>OX276465.1:2404868-3002368 GCA_946251905.1 Cryptocephalus moraei | reverse complement strand
CACACACACACACACACACACACACACACACACACACACACACACACACACACACACACACACACACACACACACACACACACACACACACACACACACACACACACACACACACACACACACACACACACACACACACACACACACACACACACACACACACACACACACACACACCACACACACACACACACACACACACACACACACACACACACACACACACACACACACACACACACCACACACACCACACACACACACACACACACACACACACACACACACACACACACACACACACCACACACACACACACACACACACACACACACACACACACACACACACACACACACACACACACACACACACACACACACACACACACACACACACACACACACACACACACACACACACACACACACACACACACACACACACACACACCACACACACACACACACACACACACACACACACACACACACACACACACACACACACACACACACACACACACACACACACACACACACACACACACACACACACACACACACACACACACACACACACACACACACACACACACACACACACACACACACACACACACACACACACACACACACACACACACACACACACACACACACACACACACACACACACACACACACACACACACACACACACACACACACACACACACACACACACACACACACACACACACACACACACACACACACACACACACACACACACACACACACACACACACACACACACACACACACACACACACACACACACACACACACACACACACACACACACACACACACACACACACACACACACACACACACACACACACACACACACACACACACACACACACACACACACACACACACACACACACACACACACACACACACACACACACACACACACACACACACACACACACACACACACACACACACACACACACACACACACACACACACACACACACACACACACACACACACACACACACACACACACACACACACACACACACACACACACACACACACACACACACACACACACACACACACACACACACACACACACACACACACACACACACACACACACACACACACACACACACACACACACACACACACACACACACACACACACACACACACACACACACACACACACACACACACACACACACACACACACACACACACACACACACACACACACACACACACACACACACACACACACACACACACACACACACACACACACACACACACACACACACACACACACACACACACACACACACACACACACACACACACACACACACACACACACACACACACACACACACACACACACACACACACACACACACACACACACACACACACACACACACACACACACACACACACACACACACACACACACACACACACACACACACACACACACACACACACACACACACACACACACACACACACACACACACACACACACACACACACACACACACACACACACACACACACACACACACATACACACACACACACACACACACACACACACACACACACACACACACACACACACACACACACACACACACACACACACACACACACACACACACACACACACACACACACACACACACACGCGTACACTCGCACACGTGCACGCGTATAGGCACGCGTACGCGTACACGCACACGCGCTCACACACCTACGCACGTACGTGCGCACGCGATCGCGTACGCGTACGCACACGTACGCACACACGTACATTCATACATACATACATACATACATATATACTTATTTACATATATGGATTGATTTATTTTACTCATTTATTAATAGGGGAGTTCTCTCTACCTTCTTTCTCGTGTTTCTCTTTTGTTCATCAAGGTGTAGGATGTATGCGTATGAAGTGTTTAAATTTTGAATATCTGTTTTCTTATTAATTGGTTTGTCTTCATTCTGAATGTAAGTTATTTCTATGAAGGTACGTTTGTAGTTGTTTTGTTCTCTAGCCAGAATTTCGGTGTTTTCAAAATCTATTACGTGTCCTTCCAATTGTGCATGTTTTGAAAGCGCACAGGCATCTAGCCGTAATCTAATGTCACTTTTATGTGATATAATTCTGGCTTTGAGAGGACGTGAAGTTTATATATATATATATATATATATATATATATATATATATATACTCATCAACCCTTTAAAATCCAGAGCTAAAATATAGATTTAAATCACAGAAATAAAAAAAAATTTCACTGTGATCAGTAATCACGTCATTATGAATATGAAGAGTAAAATAAATTATAAATGAAATATATAGATATGCCAACAGAATAAATTAGTCACATATTTCGCTTATCGTCTGTCGCATTACAACAAATGTCTGTCAACGTTATCTCGAGTGGACACGTCCTTATGTGATTCACGATAAGATTGATATAAGCCTTACTTTCTTCCATTAAACTATTAAAAGTCTCTCCTTTTTAACATAAGGAATCTTTTTGGCCATAGCCGTGGCACCACACAGGATCCTAACAGACCTATAGCAGTGTCTCAGTAGTATGTTGCAGTAACGCTGTTCCAAATGCTCTCCATATAATTAATTCTTTACAAAGCAAACACAACCAACGCATCTCGGTCGCGTTCGATGTAGCTCGTTCCGCAATGCCACCTTTAGACTAAGTGGCAGTTTCTCTAAAAGATACACCTGTCTTAAACGGTCCCCATTATATTCACCCCATATGTAGCCCGCTAAATTAGTAACATTCACACCCCCTCGTTCTAGGTATAATGAGCATATTAAAGAGTCTTATGGTAGGGCGCCTGATGGTCTGATAGTGTACCAGGCACTCCAGGTACTACCAGAATACCCTCGTAGAAAGATATGTACACTACCAAAATCAAAACCTTACTGTCGCGATTAAAGTGATCTATCTCTATCTCAACTCTGTCATCTATCTCAGTTTTTCAATTGTCACCGATTTCTTTAGATATTCTCTCGAAAGTCATATCAAAAGCTTCAATGAAAGTTCTCGGGATATATGATCAATCTCTTGCATTCTAGTTCTACTTTTCGAGCCAGCTGGCCTAAAGCTCTATTATTAGCTCTTGCTAAAACCGCCACAATACTATCTATGTCTCATACTCGTCCGATAGCTAAACTGTCAGATTCATCGAAGTTCCCTGAGATTAGCCATCGAATAAAGAAAAACATAACATATTAAAAATGTAATTCGATAGTTTTTTTTATTTCTTCTCTTGGGTCAACTATGTAAACATAAAAATGAACCCAATGTTCCATATCGTTTGCGACACGTTTCGAATCGGTTAGTGCTTTATCCACTACTAGATCACATATTGTAGAGGAAATGTAAATATACAATAATTTTTTGAAAAAAACCGTGCTTGAATATTTTGACCTTAAAGTGTTGGCAAGACATAGAAGTTTTCCTTCCTTCGACTTATCATGGCCAACTTTGAGTCCTTGGACAACCTCCTTTTGCTGCTTGAATATCTACGAAAATAACATAAGTAATTGAAAATTCCCACCCATGTCGATTTTGATGGTAAGGGCGACATATTTTGACAACACCATAATTCTAAAATGAAATCTTGTAAAATCTTACGTTAACCTTACCTCGTGACACGTCGATGGGTACCTTTACCCTTTAGAATATTGCGTTACAAATCCCCATGTATTCATTAAATACAGTACAGTATAAATAGCTACAGTAGAACTAACATTCATAATCCATTCCTCAGTTTCTTTTATGATACGATTTTACTCTCTTCAGTGAAATCCGCTTTTCTGCGTGTCGATTTTTTGCTCAAATCTTGTGTTCTTGAAGAACAAGCTATTGCTTCTAATAAAATACGATTCGGTATAACTGATTCGAAGTATTACTGAGAGAGTGTTAGTTGTTTTTATTAACGATATTGCACGATATTGAAGCAATAAAAATCCTCATATTTTTCGAGAAGGGCATACTCAGACTCCTCAAAAATTAATATTCCATTCCATCTAAGCCGATTTAGGATTTAAGATAACCGATAACGGAAAGCCGATTCGCAACGAGGAAGAACTATTTATACACATTTTTTACGAATGTTCAAGACTGGCCCAAGCGGAGACTTCCCAGTACTTATTGGTATTGGCAGACGTGATATGATAGAATGGCCATTAGGTAAAAGATTAGCAGATTCAGCAAGTCTCAATTTGTTTCTGTGTGGCCAGCTATGACCTCTATGTTTAAAATAAAACCAGTTGATTTAGTCGATTTAATTAATAATTCCATTACTAAGTGCCCTACAAGTATCAGAGTATCAAGAATCAAAAAGGCTATGAAAAAATTTTGTTCTCTATAAAGTCTGTTTACAGATGATAATTTTTACGTGATAACGTCATAAGAAAACATTGATGAAAAATGGAATACGTTTATGAATTGAATAGAATTATTATCACTAAATTATCATTAGAAAGTTTTTTCGCACTGCGGTTGACCGGTCCAACTGGTCATTTTAGACACATTGTTAGGACATGTGTGAAGATGAACATTAATATCTTGAACCTTACATGAATTGCTGCGCAGGATAATTGTTTTCACTGAATACTAAATGAAAGCAGTCGACTTTTTACACGATCATTTATATCATTCATCATAATGTTTTAGTCTAAATCCTAACATAACCTATTTGTTACTGCCCTCATTGACCGATGCAAGAACAAATATATGAGATTCTTTAGCTGATCGAACTCTTAGAATGCAAGAATTGAATACCTTATAGCCGCAATTGTTATTGTAATAGTAATAAGCAAATAAGTGCAATCAGAACGCGCGTAGCGCGTACCCCTTCCGTCGCGCTCGCGAACCGAGCCGATCGCCAAATCGAGCTTTCACTCGGAGGCTGTCGTGTAAAAGAGATAGATGCGTCGCAAGCCAACCGCCAAGGTCTATCTCTGTCTATTGTTGTCGCTCTCACGCTAGCTCGCACGCATGGGTCTGGCGTAACGTTACAATGTTTTGTGAACCGGTAGGTAGCCGGCACATCGATTTATAAGACGTATATAGTCTATTTCCTTGCGAGTGATAGCACGAATTCTCAACGTATATCATTACCTCCCTTAAACCATAGGCGCAGCATTTCTGATTACCATTAGGCAAAATTTTAACCACGCCAGTTTACTAAACTGTCGGTTCTAAGCCTGAAAAAAGTGGGAAAAATTTTTGTTTAATCTAAATACTAATAAATATTGTAAATTTCAATTTTTGTTGTTTATATTAAAACGAAACTTCAGTTTTTAAGCAATAGAAGAAATTCTCATTTACACCTAATTCCACGACACTGTGTCTGCAATTTTATCCTGTCCCTTTTATGATCGTCCTTCCGTCAAATTGTTCTGGCTACCTGAGTTTTACAATACAATGGGAGGACCCATCGAATGTTATTGAGTAAATGCACATTTCTAATGGAAAAATGCTTACGAGTCTCATTAATTTTAGTGTTTTGGACACTGTTTTGAATTTATAATTAGCTTGTGTGCTATCAGTCGCAAGGAAATAGAGAATATCACGGCAAAAATTGAGTAATTTGGAGGATAATTGCACAGATATTTGGGAGAAGAATTGTTTCGACGAGTACGAAAAAATACCTGATTATTTAGAACAAACAACTTTAGCACAATTTTTATCAAAGTATTACAAAAATAACAAAGGAGAATATGTACCTATTACGAAGTGAACCAAGAATTATACATTATAGAAAGTATAACACGGATGTTTATTTTAATGAATACAGATGAGGAATGCTTACATTACATATTCCATTCCGCCATCAGGAGACAGGAGGAGTAATATTATCAGAAATGAAATTTATAAAAATTTATGAAGATAATGAATATGAAACATTGGAACATAGAAAAGAGTTTGAATCAAACATAGATATTGCGAAAACAATTCAGATTTGTCGTGAATTATGTCCTAAAGAAATTTCATATGATGATGATGAAATTCAAACTGTTGCTAATATGTTTCCAGATGCTAATCCGTTTAAACAAATGTACAATGACACTAATTCTGATATTAACGATGATCTACGTATAGCAATATTTGATAAACTTGGACACATACCAAAAAAAGAAGGAAAATATAATGTCAAGTAAAGATTTTTGTGACATAATGCAATTAGCAAACGAAAAACAAAAAGAACTTCTTTTACACACTGTTCACCATATATTGCCTGATAATGACAGTACTTTGCAAATATTTTTCACAGGATTAGCAGGCTGTGGAAAAACATTTGTTATCATCAGACTCTTAATGGAAATTTATTATAGATTCACAATTACAGATGGTTATTGTAATACTTACATTACCTGTGTATCTACGGGCAAAACTTCTGTGGTTATAGATGGTACAACAGTACACACTGAATTAAAAATATCAATGTGAAAAATACTTCCATTGAGTATTGGATTTGCCTACCAGTATCGAGCATTATTTGATACTGTAAAAGGTCTTATTATTGATGAAGTAATCATGATTAATGCAAGATTATTAGGACAAATTTATAACGAAGCGCCCTCTTTACCCGAAACAGTATATATGGTAATTCCGTTCCCCTATAGGAAACTGTAACAATCTTCCCATTTCCTCCGAAACACGCCGCAATTGTTTCCTCTTTTGTAATATCGGCCCCTGTATTATTTATTATTATGTGAGGGTTTTAACAGAAGAGAATCGGCTCACTGGTCAAGGTATAGGTACCGATATTACGTTTGGGTGGGATTGATGGAGGAAATTAATTATCCTCAGAAATTAACTGGTCCCTTAGTGAAGCATGGGCGCGGGGCTTCGCAAATACCCGCTTTAATCGTGCTCAAAGAAAAATTAAACGACTGAATCAAACAGCAAATTATATTAACAAAATTATTAAGTCAAAATAACACAAAGAATTCGTTTATCCCGCCAAATCAATCAAATTATAAAAATTAACACAACCCCAAGTCTAAGATTCAACAAAACGAAATCAAATCTAATTTAATTAATTACCAGACAAAACCCAACAAGAATACTAAACCCAAGTGCCAAGGTAAAATCTCCCTTAAAACACTTAATGCCCCTGTATATGAAATGCTTCTTGTACCTACGTGATATGAGGACAGTGACTTTTCCAAAATTCCAATAACCAAAATTATCGAGATTGCACAACTGTGGGTATATCGGTGTCGGTTATTTTGATCTCGGCCCGGTACTCGGCCCTCCGTCGCTCGGCGTACAAACTCTAACTCTCTCAAAGTGTTAAGGCCCTAGCGTAAGACAATAACTCACCAACCACGCCTTTCGCGTACAATTCTAACACTGTCGTAATTTCCGCCCTCGGACGATAACTAACCGCTTCGTAATAACTCCAAGCTCCTCGCTTCGCCCTCGCGAATTAATCTTGCTTTCTTCACGGTCCCAGACCTTAGAACCAACTCCTAACTCGCGACTTCGTCCTTGCGAATTCAACTCTAATATTCCTCAAGGCCCCCGACCTGAAAACAACTCTTACCCTCGACTTCGCGCTTACAAGTCAAACTCCAGTGATCCTCAAGGTCCCCGACCTGGAAATATCTCTTACTCTTGACCTCGCCCTTGCGAGTCAAGCTCCAATAATCCTCAAAGGTCCTCGACTTGAAATAGCTCCTTCTCTTGACTTCGCCCTTGCGAATCAAACTCCAATAATCGTGAAAGGTCCTCGACCTGAAATAGTTCCTTCACTATAAACCGCGACCGGACGGGATACGGTCCCCCTACCGTTTCTTGGTTCGGCCTCTCACCGACTCCTATCTCTTAACTTTTCTCTTTCCAAGAGCCCTCGACTCCCCTACTCCGAGTACCAAAATTCGATCAAAATTTACCTCCAAAATTGTAATTGGTTGAAATTCCTCCACTGAACCTATGAATAACCGCGTTACGTCATAAAGTCCGCCTTCATAATTACTTAGATATTGTTAACCGCCTTTGCTTATTTGACAAAAGTGCGAAGCAAGGTCCTATTTTAGACCTAAGAGATTGTTACCAATTCAGCGATCCCAAGTCAGCTGTTTCCGCGTCATTTTACGAAATAGCATGAGTATGTTCTAATTATCGACTTACGAAATGAGGATAAATCACGTAGCGTTTAAAGTCCATTCATATAGAGGGTCTTTTTTTCTAATTTCCTAGTTTATCTTATCTCACTTACTATTACTTAACTAATTAATTCATATTACACACTTACATCTAATTTATATAAACCAATGTTTATTTATCCTACGGCCGGCCTGGCCGACGTCTGTCGACCAGTCAGCCGGCGACTGTTTACGACTAACTGCGACTCCTCGCCTCTCTCTCGGTTTGCTATTTATTTAGCCGCATGGAACTTCCCGAAACATCGAGGCGACTCCGGAACCTTCTGGATAGTACTCGAATATCCTACAGCTATCCAAGAATTCCACCAGTTCCCCGTACCTATCTACTTAGGAATTTCTTTGAAGAGACTTAATTCGATGGGCGCTTATCTTTGTGGCAGCTTTAGTTATCATAAAACAATAGTTTCATTTCTAGTATGGGATGCTAATGAAAATGAAGTTTTAAATGAAGGCAAACAAAATGATAATGAAAACGTAATGTAAAAAATAATGAAAAATATTTTCTGTAAATAAGAAAATGTTTATAATACTATATGCATTAAAAATAAGGTACAAAATAAAATTAAGTTGTTTTAATTTATGTGCTAAGTACAAATGTATTGTAAATACAAATAATTTTTATAGCATATACACATATTTTGTTTATTCATTAAAATATTTAAAACAACATAAAAATAAAATTTTAATCGATGTTATAATTTATGTGACAAATAAAAATACATATATAAAGAATAAAAAATATTTTGCAGAATACCATATAGCCATAACTAGTCATAAGAAGTAGTCACTTCTGTCGGTCAGTCCCGCGACTGCCACATATTTTCTACCATTCCATATGTTAAGATTGTTTCATAATTTCAGAAAAACTCAGGATATATATCGTCAGCATCATGTAAATATAATAAATCGGACGAAAGCCATCGTTCGATTAAATCCCTGTTATCTGCGTGATCCAGCTCCTGTACATACCTACATTGGTGTACACCCCTGGGTAGCCCGAGTTGGCGCATCCGTACCCCCACGACGCAACGCCGACGACTTGTCCGTTGACGACGGCCGGCGCTCCGGAGTCTCCCATGCAGGCGCCTTGACCTCCAGCGCAGATCATTTTGATTAAGGCGATGATGGGGCCGGACGTCATCAGGCACTTGCCGATCAAAATCACTTCGGTGTCGACCACCTGGAGACGTAGTGAAGCCGCGATATCGGCGGGGCTTTCCCAGCCGGTTATGCTGATGCTGACACCCGCGGCCGGATCGTAGCCTTGGCTAGGGAGGGTGGCGATGGCGACGTTTAATCCGAGCGAGACCGAAGTCGCGAGTTCGATAAGCGCGATGTCGCCGTAGACGGAGTTGTACGAGGGGTGAATAACGACCCGGAGGATTGCACATTCGGTACCGCCGGAGGACATGTAGTTCGAGCCTACGTTTACGGTGGTCAACGATACGATGAGGGGGCTGTCGACGCAGTGGGCAGCCGTGAGGACCCACGAGGAAGAGATCAGCGCACCGCTGCACTTGTGGACACCCAAGAGGCGGAGGGAGACCTGCCATGGGTAACTGGAGATGTCCGTCGCCTCTCCGCCGACGATGCGTCCGTCAGGTATCAGGCTACCGGGGAATGCTGGAGGAAAAATGGAACCTTCATTTCGAAAACATTTCATTTCATTAACATACACAAGAAGAGTGAGTTCACCAGATCCGATTTGTTTTATCAAATAGAGTTAATTGGGGTCGGCGCATTCTGATTATCGAGAGGTAGTACTGTTACCTGAACTACTCTATCCATTCAACGGACGATAGTAAACTGCACCGAAACCCATTACCGGCATATCGGATTACGATAAGAAAGGTATGGTGCACGGACCATAAAGTCCTAAGATAGGTAGCAAAGGACTCCGGTCGTATAAATGTATACTAAAACCTTATATAAATGTAGTAAAAACTAGAGCAAACAAACATTTTACTAAAAAAGTCTGTTCAGAATATCCCATGGCTATCCCTTTAACCTATCCATTTTCGTCTAATGAGATGCACCGTTTACCAGTAGTCAGATGGAGACAAGTTTCGGGAAGCTTTCTGATACGTGAACGTCATGTGATACGCTCTAAAGTAAGTTGGAAACGAAAGGGGGCAAGGATCAAACATGAGCCTAATAGGTATCATCAGAATTTGCTGTAGAATGTGAAATATCATGAGCCCTAGTTCGAATGCTCCGGGCTGGCCGCGGCAGAGAACCGTTATTGCAGGTAGTCGAAGATAATAATCAGACGAGAATGTAACATCGAAAACTTCACCCCCAAAAGGGGTGTATCCCAACTCGGCACATTTTATTACGGTCAATTTTACGACACCTTGCGGTCCATTTCTAATATACCCATCTTGGGGGTACCGCATCTTGGCACAACAGATGATACCCGGCCCGGAGGGTCGACCAGGTACACACACATTAATAACCCAACTCGGCATAAATCTAGGGAGGTACTTTCTTGATAATAGGGTATTGTCGATAATAAACACACTTCACTGTTGCGCAAAATTTATAATATTTGAGAAACTTAGTACCTATACGCAGCACACCGTATACGAGTGAAAACAGTTCAAAAAAACAGTTAAAATTTTTATTGAAAAGACTACAAATAAAGAAAGCTAAAAAGATACGTTTGTTGGGATTTTTTCAGTATTGGTTAGTACTAAAGTTGAGACAACTTTTCAAACCAGCGCATATCAAAGTTTTACCACTTCTAACAATTTTCCGGCTACATTTAAAAAAAATTTTGTGATGCTATAGAAGTCTAAATCTAAACCAACGGAATTTTGGGCTGTTTGCAGTATGTTATGAGCACCCTACTATATTGAATCGCAGTTTAAAGGCAGGGGAATCATTTTAATAGAAGTAAGTATAATATTATCTGTATTTGAATAATTTGATTAAACTAAGAATAAGATATTTTTGTTACGAGTTGATAGGTTGAGTATAGTGAAACATTTCCTTTTATTTTTGAAGTGGTTATATTCGGAATAAGCATTAATTTTTATGTAAGTATACGTGCCGAACTGGGCTTTGTAAAACAGAGTACCTGCTAAGTCGTGTGCCAAGTTGGGCATCACCCTATGCCGAGATGGGCACTGTAGAATGGAGTACCTGCCTAGACGTATGCCGAGTTGGGGTATAATTTTATCTTTTACCTGCTTCTTGTGCCGAGATGGGAATCGCCGCCCAAAAGGGATTAGATGAAAATGTATATATCATCAACTGGTCAAACAACCCTAATCAGACGAAAATGTCATCGCTGGGTTAATTATCCGCGTACCCATCAAAATATCCAGAAACGTTATATGTTTCGCGTTTCAAAAATTTGTAATGACAGGATTCACATGTATTAATAGTAGGGATTGTGAAGAAATCTAAGATTAATTCACTAGAAAGAATCAACAAAGCAACAAACCAACCATTTCAACTTTCGTTATAAATGGAAATAGGGATTGCTATGACGCATTCCTGTACAGGTTCACAACTAAATGTTTTTATATCAGCTATAATCAAAAAACCCAACATAATTTTACAGATAACAAAAAATCGCCAAACATATAATTTTTCCTCTACTACTCACCAATCTTTATGAAACAATTCACAAATTCCCCTTACGGAAATTAAATGTCAAGAGATAAGTCACACATCTTTGGGAAGATCCTACAATTCTGTACAACGATGTACTATTTTCATCTATGTATTTGTGAGAAAGCTTTGTTCCTTTTCTTTGATTGTAAATCCAATCATTCGACCTTGACCATCAAATATTGAAGTATTTGTTTACTCCTTTCTCTTTTAAATAATCCTGGGAAAGTTCTGCTACTGGACATAAATAGGACTACACTCTCATCGATGAAAAAGAATAGAGTGGGAAAATTAAAAAGAAAAAATTGGGAACTGGAGTGCTGAAAGAGTAAGAGAAGAGAAATTGAGTAGGTACTGAAAGAGAGAAAGAAAAAGAGAAAGGGGACACAAGGAGCAAAATCTGATAAACGATAAACTGTGGTCTAGAAATAATCTAGATAGATTTGGTTTTGTTAAGAAACTTTTGTTTTGTAACAATAATTGTCACAACTATTAAAATGAAAAATAGAAAAATGGATTACACTTGCGAAGCGTCCCTAAATTAACAAAGGCTCAGTGAACATGTACAATTCCATTTTAAAAAATGATTGCTGAGTGCCGGACTTCACCTATATAGATTGTTCGATTATATCGCCATTAACAATACTTTTAATCATTTAATTTCTCATTTATCCCATTAAGAACCTATTGCATCTTAACAGTATTCAGATTTGCTTTTATAATTATAGGGTTGCAGTGATATTCATAAACCAATGGGTCCGCGTTGAATATAACTTCTAAGTAATATTATAACAATTATAAAGTAATATCAATACTGATTGAATTAGAAATAGAGAAAATTTGGGTTGTTGTCATATTTTCCGTCTATACTCTATGCCAACTACCATGGAAATTGTTTCGCCAATGCTGACAATTATCTTCGAATCACACAATGATACTTTTTAAACACACTGTGTACAATACAATTTTGTTCGCTTCAAAACGACTCGAACGTGCTAATAACCATATTTTCGTATAAATAATGATCCTCAAAAATAATGTTTCAGTACTCACCATTTGCAGCAGTTCCGAGTACAACAACGGCAGCGAATAATTTGAACATTGTAAGTTCCTGTGCAATGATCAAGTTGTTCCAAAACCTTTCTCACCCTTCTATTTATTTTAATTGGTTATCAATAATCTCATTGCAATTATTTATAATTAATGCATATGCATTTAAAATGCTGTTATTTTACGTCTCAAGGCCGTCGTCTTATTCTTATTTTTGGCACTCTATAAACAGCATCAACTACGTATTAAGTAGGCTTTAAAAAATCCCAAATAAAAAACAAAGGACTTTGTTTTTTATTTGAAAAACAAAATCGTTAAATGCAACAAAACAAAAATTTTAAAGTAAAAACAAAAATTTGAGAAAAACAAAAATTTTCATTGCGTGTTAGTTTAGTTTCATTACTGCTGATGTCATTGACAACGTGGATTTCCCTACATTAAACATCTAAGGGAATGACTTACCATACACTTTCGTTTATAAAAATCAATAAACTAGGCAGAATTTGACCGCTAACTAGAGCAACACAATGCAATCGATGCAAATAAATAACTAGTTAAATGTACATTCGGGTACAGTCATGGATAATCAATTGGTCTAACTTGGTGCCCCTTGCAATAGTGTCTACAGGACGGTCCATCTACTCTGTTCTGTTCTACCTTCGCTCCAACTTAAGACTCATGTTAGCTGGCCCACTGATATTCACCTCTCGTATTTTACTTTTGATTTTATTCATCTTGATGTCTTCTTTTGACGATAACTCAAAAACCATAACAGAGAGCGGAAATCGCGATTCTATACACTTGAAAGAAGAATGTCCCGTTTAAATAATTTCCTATTAAATTTTTCGTTTCTTGGAGTCCTTTCTATAAATTTACTCAATAAAATGATGTCAAAAAATTGTATAAAATTTCTTTATTTTGTTTAAACAAATTTTTAAAGTACGAAAAATTCCGAAGTTATTGTTAAATTATTGTTTTCTTATATGTTGTGGTATGGCTGTTTTTATATTTAAAGTAAGGAATAAATAACTGTGAATAAATTTTTTTATAGCTATTTAATTGAACGATCAAAAGAACTTACCTGAAGTTCGATCCTAATTATATGAAGCGTCCGGTCCGAAGATATCACTTATTTTACATACAAGTAGTACGGCATCCCGTGCTCTCTAGGTCACATATTTTAAAGAATCGCAATCCGTCCCTGCTTCCTCTGATCCCTGCTCAGTTCCTCTCCCACTTTTCCTCATTTAGTTTAAATTGTAACGTATTTTCCGCAACCTGAGGGCCCCAAGGGTTGGGTGGGACTGTGATATCTTCGGACCGGACGCTTCATATAATTACAATCGAACTTCAGGTAAGTTCTTTTGATCGTTCAATTATATTTCAGCGTCCGGTCCGAAGATATCACTTATATTACACACAAGTAGATGTTTAAAGACTAGGTTGCGGTGAAAACGTTAACTCCATTTGGGAGGTATCTGATGTCCTGTATGGTGTAGGATATAATTTACATGTGCAGTTTTAGATGACCCTTAACAATTTATTTATTTGTTACCTGTTATCCATATAACAGAGGAACATAGTGTAGTCTTTTTACCTAAGACATGGAGATGTACATAAGAATGAGAACTAAAAAAGAAAAAAACGCTTCTTAGTTTGGCTACCTGAAGTGAGGCCAGGAAGTAACGGAACTAAGTCATAAGTACCTTTGTACGTATCCAGGGGATCAGCCGGTGAGCCTTATGTGTCAGCGATGAGTACTGCCTTCGCGAAGTGGCTCGTTTGTGAAACAGGTCTGTGTTGTAAACACAGTGTGTTGTAAACAGGAAGTGTTGTAGAACTTCGCGAAGATGGAAGAGCCCTCGCTCCATCCTGCGGACAATCTAATATTATCCCACGATAGGCCGTTTCTAAGCGCTGCAGATGTCGATTCATGCCGCGTCGAATGGGTCTTATACACTGTTGTGTCTATGCCTGCCACCTTTAAGGTCTCGCGAACCCAGCGGCTTAGGGTCTGCTTAGTGGCTTGCTTGTGTGGTTTGGCGTAGGTTAAAAATAGTTTATCGCAGTCTGGAGGACGCAGTGGCTCTGTAGCTTCCGTGTATTCACGGAAACACGCCACAACGCACAGCTTGGGCCTATCCTTGAATACTGAAAGACTCATGCATGGTTAATAGTTTCGTATCGCCGAGGTTTTTATTAGGTCTGGAATGAAGATCTGGACACCATCTGTAGAATTGTGTATTTGGGATAGTCTAATTAAGGCAATGGTCTAAAATCGTTGTCCCGTCGCCAGGGTCAGGAGAGTAACCAGTTTAAACGACAGCTTTTTCAATGAGGATGCGTCCAGGTTCTCCAAAAAGCGGAGGACCGGCTGCGGGTCCCAGGTAAATTTGTAACGAGGTTTGGAGGGTCTCAACCTAAAGATTCCTGGATTCCTGTCAGAAAGCGCCTGAGAGTGACGTCCGTCCCGATGTTTCCGGGAAGGATGAGGGTTAATGCCGCCCTGTGTGCGATGAAAGAGCTGTAGGCGCTGTTACCGGTGTCGAAAAGGCTTTGTAGGAAGGTTATAACCTCAGGTACCTTTCCACTGTAGGCCGAGATCCCGGTGATGGAACAGAACTCTCACCACTGCCTGTATGTAGTCGAGTATTGGTTGATTGTTGCTGTCGACCGCGATGCAACACTTGTTTCGACTGCGGTTGCGGGAGTCTGCTTTAGTCGAAGCGCCTCCCTGATAACCTGGCGGCCACCATGTAAAGGCTGGACGTCAGCGGGTGGCGTTCTTGGCGTTTACATTTATGGTTATGCTGTGACGCAAATAAGTCAATGTCTGGATTGCCGAACCTCTCTACTAGTTTGTTGTATACTGTTGGTGAGAGAGACCACTTTGTTTCGGCCGGTAGGACTCGGGACTGAAAGTCCGCTCTCCAATTTTTGTGTGGTGAAATGTAGGCTGCGTGAAGCCACAGATTTCTTTGTTCGCACCACTGCCAGAGCTGCCTAGCAAGTCTATCGAGGGTTGAATGTTGCTCGCTACCCATGCGATTAACGTAGGCAACGGCCGTGTTGTTTTCGCAACGAATGAGAATGTTTTGATTAACCAAAACTTTTGCGAAGCATTGTATACCCAAAAATATAGCCTTCAGTTCCAGATAGTTTATGTGGTGCTTACGTTCCGATTGGGTCCACCAGCCGCGAGTGTGCTGTGTTGAGGTGCAGGCCCCCCATCCATACAATGAAGCGTCCGTTTCGATTTCGAGCCGAAAGGCGTCCTGTTTAATATCGTTGTATGCAGACATTATGTTTTGGCACCACCATGAGAAATCGCCAGAAAGGTACTCTGGTATCACCATGTTGTTGTCAAAGTTGTCATTATTTAAGCGAAGTGCCTGGACCTTCGCTCTTTCGTATACAACCATCCGTATTTAATCCCCGGGCACGCCGAGCTTAAAGTGCCAGTGAAACTTGCAAATTCACAGATTTTGCAAGTTTCCTTGGAGCGGAGGGCGTTTATCCAATTTAAAATTTTTTTCTTTCTTACTCGTCGGGAGTTCGATTCGCATTGTCGACGAATCGAGAATGAAACCCAAAAATTTACATCTTCTGGATGGATTGGGGGAGCTTTTCTCTAGGTTGAGTATGAATCCCAAGGATTCCAATAACGCAGTTGCTGCTATTACAAAGTCCCGACATTCCGCGTACGAACTCCCGATAAGAAGTAAATCGTCAAGGTAGCTGACGCATATTATATTTTGAGCTCGCAGCCTTTGGACTACTGGCCTGATTAACTTGGTGAACGCATAGGGAGCCGATGCCAAGCCAAATGGTAAGCAGGTGAACTCGTATAGGATCTCTTTAAAACGGAATCTTAAATATTTTCTGTGATCTTCAGCGATGGCTTTCAGGAAATAAGCGACCTCTAAGTCCAAAGAGGCCAGGAAGCAACCCTGTCTCATGAGCCGCAAGGCTGTTCTGATGTCCTCCATTTTGAAATGGGGGGCATTGATAAAAACGTTCAAGTGAGTTAGATTTAAGATGAAGCGCTTTATTCGTTAGCTTTATCGGCCAAAAAGATTACGGATATGAACTGGTTCAAGATAGGTGTACATTTTTAATGGCTCCCAGCCTAATTAGGTCCTCGACTGCATTTGCTATTTGTCGCTCCTCCCTAACCGACCGTTTGAACAAGTTAGGAAGCCCGAATTGAGTAGGTGGTTCAGTTAGGGGCAGTTTATAACCCCGAACGCATTCGAGGACCATGGCATTAGCCGGCAGCGACACCCACCTGTCATAAAACCTTCTGAGGCACCCAGCATGACAAATACTTACCTGTGTCAATGCTTCTTGTACTTGGTCCTCTGGGAGTCTCTGGAGGGTCGCCCGCGTAAAGGCCTCGTCTCCCTCTGATGACGGGTCGGGCGTTGGTGGTTTAAAGGATAGCTAGTGGATGGCCCACTAGGTGTGCCTTTTTTCGTGCGAGGCGCCGCTGATTGCCTCCCCCAGTGTTTAAATTTCTAGGAGCGCTGTAGGTTGAAACAGAGGATTTCAGACTTCTACTAGCACTTTCCAGGCTTTTGGCGGCTGTGATTTTTGACATTATATCCGCGCCAAATAGTAAGTCAGTAGGGAGGCCCTTATCGACCATTTCCTTCATTGACTTACTCAGAAGAGGAGTAATCAGGCTGCGATGAATCATCGTGATATTGTGGAAGAGGTCTGTAAGGATGCGGCCTGTGTCGGCTAGTCCATTTAGGACATCCTTTTTTATATGGCTAGGGACCTGGTCTCCTTAGCGCAAGACAAGGGTATTTGTCTTTCCCAGGGCGGCAATTCCTCGACCCAGCTGACTCTGGCAGTTAGTGTACCATGCGTCTCGAGTAGCATGGGGTGGAGGTAGGATAGATTTTATCTCTGCGTTAACCATAGGGGCATTTAAGAACGTACTACCGGTCAGTAGCCTATATCTTTCCAGTAATGCTGTTAATTCCTCTTGTGGCAAACCATTAGCGATGGTATGGTTGCACCTACTACTCAGCGTCGGGTGCAGGCTATAGGATTCAGTTCCTCGTTTTTCGGGGTCCTCCCCCAAAATGTCGAGAACATCCTCTGGCAGCTCGACATCGTTATGCACTAAGAGATATTCGTCCTCTCTCTGAGGATCCGAGAGATCGCCTGGGTTTTCATTTTCCTTATCTGACGCCATGTCGCACGGATCATGGTCGCGCAGATTAGTGACATTCGCCGAACCGCTCGGGTTTCGGTTCATGCGTGTTAGAGCAGAGTTAAAATTCGGCAGATCCGTCCTTCGCGGGACAGACGAAGAGCGCCGTGTGTCACGTTACTGGGAACGCTTCGAGCGAAAGAATGACGTCTCTCGCGTACGGGTGGGAGAACGTGTAGAGCGAGAGCGTGTATGCGAACGTCGTCTGCTCCTATGGCGGTGACGTTAGTCAACCTGCTTTTTCAGCGTTTTGATACGTTTTAACAGCTCCTCCGTGTCTATTTCCGAGCTGTCGGAGTGACGGCGTTTCCTAGATTTTCCCATACCTATCCTAAAGAGGAGGATTATGTAAAAACCAAAGATAAAACGCTTACCCACTTGACGTCGATGTGACGCTGTCGAGCACAAAATACCGAATGAGGAAAAGTGGGAGAGGAACTGGGCAGGGATCAGAGGAAGCAGGGACGCATTGCGATTCTTTAAAATATGTGACCTAGAGAGCACGGGATGCCGTACTACTTGTGTGTAAAATAAGTGATATCTACGGACCGGACGCTGAAATATAATTAAGAATTGTTTATAAACAAACGGCTTAGTTTAACACTCTTGAATTTTTTTACCATTGTATTGTTTAGTGTCAATTCTAATTTTTTAAATAAATAATTTTCCTTACAAAATGTTATTATTTATAATCGTTTTTTTTTATATTTTCATTATCTAAATAATTAATTAAGGTATAATTTTGTCTGTAAAAATCATGTGATCGATGGTTTCAAATTCCGAGAGTACTAATAGCTCTAATAATAAGGAAGGATTGCAACAGTTAATTATTATAACTATCTACATTAAAATATGTTTATTGTTTATGTCATTAATAGCATGAAGAAGATAATTAAATCTTAAATAATTATCATCTTGATGCATTCAGCCGGGTACTTGGGTATTTAAAATTTACTTTCGAGTGTATAAATTTTTAATTATATCAATTTTAGAATATTGGACACTTTTGTTGTCCCCAGTTCGTAATGAAATATACTACAAACTTTCCCTTAAATAATACCCCTAAAATGTTGTGGGATCTCTCAGAAAGGATAATCAATAGAAATATCTTCATAACAATCTGGGCCTTTAAATGTGGGTAGGCCATTTTGGCTGTAGAATTTGTAAAACTTTAAAATCAGTTGATCATCATTGCTTTCTGCCACTTACCATTATTTTGTGTCTCTCGTGATGTGCTTAATCTCTCCCTCCCTCTTCCCTAATTAAGGTTATAAGTGTTAGATTAATTATGGGCCCCCTTGGCCAACTAAATGTCGTTAATTTGTTTAAATTATTGAATCTACCCTAGATTCTAAGCTACTACACGGAAACCGAGCACATTTAAGGACCTAATTATATGTGATAACTGAAAAATAAATAAAGTAATATTCTGATTAGTGAATCCAATGGGAACAAATTAAAGTACGTCATTTCATCTCCTGATCAATTTGCTGGTTAATTTTGACTTGAAAATTTGAAATAATAAAAACTGACAATTTCTCTGTCTAAAGTAAGTATGTAAAACACTTATTTTATTTTTGATCTGAGTGTTACTCTCATAATTACTTTGTAGATTGAACTTCGAATTAGAGTTTAATGCACTAATTATATTTAATTATATTGATTTTTAATAACTCTTCTTACACCGGTTGAATTTTTATTATCCGTAATTACTTACCCTAGGCTGTAGTTTTACGTTGAAGGTTTTTAACGCCATTAATTTCGAAATTAACACAACGCGTGTTAAAATAATAAATCAGTTTTTTTTTTTAAATTACATCCAATAAAAATGAACGAAATGAAGTTAGATTTTCTATGCTGTCTAATAGTATCAATTTTACATTGTCCCTATCATCAGATTTTCAAGGGTACACCCACACAACTTTGCCATCACCCTTTAACCGTTAGGGGTCATGCAACAGTTTTGACCTAGAAACCACGGAAGAGCTTTAGGAAAATTTTAAAATTTCATTTCAGCGCCGCTCCTCCGATAGTGTATTTATCCGGTTCATCGATCCGTTAATTCATAAATGGCGTTTCCTTGATTCATTTATAAAAATATTGCAGTTCGCAGGTTTATAGATAACCGACCATTGGTGAATAATACTGCATTAATTGAAGTGATTGGGGTTGAGGAAAAATGATAGTTTCATAAATTTGGTAATGTGAAATAACTTGGAATCACCTCTGGATTTATAGAAAGCAAGAAATATGCCAACGAAACTTCAAAAATTATCTAGTTATCTGTTATTTTTGATTACAGAAACAAATATGTAGTATCAAAATTAGTTTATTACTTTTAAAGTTATTAGAAACTTCTCGTAATATAAAGTTAGACAATGTTCTAAACGTAAGATACCATTTATAATTTATTCTAAAATGATAAAGTTACATTTACATAAAGTTACAAATCTACGGTAATGCGTTAGTTCTATATTATATATTATGGAAAAGTAGAATTAAAATTTAAATATACATTACACGATCTTTCCTAATTTCATAGAGTATCTTATGTATCTTTAGAAATCTGGACCGTATTTAAACGTCCAGAAAGTCTATCGACTCCACGAAATTTGGAAAGATCTACATTTCTCACTGTAATCTAAAAACTTGACAAATTGTGAATTAAATCTAAAGTAGAAAATTTATATGAAATTCCACACATTCCAGAAGAGTGAGGTTCGAGTTGAAATATTTTTTGATAACATCAAGAACTTCATTTTCCTTTCTAATTTCATTATAGCTGTTCTTTCTGTTATAGCTGGGGATGCAGTCTGGGTCCGTAGGTGTTTTTCAATAAAACTCTTGTTTGTTTGTCGACGTTTCGGACCTGTTTAGCTCCTTCATCAGGACTTCTATTTAAAAATTACATAAATTTAATAAGACATACATCTGACGAGTGTTCTGATTCGTTTACCAAAGTGAGTTCAATAAATCGGCGAAAATAAAGCTACCATGGGATCGTTAAGGGAATCGATGCGATAGCATAAATAGGTGATGTAAAACAAGTAGACAGTGACTTCTCGAGGTCTGAAGGTGGTTTAAAGGTTGTATCTCTCAGCGATGACCATTGACATGGCATCGGTTATTCCAAAAATCCGCGGGAAAGGAATTTTCAAGTACAAGGGCACGCAACACACATTGTTCCTCTCAGCCGAGACATCTTTCACTTGTCTCAGGTAAAGACGACACAACAGGCGTTCCCAAGCCCCATACACGATGTCTAATTGTTGTCCCTAGTTGAAACAGCGTCTACTTACACTAAGGTCCGGTTCTAGAGGCTCTCACTAGTGCGAGCAACCTCTGAATGTTAACCCAGCTAGAAATTGGCGTCCAGTCCTGAGCCCCCCAATCAATCCAACTGCCACTTGCATTTACAGGAGAGGCAGGAAGTAAATCCCCTTCAGCTAGTTTAAACAACCATCTATCAGATTTAGGGAAGTCACTATCGTTAAGCTGGATAAGTATAATTCTGTAATACAATGTATGTGAATAACTCGAAATTTTCCTTAAAAAAACAAAATAGCCAGAAACAGGCTGAATTGGCTAATTTTCATTTTCAGGACTCATGTGCTCTGCGACATTGAGACCAACCGTCGAAGTTTCTTCGTTCGTGGTTATTCCTGGAATATTCTTCAAGTGTTCATCTAAGGTGAATATGTAAGTATAGATTAGAATTAAGTGCTTTATGTCAGTTCTGCTGTTCATAGCATTCGGTCTTTTACTAATTTCTACCATTTCCAGGAATGTGCGCTTGAAAAAACTTCTTTGCGTTCTCAATATCTCAGAACTAATAAACGAGATCGTGTGGTGTAAGCTATTAGCATGTGTAACTAGGGCACACGAGGGGACATTTCTACGTATGTCGCTTTTATGTGACACAATCTTTCCTTTTAGGTCCCTTGAAATCTGTCCCACATGTACTTCATTACAATCGTTACACGCTAGTTTATAGACTACATTTGTTCTTTGTAATGTTTCAATTTTATCTTTAGTTGTATTGAACAAAGTGTTAACTAATTTAACTTTCTTCAGGGCTATTTTTGCGTTGAGATGTTTAAATACATTGATTAGTTTAGGTGTCACTAGGTCTACATATGGTAGGGATGCATAGAAGGGTAGACTATCTGCATTAAGCTCTTGACTCTGTCTGACTTGCCTTGAATTCTCATTAGTACGATTCGTGGTTGTAGTAGTAAAAAGAATTGTATTTATAGTTCTAATCGGGTAGGAGTTTTCCAGTGGGATGGTCCTTAGCCTCACCAAATCCTAATGCCTATAATATGGATGAGATAGCTTATTAACTGAATTCTAATATTCATAGAAATAATAAAAATAAATGTTTTCCACTGTGATCAGTAATCATGACATTATAAATATAAAGGAAAGATATATATATATATATATATATATATATATATTGGTTGATATACGTCTTATTTTTTCCGATAATTTATTACAAGACATTCTTCTTTCACATAAGGAATCATTTTTGCCATAGCCGTGGCGCCACACACGATTCTAATAGACCTAGAGCGGTGTCGCAGTACTATATTCACTCCATATGTAGCCCGCTAAATTACTAACTTGCACACCTCTCGTTCTATGTATAATGAGCATATTAAAGAGCCTTATGGTAGAGTGCCTCATGGTCAGATAAGGTACCAGGCACTCCAAGTACTACCAGAATACCTTCGTAGAAAGGCATGTACACTACCAAAATCGAAACCTTACTGTCGCGAGGTGATCTATCTCTATCTCATCTCTGTCATCTATCTCAGTTTTTCAATTATTACCGATTTCTTCAGATATACTCTCGAAAGTCATATCAAAAGTTTCAATGAAAGCCCTTTAAACCTCGATTATTATCTCTTGCTAAACCCGCACAATAGTATTGTAACGTTTTTACTATTTACTGAAACTAAACACTACGCGATTTGTACTTATTAATTTATTACTTACACGACACTTATAAGTTTAACTTAACAATCCCTTATCTTATTTTATATTCGCACACACAAATGTTTATTTATTTAACGCGCGCGATCTCTCGCCCGAATGTTTACGTTCCGATTCTTTAACTGCTTCGCCTTGGGTCCGGCATTCCTTATATACCAGATATAAGCCTTCTCGAACTTTCGCGATAATTGCTAGAATATTCGATTTTCGAGGAACCCATTATCGTATCGAACCTTCTCGGCTCTTCCCGTCGGCTTCGACTCCTCCTTCTCGGGATCGCAATTCGGCGAACTTGTGTAGCTCCCGTCGTGTTTATATCGCGGCGAGCCGTTTCGTTACAGTATCTATGTCTCATACTCTTCCGATAGCTAAACTGCCAGATTCATCGAAGTTCCTTGAGATTAGCCATCGAATGTAGAATGGTGACTCTTTTACTTCTATTTGTCTCCTCTACGGCATACAGAACCGCACTCCCTTCTTTCCATGAAACTATGAAAATTTCATTGTGCCGATTGCACCATACGATGGTTTGCGTCCTAACTGTGCAGAAGAAGCCAAGCAGTAAGTAGCGATACCATGTATTATATATATGTGAGTTGGTGAGATAGTATCTGACATCATATATATAATATCGTGAGACAGTTCACTAAAGACATAACATATTAAAAATGTAATTCGATAGCTTTTTAATTTCTTCTGTCGGGTATACTATGTAAATATAAAAATGTACCCAATTTTCCATACCGTTTGCGACATGATTCGAATCAGTGAGTGCTCTAGCCACTACTAGATTACATATTGTAGAGGGAATGTTAATATACCATAATTTTTGAAATCAACCCTTCATGAATATATCCGGAAATCATCATCATCATCATCATCATCATCCAGCCTGGTGTTGAGTCCACTGCTGGACATAGGCCTCCATTAAACTGCTCCACTGGGTTCTCTCTTGAGCTGTTCTTATCCGGTGTCCTCCAATCCTCTTTATATCATCGCTTCATCTTGTTGGTGGTCTACCCCTGCTTCTTTAATCCGCTCTGGGTCTCCCGTTTGTTATTTTTATGGTCCAACTGTCAACCTTAAATCTCGCAACATGTCCCGCCCATTTCCACTTTAATGCTGTGATTCGCCAGACTATGTCCTGTACCCCTGTCCTTCGTCGAATTTCGGTGTTTCGGATACGATCTTGGATACTAATACCCAGCATAGTTCTCTCCATCCTTCTCTGAGCCACTTTCTCCACGGTGCCAAAAGTCATCACTGGCAGCACGCACTGATCGTATACTTTCCGTTTCAAGCTCATTGGAACGTCACTACCGAAAATATCTCTCAATCTTCCATATGCTGCCCATCCAAGACCAATCCTCCTCTGTAATTCCTTTGTTTGGGTGTCTCTATCTGTTCCAATTTGGTGTCCCAGGTATTTGTATTCGTCGACCTCCTCGATGGTTTTGCTGTCTAGTAATATAGTCATCCCGGTACTAGGTTAGTCATTATTTTTGTTTTTGCTGGTTTATATAAACGCCAACTTTTTCAGTTGCCTACTTCAGTTCGTTTATCATTAAACCGGCTTCTTTGAGGTTGTCTGTTATCAGCACTATATCATCTGCAAATCGTAGATTATTTAGCATTTTCTTGTATATACTGATACCTTTGTTTCCCCAATTCAGAGTCTTAAAAGCATATGCTTAAGTTCCTTTTTCTGTTTTGGACAGCATCTGATAGTTGCTTCAAGTATGTATTTTGTAATTTGTTCTCTCATTTTCTCTATGCTTTCCGACTGCCCATTTTTGTTTATGGTCTTTGTAATGTCTCGTTGGTACTCGTCGGATTTTCTGGGTTTTGACAATATTTTGTTCCTTTCTGTTTCGTTAGTCTGTATCTTTCGTGGCCTAGATTGATATTTATTGTTGCTCTTACCATTCGGTGGACACTTCCTATGTTCATTTGATTTAGCACTGTTACATCTTGTACTATACATTTCTTGTCCGTAATAATAAAATCAATTTCATTTTTTGTTTTACCATCAGAGCTTATCCACATCCACCTTCAATTTGGTTTTTTATATCCCAAAATAGCACATAAATAATTAAAAATTCCCACCCACGTCGATTTTGAACATAAGGGCGACATATTTTGACAACACCTAGAATTTTTAAACCAAACCTTGTAATATCTTACCTTACCTTGTTACACGTCGATGGATACCTTTTACCCCTTTAGAATATTGTATTACAAATCCCCATGTATTTATTAAATACAGTAGAACTAACATTCATAATCCATTCCTCAGTTTCTTTTATGCTACGATTTTACTCTCTTCAGTGAAGTCCGCTTTTCTGCGTCTTGATTTTTTGCTCAAGTATTATGTTCTTGAAAAACAGGCTATTGCATTTAGTAAAATACGATTCGGTCTAGTTGATTTACAGTATTGCTGAGAGAGTGGAAGTAATTTTTATTGACTGTTCTCATCACAGGGCACAGGTGTTCTCGGGCAACGGCTAAAGAATTTAACGAGAAACGTAGACCAAAAATGTGTAGCAAAACTTTTACACAAATGTTAAGAAACGGGATCCGTGACAAATAAGAAAAAAGCAGGTAACATGGTAATCGATGAAATTGTTCAGATTGAGCTATCAGCTCATTTCAAAACACATCCTGGACTGTCTATCACATTCATCGGTAAGTAAAATAGCAAAAATTCATTAACCTAATTCCAAAAAAATCAACAACACGTATAGAAACCTGCTAGAAACATTTGTTTCATTGATGAATGAAGTTTTTTTAATATCTGGAAATGGTTACATTACATATTCCATTCCGCCATGAGGAGAAAGAAATTTTATCAGAAATGAAATTTATAATAATTTATATAGATAATGAATATTAAATATTGAACAATAGGAAAGAGTTTGAATTAAACATAGATATTGCGAAAACAATTCAGATTTGTCGTGAATTATGTCGTGAAGAAATTTCATATGGTGATGTTTAAATTCATACTGTTGCTAATATGTTTCCAGAAGTTAATCCGTTTGAACAAATATACGATTTAAAATAAATGACCCTAATTCTGATATTAAGAATGACCTACCTATAGCAATGCTTAATAAACTTGGACCCATAGCAAAAAAAGAGGAAAACATAATGTCAAGTAAAGATTATTGTGACATAATGCAATTATTAGCAAACGAAAAACAAAAAGAACTTCTTTTACACACTCTTCACCATTTATTGTCTGAATATGACAGTCCTTTGCAAATATTTTTCGCAGGACCAGAAGGCCGTGGAAAAACATTTGTTATCAGACTCATAATGGAAATTTATAATAGACAAGCCGTACCTGGCATGCGTTGCAATGCCACGTAAAGTTTAAAAAAAGAAAGATAAATAAAAATGCCCAAAACGTAATACAAAATTTTTATCTGCATTAAATTAAATGCAACAGTTATACACATAATCAATTGAAGCCTTTCTGATGTACTATATTTTTTGTCTTTTTTGCGGTGCGTAAATATATAAATATGATGATTTTACGACTCGCGAACACGCGACGTATAATTGCCCATGCGCGAAACCGGGAAATTCCAAGTTGATTCCGCAAACTGTCCTTGTAACTGCAATTGTATATTATCTTTTTAAATTTTTAATACATAATTTATCAAAAACTACCTTGAAACTGAGCATGGAATTTCCCTGTATAATATGCGTTGCACCAAACGACGTCATTTGAAAGCAATTATTATATTTTTGGATGTTGGCCAAGAAATGTTTAGAGTCATTTTCCACCCCAGAAACTAATGAACGAAATGAATCTGGTGGTGGGAACAATTGTGGCAATTTTACTTTACCACCAGCACAACATAATCCAGTAAATTCACCGCTGTGTTTTAACGCTTTACAATATTAACAAATGATTGCCATTTCTAAAATCGTTACGGATTGGTCGGCACAAGAGTCTATTTCCGGGTCGTAGTGGAATGTTACTCGTTCCAGGTTTACAAGACCACTGCATCTGCGGAATCGCTCTATTTCATTGTGTCTTGAAATGCGCTCCATGTTTTAGATATTTGTTGCTCGTAGTACGTGTATGACCATCTTGGTGTTGATTCTGCCATGTCTTCTTCAGCTTGTCTAAGTAGTTTTTTTTTGTTATTTTTAACCTTAGTTTGATTTGTCGTAATCCTATTCGGTCTGTTGTTTGTGTTTCTTCACTTCCGGTTTTGGGTCTTGTATTTGTACCTCATAGACTTGTTTCTTGGGTGTTTTATATTCCTCGTGTGACGTCAGGTATAGCCGAATTGTCTTGTAGTTTTCGTCCATCCTTTTGAAATAGTGTGATTTTATATAATAACAAGCCGTACCCGGCATGCGTCCCAATGCCACGTAATGTTTAAAGAAAAAAGATAAATAAAAATTATAGATGACCAGGTGAAATTCCTATCATCTACAAATATTTTTGAAAAATGTCAAAACAATACAAAATTTTTATCTACATTAAATTAAATGCAACACAGTTATACACATAATCAATTTAAGGCTTTCTGATCTACTATATTTTCCGTCTTTTTTTGCGGTGCGAAAATATATAAAGATGATGGTTTTACGACTCGCGAACACGCGACCTATAATTGCCCGAGCATGAAACCGAGAAACTCGCAAGTTTATTCCGCAAACTGTCATTGTATTAGCAATTGTATATTATCTTGTTAAATTTTTAATAAACAATTTATGAAAAACTACCCTGAAATTAGGTATGAAATTTTCCTGTACAATATGCGTTGCACCAAACGACGTCATTTAAAAGCAATTATTATATTTTTGGATGTTGGCCAAGAAATATTTAGAGTCATTTCCCATCCCAGAAACTAAAGAAGGTAATGGATCTGGTGGTGGGAACAATTATGGCAATTTTACTTTACCACCAGCACAACATAATCCAGTAGCTTCACCGCTGCATTTTAACGCTTTAAAATATTGACAAACGATTGTCATTTCTCCAATCGTTACGGATTCTTCGGCACAATATTCTATTTCCGGGTCGTAGTGGAATGCTACTCGTTCCAAGTTTACATGAACACTGCGTCTGCGGAATCGCTCTATTTCATTGTGTCTTGAAGTGCGCTCCATGTTTTGGACATTTGTTGCTCGTAGTACGTGCATGACCATCTTGGTGTTGATTCTGCCATGTCTTTTTCAGCTTGTCTAAGTAGTTTTTTGTTTGTTTGTTATTTTTACCTTTAGTTTGGTTCGTCGGTAATCCTGTTCGGTCTGTTGTTTGGGTTTCTTCACATCCGGTTTTGGGTCTTGTATTTGTACCTCATAGACTTGTTTCTTGGGTGTTTTATTCGTTTGACGTCAGGTACAGTCGAATTGTCTTGTATTTTTCCTCCATCCTTTTGAAATAGTGTGATCTTATATAATTGTGCTGATCGTCAAACCCAAGTTCATGGAACGCCTCGTTGTTCTCTTGGGCTTTCCCCTATAGTGCGCGTCCGCGTCTTTCTTGCAATTATTTTGTAGTTATATGATTTCTTGGGCAATTTTTTCTTGTTCTTGAATCAACTCATCTGCTTGTTATATCTTGTCGTAGTTGAAATTGTGAAGTTTTTAACTTAATTCTCTGGAAAAGGTGGTTGTAACTTACTCAGGACTTTGCTTGTCTTCTTGACTTCCCGCCGTTGTGTTGGCGTCGAAGTTCTTGAAGTCCATCATGATGATGATGATAGATTGTAATAATCGTCTTGACATTTATTTATTTGACAACCAACTGACACTATACTTTCATTTGTTTGATTATAAATATCAAATTACAAAACGTACCTTTTTCAGTATTTCCCTTACTTATTATTTATGTTTCTCACCGAAAAACCTTCCCTGAACTTCCACAAATATTTCAAGATCAAAATTAGCAAAAACCGTCCAGCCGTTCTCGAGTTCAAGCTAGACAAACGAACAGCAATTCATTTTTATATATATAGAGATTGTGCTGATCGCCAAACCCAAGTTCATGGAACGCCTCGTTGTTCTCTTGGGCTTTCCCTCATAGTGCTTCTAGGTAATCAATCCTTTTTCGTAGGTATTCCTTGTTTTTTTTTGCACTTCCGTCTTTCTTGCAATTGTTATGTAGTTATATGATTTCTTGGGCTATTTTTCTTGTTCTTCTGCTTGTTTTATCTTGTCGTAGTTGAAGTTGTGAACTTTTTAACTTAGTTCTCTGGAAAAAGTGGCTGTGACTTACTCAGGACTTTGCTTGTCTTCTTGACTTCCCGCCGTTGTGTTGCCGTCGAAGTTCTTGAAGTTTTTAAAGTTGAAATCTGTCGGTTTTTCTTCCCGCTGCAGTGACTCGATGCGTCCGTTTTTTCGAACTTGTAGTATTTGTAGACTCGGTGTCCTGTCGATCTATATGCTGTGGTGTAAGATGTGCCCGAACTCGTTCTATCCTAAGCCTATCTACTTCATAATTATTTACTGTGGAACGCAATTCTGTCATACCAAAACGAATGTTATCGTTATCTGTCTCTCGCTGGTCGTCAGTCGTCTGTGCGATTTGAACGTGAGAGCTCGTCGCACATTTGATTAACTTCGACGACGTAAAGACGCCTTTACACTATGTGATTTTTCATATGATTTTGTCATGTGATTTGATCACAACAAAATTTTTTTATTTACACTATGTGATTTATCATACAGAATAAGTCACAAGGTCTGTCACAAGCCAAATCACATGTTGTTTGATAAAATAGAACCGTTTCTATTTCTGTATGATATTCGGTGTGATTGCCGATAATGCAGAAAACTGTGTTATCGGCATTTGACAGGTTTGACACATTAATACGTCGTTTAAGTTAAGGTTATAATAATATATGGTGGTTATCTGGTTATCTTGATTCCGAGCAATAAAATGTCCTCTGGAATCATTTTGTGATACACCGTTTAATCACCATCAATACAAATATTACGAATGACAATATAACCTCGAACTCAAAATGTTGAATATTTTATTTGAAATCATATGAATACGTCACATAGTGTAAACGTAAACTTACCAAAATCACATGATATCATATTTCATACCAATTTCGTATGATGAAATCACATGACAAAATCATATTAAAAATCACATAGTGTAAAGGCATCTTAAGTCAGGTCGTATCTCCTTGGCATTTTAAATTCAATAAAGTTCTCGCGCACTGTCAAAATTATGATAGATTTTAATAATCGTCTTGACATTCATCTATTTGCGTGTTATTCAAACTAAAAGGGGGTAAAGCAATCCAACAACGAGCTCGTCGGTCAGAGCCCCCAAAGCTGGTCGGACGTACAGCGTCGCAAAGGGGTTTTTGCTCGGCCGGCCCCGTGCCGAAGGCTAGGAGGGGTTAAGTTTAATTCTAGGGCGCCACTGGCTACGACCCAGCCAGAAGGTTCCAGTTGTTCTGGACCCAGCCTAGGATGCTCGACCAGAACCACTCGCGAACGACTCAACTAAAAGACAAACAACGTTTAACGTTTATGCACACAATTTAATTCAAATATAAATCGTAGGTTTGAGTTGATGAACAGTTGATTGATGCAAGAAGATTACAAGAACGGTAAAATGAACAAAAAAAATTAAATAACAAGTACTCAAGAAATGGGGTGGATCCTAGCTAGGTATCCAGGCCCTTGATCAAGGTTTACACAACTCCCATTACTAAAATTAAACCCTCGCGTAACGAACAAGCACACTTAACTAAGGATCGTTACCAGACATTAGGTAATGACAGGACGTTTCCTCGTATATACTAAGTTATTTAGTAAACCGACAATAAGGGAACGTTCCTCGTATATACTACGTAATTTAGTCAACCAAAAATAAGGGAATGTTCGTCGTATATACTTTATTTTGTAAACCGAAATTAAGGGAACGTTCCTCGTTCCAGGTAGTTCCAGGTATGTTGAACTAGTTCTAATCTTATCTGAAAATCTCCTGCTTCCTTAGCGAAGGGGAGGACACAGTAGACAGGTTCGGTGGCGGTAGAGTCGTCGAACACCGAGACTGCGCCTAAGGGCTCGATAACGACGGATTGATGCCGCAGCAACGTCGCACACTGGACAATCCTTGCAACTCCACTCCGAACTCCAACAAACGGGATAGTGGATCCCCGAAAAGACTCCAACATGTGTACCAGCTCAACAGGTTCTCTCAGACAGCTGAGCTCTATAACAAGAAGTAAGCCGGAAAAACCCTAATCCAAATAGGGCGACCGATTAGGTGACGGAAAGTCATAAAAGAGATAATTACCCCTGGTCAGAGGGTTTCTCACAACTCCAGGAAAATCGCAACAAAATGGCGGCAGAACACGCGTGGAAAAAATCCCTCAAAGGCGACGTCTCTCCTCCTAAGCAACTCCAAAACTTCACCACACGAGGACGAGACTGCAACTCCAACTTCTCACTTCGTACAATCCCTCAAGAGGTTTAGCCAGACGACAATTACGAAGATGAAAAGAAACGCGTGATTCTCCGCTTAACACAAGCCGCGCGCCGAGCCAAAAAGAAAAGAAAGGTATTTTCGGAAGGAACGTGAACCTCTCTTCCGACACGCGCCACAAGGCCGCCAACCCAACAGGTCGCCAACTTCCAATACGAAAACTCTCAGCGTCGCGGAACGCTGAATTCAATGAGGCGCGTTTGATTCTCGTGCTAGCAAACAATCCGAAACTAGTGCGCCATTACCGTGCGTTTTCGGAGCTTCCGTTGTAACGGAATTTTGGACCGTTGCATCTACGGACAGAGCTGCTGTGGCTATAGATGGTACAACAGTACACACTGCATTAAAAATATCAATGTGAAAACTACTTCCATTGAGTAATGAAGTTGCCTACCAATATCGAGAATTATTTAATATTGTAAAAGGTGACTAATAATGACTAATAATGAAGTAATCATGATTAATGGGAGAAATTTTTTTGTGGATTGGACATTATATTAATTGGAGATTTACGATTTATTTATTATCTCGAATATCCTACAGATTTCCAAGAATTCCACCAGTTCCCCGAACCTATCTCGTTAGGAATTTCTTTGAAGAGACTCATTCCGAGGGGCGCTTATCTTTGTGGCAGGCTATTTCGTTAGAACATTTTAGTTATCATAAAACAATAGTTTCGTTTCTAGTGTGGGGTGCTAATGAAAATGAAGGTTTAATTGAAGGCAAACAAAAATGATAATGAAAACGTAATGTAAAAACTAATGAAAAATATTTTCTGTAAATAAGAATTTTTTTATAATACTATATGCATTAAAAATAAGACAAAATAAAGTTAATTTGTTTTAATTTATGTGCAAAGTACAAATTTATTGTGAATAAAAATAATTTTTATAGCATAAATATTTTCCTTATTCATTAAAATATTTAAAATAACATAAAAAATTAAATTTTAATCGATGTAATAATTTATGTGACAAATAAAAATACGTATATAAAAAATAAGAGATATTTCGCAGAAAACCATATAGCCATAACTCGTCATAAGTAGTAGTAGTCACTTCTGTCGGTCAGTCTCGCGACTGCCACATTTTTTTACCATTCCATATGTTAAGATTGTCTCATAATTTCAGAAAAACTCAGGATATATATCGTCAGCATAATGTAAATATAATAAATCGGACGAAGGCCATCGTTCGATTAAATCCCTGTGGTCTGCGTGATCCAGCTCCTGTACATACCTACATTGGTGTACACCCCCGGGTAGTCCGAGTTCGCGCATCCGACCCCCCAGGACACGACGCCGCAGAGTTCTCCGTTAAAGACGGCCGGCGCTCCGGAGTCTCCTATGCAGGCGTCGACCCCTCCAGCGCAGAACATGTTTCGGGTGACGATGATGATTCTGCCGTACGCCGTCTGGCACTGGATCCTCGAAATCACTTTGGTGGTGACCACGTTGAGACCTAGAAGGGCCGCCTCGGCGGCGCGTTCCCAGCCGGTCATGCTGATGCTGACACCCGCGGCCGGATCGTAGCCTTGGCTCGAGAGGGTGGCGACGGCGACGTTCAATCCGAGCGGGACCGAAGTCGCGAGTTGGATAAGCGCGATGTCGTTGTTGACGGAGCTGTACGAGGGGTGGATAACGACCTGGAGGATATCGAATTCGGTACCTCCGGAGGACATGTAGTTCGAGCCTACGTTTACGGTGGTGAGCGATGTGACGAGAGAGTTGTCGACGCAGTGGGCGGCCGTGAGAACCCACGAGGAAGAGATCAGCGCACCGCTGCACCTGTGGATACCCAAGAGGCGGAGGGAGACCTGCCATGGGTAACTGGAGATGTCCGTCGCCTCTCCGCCGACGATGCGTCCGTCAGGTATCAGGCTACCGGGGAATGCTGGAGGAAAAATGGAACCTTCATTTCGAAAATGTTTCATTTCATTAACATACACAAGAAGAGTGAGTTCACCGGATCCGATTTGTTTTATCAAATAAGTTCAATTGGGGTCGGGGCATTCTGATTATCGAAAGGTAGTCCTCCTGTTACCTGAACTACTCTATCCATTCAACGGACGATAGTAAACTGCACCGAAACCCATTACCGGGAAATCGGATTATGATAAGAAAGGTATGGTGCACGGACCATAAAGCCCTAAGATAGGTAGCAAAGGACTCCGATCGGATAAATGTATACTAAAACCTTATATAAATGCAGTAAAAACTAGAGCAAACAAACATTTTAATAAAAAAGTCTGTTCAGAATATCCCATCGCTATCCCTTCAACCTATACATTTTCGTCTAATGAGATGTACCGTTTACCCGTAGTTGTCAGATGGAGACAAGTTTCGGGAAGCTTTCTGATACGTGAACGTCATGTGATACGCTCGAATGTACGTTGGAAACGAAAGGGGGCAAAGATCAAATATGAGCCTAATAGGTATCATCAGAATTTGCTGTAGAATGTGAAATATCACAAGCCCCAGTTTGAATGCTCCAGGCCGGCCGCGGCAGAGAACCGTTATTGCAGGTAGTCGAAGATAATAATCAGACGAAAACTTCACCGCCAAAAGGGATTAGACGAAAATGTATATATCATCAACTGGTCAAACATCCCTAATCAGACGAAAATGTCATCGCTGGGTTAATTATCCGCGTACCCATCAAAATATCCAGAAACGTTATATGTTTCGCGTTTCAAAAATTTGTAATGACAGGATTCACATGTATTAATAGTAGGGATTGTGAAGAAATCTAAGTTTAATTCATTAGAAGGAATCACGAAAGCAACAAACCAACCATTTCAATTTTCGTTATAAATAGAAATAGGGATTGCTATGACGCATTTCTGTACAGGTTCACAACTAAATGTTATTATATCAGCTATAATCAAAAAACCCTACATAATTTTACAGATAACAAAAAATCGCCAAACGTGTAATTTTTTCCTCTACTACTCACCAGTCTGAAAACAATTCACAAATTTCCCTTACGGAAATTAAATGTCAAGAGATAAGTCACACATCTTTGGGAAGATCCTACAATTCTGTTCAACAATGTTTTAATTTCATCTAGGTATTTCTGAGAAAGCTTTGTTCCTTTTCTATGAATGTAAATCCAGTCATTCGACCTTGACCACCAAATATTTAAGTATTTCTTTACTCCTTTCTGTTTTAAATAACCCTGGAAAAGTTCTGGTACTGGACATAAATAGAACTATACTCTCATCGATGAGAAAGAATGGAGTAGGAAAATTAAAAAGAAAAATTGGAAACTGAGTGCTGAAAGAGTAAGAGAAGAGAAACTGAGTAGGTTCTGAAAGAGAGAAAGAAAAAGAGAAAGGGGACACAAGAAACTCTTGTTTTGTAACAATAATTGTCACAACGATTGCATTTGCGATGCGTCCCTAAATTAACAAAGGATCAGTAAAGATGTACAATTCTATTTTAAAAAATAATTTCTGAGTGTAGGACTTCACCTATATAGATTTTTCGATTATATCGCCATTAACAATGCTTTTAATAATTTAATTTCTTATTTATCCCATTAAGAACCTATTGCATCTCAACGGTATTCAGATTTGCTTTTATAATCATAGGGTTGCAGTGATATTCATAAACCAAAGGGTCCGAGTTGAGTATAACTTCTCAGTAATACTATAACAATTATAAAGTAATATCAATACTGATTAATTTGTAAATAGAGAAAATTTGGGTTGTTGTCATATTTTCCGTCTATGCTCTATGCCAACTACCATGGAAATTGTGTCGCCAATGCTGACAATTATCTTCGAATCACCCATTGACGCTGTTTAAACACACTGAGTACAATGCAATTTTGTTCGCTTCAAAATGAATCGAACGTGCTAATAACAATCTTTTCGTATAAATAATGATACTCAAAAATAATGTTTCAGTACTCACCATTTGCAGCAGTTCCGAGTAAAACAACGGCAGCCAATAATTCGAACATTGTAAGTTCCTGTGCAATGAACAAGTTGTTCCAAAATCTCTCTCACCCTTCTATTTATTTTAATTCGTTATCTAATAATCTCATTGCAATTATTTATAATTAATGCATATGCAGTTAAAATGCTGTTATTTTACGTCTCAAGGCCGTCGTCTCATCCTTATTTTTGGCACTCTATAAACAGCATCAACTACGTATTAAGTTGTTTTTAAAAAAATCCCAAATAAAAAACAATGGATTTTGTTTTTTATTTGAAAAACAAAATCCTTAAAAGCAACAAAACAAAAATTTTAAAGAAAAACAAAAATTTGAGAAAATCAAAAATTTTCATTGCGTGATGGTTTAGTTTCATTACTGCTGATGTCATTGACAATGTGGATTTTCTTACATTAAACATCTAAGGATATGACTTAGCACACACTTTTGTTTATAAAAATCAATAAACTAGATAAAATTTGACCGCTAACTAGAGCAACACAATGCAATCGATGCAAATAAATAACTAGGTAAATGTACATTCGGGTACAGTCATGGATAATCAATTGGTCTAACCTGGTGCCCCTTGCAATAGTGTCTACAGGACGGTCCATCTACTCTGTTCTGTTCTAGCTTCGCTCCAACTTAAGACTCATGTTAGCTGTCCCACTGATATTCACCTCTCGTATTTTACTTTTGATTTTGTTCATCTTGAGGTCTTCTTTTGATGATAACTCAAAAACCATAAGAGAGAGCGGAAATCGCACAAAGGGTCCTTAAAGGCGAGGAAATTTCCAATAAAAAAAGTCTCAACTCCAGGATTTCTATAACTTATATTTATAATTTTAATTTGTTGCTGAAAGTAGGGCTCTGCTCGCGGTCTCTAAAGCGAGTACGTCATAGAAAATAACTTTTTTTAAGGTAATAAATATTAGTTTAAAGATTAAAAAAAATGGTGTATTCTATACATTTGAAAGAAGAATATCCCGTTGGAAAAAAAATTGAATGCATTTTTCAAAAATCAAGCCTATTGTTAATAAACTATTTTTTCCGTATTTCCGTCTTCATTGAAAGCAGACTAAATATTTAAATAATTTTCTATTAAATTTTTGGCTTCTTGGAGTCCTTTCTAACACTGTACTCAATAAAATGATGTCAATAAATTGTATAAAATTGGTTTATTTTGTTTAAACGAATTTTGAAAGTACGAAAAATTCCGAAGTTATTGTTAAAATATTGTTTTCTTATATGTTGTGGTATGGCTGTTTTTATATTTAAAATAAAGATTAAATAACTGTGAATAAATTTTTTTATAGCTATTTAATTAAGAATTAGTTTAAAAAGACAAGTTGAACACAAGTGTCAGAAATATTACCTACTAGTTAGCCATGATTAACTACCCTTGGTTTGGATGGGTTTCTTCCACGACATAACTACGAGATACGGGACTGAATGCACCGCTTGTCTTAAACTATGGGCCAAGATGAACAACAAACTAGCAGCGCAAAGAAACAGAAGGATCTTCTTACTGACATGTCGCATCCTTGGTATTACACCGAGACACATCTCTGACCAGACTAAAGGATTCCATACCCTTTTCGAAGTACGTGACGGGAGGACTGGACAACGCATACACAACTTTAACCACAGGTTGAACACTAGTATCATTAATATAGAGATAGAAATTAACCACAGATGCATCCATAGTCTTGAGATTGGTCAGCTATCATTACAGGATAGAATACTAACAATATTACCAGAACACATCTGGAATGAGTTCACTAGGCGACAATTGATTAATTATAAAACAAGATTCTATAACATCAGAAACGTTAATGTTCGTAAACTTAATAATCTTAGGACAGAGAACAAAATTTCTATCAGCATTAATGATAAATGGCTAAAAAATCTAACTACTGTCGACGTACCTGTGGAAGTGAAGAATTTATTGGCTTTAGGTCTAAAATTTTGTCTCTGAGGAAAGCCATCTCAAACATCTACTAGCTGCTGTGGAATTAGCTCTTTGTCACATTAAAAACGACTTACAAAGAAATATTTACAGCTCACAAATTAGTAACATCATAACTAACTATTTACACTTCAATGGTAAACGTTACGATGGGCTGAGTCATTGGTTTACTTTAGCAAAAACATTTATTAAAGAACATCCAGACTTAATTATAACTAATTCTGACAAAGGTAATATTACAGTCATTATGGAAAGAACTAGATATGATGATCTTACCTTACAGCATCTCAATGACACAACCTATTATAAGAAAGTGAGAACTGATCCCACATTAACATTACAACAGAAAGCTAATAAATTAGTCATAATTAAAGTCATAATTAAAGTCATAATTAAAGCTAGTCACTAAATTGAAAAGATTAGGTGAAATTACAGAAGAACTCAGTAAAAACCTTAACAGCTATAGTGGCGTGTTACCTAAATTCTATGCATTACCGAAAGTGCATAAACCTGTTCTGTCATTACGTCCTATTATCTCATCCATGGAAGCACCAAACTTAAAACTAACACAGTACATTACCAATATTCTAACTATAGCCTATGATAAAAACGACAGGTTTTTTGTCACTGATTCTTTTGAATTTGCTATTTACATTAATGAATTTTAATTGCCCCCGAATCACAAGATTGTGAGTCTGGATGTAGTGTCCCTGTTTACTAATATCCCTCTAGGGTTGGTCATTACTAGTATTATCAAACGTTGGGACAACATCAAGGCACATTGTACTCTATCACAATTTAACTTCATAGATTTGGTTACCTTCATCTTCAACACTACCTACTTCTCTTACAACGACCAGATGTATCAACAGATTTTTGGAACACCCATGGGCACCAAGATCTCACCTATCTTGGCGCAGTATATCATGGATGACCTACTATATCAGTGTGTACCGATTCTCACTTTTCAACTTCCTTATATCAAGAAGTACGCTGATGACCTGATTTGTGCAATTCCCTCGGGGATGGAGGAACAGATCCTTGAGGTATTTAATAATTACGACAGTCATATTCAGTTCACTATCGAGGAGGAAACTAACAATAGTGTACTCTTCCTCGACACGAAACTCATTCGAACCGAACAGAACGTCATCATTTTGGACTGGTACAATAAACCGTCGAGCTCAGGACGATATCATAACTTCAATTCCGCTCATCCATATAGGATGAAAATTAACCTGGTGTTGGGACTGAAGAACCGTATCATTAGGATCTCTCGCCCATCCCTTAATGACACAAACCTACGTAAGCTTCAGAACTTACTAACTTATAACTCGTATCCTAGCAACTTGTTGAGGAAATTACTTTTTCCACTCCTGACACACTACGTGTAAGAGTTGGGGAAGTCTTAAGCCCTCCGTAGGGTGGAGAAGGTAGTGTAAGAAACCTACCAGCCAACCCGGTTAAGAAATATAGATCTCTATCTTTTGTAGATGACCTAACATCAAAAACTATTAGAGTTTTAAAACATGATTGCTCGTCGTGAGTGCTCCTAAGTTCCCTAAAAAGGTTTCCAATCTATTTACCAAATTAAAAGATAAAACTGAAACACTTAACAGAACTAATGTGGTGTGTAAAATAGGATGTAGTAACTGTAACCAGGCGTATATAGGTATGACGGCCCGGAATCTCAAATATAGAATCGCGGCTCACCGGAGTGATATTAGATGCAATAAAAACTCGTGTGCTTTGGCTAAGCATGCAATTTCTACTGGCCATAACCCCGATTACAACAACGTGATTGTTTTAGATACTGATACTAATATTTTCAGACGTAACTTTTTGGAGATGGCTCATATTTTTACAGGGACTAACTTACTGAACAGGAGGGCCGATATCCAAAATCTTAACGTTATTTACTCAAATATCTTGTTTTTGGACATTCATCACAAGGAAAGCACAAGAGCTGAAAGCTAGATATCGACCCCCTTGGATTTTTTAAGTTGATTCCTGAACAGTCATCACTTTAAATATACACTTTCGATAACCAAATAACAATTGTCCCATGCCTTTCATATCACTCTGTGCTTTTTACAATTCTGTGTTTGACATTATGTTCCAAGCAGACATTAGTTAGGTTAAGTCATTTTCACATTTCTTTCCGTTATAACCGGCAATAGCATCCATGTGACTTTGCAATATAGGCGTACCATCATCTGTTTTAATTAAGTGCATCCTAATGTTTTAATGTGTCTAACTGTTTCGATGACAACCTCACAACTGTAAGCATTTAATCCCTTAGTGTATTTAAGGATTATAACATCGTCTTGTATTTTCGCAGCATGACTGAAGAAGAATAAAATATATTCGAAAGCTCTTATCGAAGTTAAAGGGTGTTCTTTAATTGCCCTACCTTTGTCTACAAACACAATATTTCTGACACTTGTGTTCAACTAGTTAACAACGAATAACTACCCTTGGTTTCTATATATACAGAGTGATCAAGAAATACTGTTTAAGTTGGCAATCCAACCTGGAGGATTTTTTTGTCTAAGGGTTTGCAACGATATACCGGAAATCTCTTTACTCTGCATGGCAGCGACAGCTACATAAACACAAATATTTTAGGTTATGTGAATTTATTTACGATTAAAATAACCACACCAGAAAAAACTTCAAAATTTTAAGGTACTGCTCGAATTGAGCGCCATTATGTTCTAAACATAAATTCACTCTCCGTTTTAGGCCCTCGAAGACATTAATTAACATCCGAGGAGACATATTTGCAACTTCCTCGATAATGGCAGCTTCCAGTTCTTCACGTGTATGTAGAACATTAACGAACACCTTGTTTTTAAGGTACCCAAAGAAACAAAAGTCTAGAGGTGTCAGGTCTGGTGACCTACTTGGCCAGATTCCCGTACTTATGACTCGATGGTCAAAAACTTCCCGCAAATATTGCTTTGTGGCACGAGCCGTATGTGCTCCGTATGTGCTCGAGCCGAATCTTGTTGGAAGTAGCCATTTTCGCGCTCCTCTTCGGTTAATTGGAAAACAAATGGCTGGAGAATGTGCCAAATGTATCGTTCTGAATTAACTGTGAAGATAAAAACACAGGACCAATTACTCTTTGCCGTGATACAGCCAGCCAAACACCAACTTTAGAAGGATGTAAAGTTGTTGTTCTAGCAGCATGTGGATTTTCACCAGACCATATTCTGTAATTTTGATAATTAACATAGCTATTGAGATGAAACCAGGCTTCATCGGGAAAACAGATTTTATCCAGGATGTCATCATTGTTAATTTCCTGATCAAACCAGTTACAGAACTGGACGCGTTGTGGACGGTCAGGAAGATTTGGGGATTGGACCATCGAAAATTTGTACGGGTGGTGTTTCAATTTGCTCTTCAACACAGTGGAACAACTTCCATATGATAAACCTGTAAAGTGACGAAACGGAATACGGGAAATTAGGAATAAGTGGAAATTGATAAGCTTTTGATAAGGATCAAACCTGTTTGGAGGAAAAGCTTCCTAACCGATTTGCGAGGACTGTGTTGCAGTCGGGCCCTGACGTCTTGCACCACAGTTTCAGTGAGTACGGAGAGTCTACCAGGTGGCTTTCCTTTCTTCATATTGCCTGTATTCAAATATCATTGCACTACATGCATGCAGTGTTTAAAAACGTCGATAGTGAACAAAACTTCAGCAAACATTTCTTGAAATTGGTGCAAAGTGGATTCCAATGAGTATTGCCATCCAGAAATGGGATCATGAACTGCACTCCGAAAATAAGCCATGCCAATAAAAATATCTTGTTCTAATGTAAATAGTACCATTTTTATATTTTTATAATAAAAATTTGAATCGCCGCTCAGAAAACAAGATTGCTGTTAAAACTATATAACACATCAGATCCAGAAAAATTCAATATTGGAGTGGAAGAGGCAGGTTAAATTTGTTCCGAGACGTTACAAAAATATTTCAAAAATTATTTGACAAAACCCATGGAAACAAATATTGATAATTGATACAGGAACAAAGAGAACCTTTCACTTTAATGCTATGAGTTCAGTGATGTTTGATTTTATAGAATTGCTACTAATGGGTGCCAAACCATGGACCGTAATTATTAATTCCTGTTCTGTCTCAACTATTAACAATTATTGGTCTAAAAAGTTGACAAGGCAATATTGTGAAACTTACTCAGAAACATATATTAAGATTTAAGGAAATACAGGAAGGGTGATATTGCATATGTACAGTTATCGCTCTCACCGAAAACTGGTCTGTAAAGTCGATAGAAACTATTAGAAGTCGTCCCTGATTCCCTCCATCCCCTACTACCACTAAGGGCTGGTGAGAGTCAACGACGACCTCGACCTTCCATTGTATCTCCCTGATGTTTTCTTAAGTTGTGTATCTTGGTACAACACAATATATAATTAATAATTTTATAAATAAGTATAATAATTTTTAACAAACCATGTTCATAAACATTGTCGAAAGTTCCAGTATTAAAGGAATAAGAGTGTTCTTTTAAAAAAAGTCCCAAGATAAGGCTGCATCCCCGTTAAGATTTAGTTTATTAACTAATTCAGCCGTGAATACAAAGTTCTATATATATATAGAAAACACTGTTATAGCTGGGGATGCAGTCTGGGTCCGTAGGTGTTTTTCAATAAAACTCTTGTTTGTTTGTCGAGGTTTCGGATCTGTTTAGCTCCTTCATCAGGGCATATATTTAAAAATTGCATAAATTTTATAAGACATACATCTGACGAGTTTTCTGATTCGTTTACCAAAGTGAGTTCAATAAATCGGCGAAAGTAAAGCTGCCATGGAATCGTTAAGGGAGTCGATGAGATAACATAAATAGGTGATGTAAAACAAGTAGACAGTGACTTCTCGAGGTCTGAAGGTGGTTTACAGGTTGGATCTCTCAGCGATGACCTTTGACATGACATCGGTTATTCCAAAAATCCGCGGAAAAGGAATTTTCAAGTACAAGGGCACGCAACACATATTGCTCCTCTCAGCCGAGATATATCTCACTTGTCTCAGGTAAAGACGACACAACAGGCGTCCCCAAGCCCCGTACTCGATCTCTAATTGTTGTCTCTAGTTGAAACAGCGTGTACTTACACTAAGGTCCGGTTCTAGACGCTCTCACTACCTCAAAACCGGGCACCAGTGCGAACAACCTCTGAATGTTAACCCAGCTAGAAATTGGCGTCCAGTCCCGAGCCCCCAAGTCAATCCAACTGCCACTTGCATTGACAGGAGAGGCAGGAAGTGAACCCCTTTCAGCTAGTTTAAACAACCATCTATCAGATATAGAGAAGTCACTATCGTTAAGTTGGATAAGTATAATTCTGTAATACAAGGTATGTGAATAACCCGAAATTTTCCTTAAAAAGAACAAAACAGCCAGAAACAGGCTAAATTGGTTAATTTTCATTTTCAGGACTCTCATGTCCTCTGCGACATTGAGACCAACCATCGAAGTTTCTTCGTTCGTGGTTATTCCTGGATTATTCCTCAAGTGTTCATCTAAGGTGAATAGATTAGTATAGATTAGACTTAAGTTCTTTATGTCAGTTCTGCTGTTCATTCGGTTTTTTACTAATTTCTATCATTTCCAGGAATGTGCGCTTGAAAAAACTTCTTTGCGTTCTCAATATCTCAGGACTACTAAACGAGATCGTGTGGTGTAAGCTATTAGCATGTGTATCTAGGGCACACGAGGAGACATTTCTACGTATGTCGCTTTTATGTGACACAATCTTTCGTTTTAGGTCCCTTGAAGTCTGTCCCACATATACTTCATTACAATCGTTAGACGCTAGTTTATATACTACATTTGTTCTTTTGTAATGTTTCAATTTTATCTTTAGTTTTAGTGAACAAAGTGTTAACTAATTAAACTTTCTTCAGGGCTATTTTTGCGTTGAGATGTTTAAACACATTGATTATTTTAGGTGTCACTAGGTCTACATATGGTAGGGATGCATAGAAGGGTAGATTATCTTCATTAAGCTCTTGACTCTGTCTGACGCCTTGAATTCTCATTAGTACGATTCGTAGTTGTAGTAGTAAAAATAATTATATTTATAGTTCTAAACGGGAAGGAGTTTTCCAGTAGGATGGTCCTCAGCCTCACTAAATAAATAAATATATATATATATATATATAGAATATGTATATTCTCATCAACCTTTAAAATCCAGAGCTAAAATAGAGATTTAGTTAACTGAATTCTAATATTCATTGAAATAATAAAAATAAAAATTTTCCACTGTGATCTGATCAGTAATCATAACGTTATAAATATAAAGGAAAGATATATATATATATATATATATATATATATATATAATGTATGTCTATGTAAGTCTGGACTCAATAATCCAAGCATGATTTCTTCTGGGAGAGGAAACTCAAATAATAACTGGGACCCAAATATTTCTTTGCACATTGAACCAAAAAAGTACAGGTTTTATAAGGGATGTCATCCCCAAGATCATTAATGTACTTAAACAATGTAGGTAATCTGTTTAGCAAAGTTAAGGACCCTACAAACGTCTTAGATAAAACTAACGTGGTCTATAAATTCGAATGCAATAATTGTGATAAGGCATATATTTGAATGACGTCCAGAAACCTCAAAGCGAGAGTGACCTCACATAAAAGCGACATTTCTAGACCTAAAGATGCTTGCGCACTTTCCTCTCATGTTGACGTAACTGGACACCAACCCAATTTCAATGACATCAAAGTCTTAAACGCAGAAACTAATACGTTTAAAAGGTCATTCCTGGAGATGGCTTACAGTCACAATGGAGAAAACTTAATGAACAAGAAAACAGATGTTCAAAATTTAAACATCATTTACTAATTTCGCTAAAAAGGCTAAAAATATAGTTACGAAAAGTGATAAAGGTAATGTCACTGTAATTATGGATAAGGTTGAGTATTTCAACAGAAGTGAGGATTTATTAAGAGATATAAAATATTACAAAATTTTGGTTAGAGACCCAACTTGTACGTTACAACAGAAGGCAAACAAAATTGTGTCTAAATTGTTTGGTTCTAAGCACATTGATGAATTGACTAAAAAGCAATTAATGTCTTACACATCAGTATTACCAAGGTTGTATACATTGCCCAAAATCCACAAGCCTGTTTTATCAATGAGACCAATATGCTCCACTATTAATGGTCCGAATAGTAAACTGGCAACGTTTATTTGTGTCATTTTAACTAATGCGTATAATGTGGAAAATGATTTCTATGTAAAGGACTTCTTTACGTTTAGTTCTTTTATTAATAACTATATGCTTCTCCGAATTACGTTTTAGTGAGTTTCGACGTAGTGTCGTTGTTCACTAATCTCCCATACCCGGTGATCTTAAGATCTTTAAAAAATAGTTGGCCCATCATAAGTAGCCATTGTTCAATGTCATGGGTTTCGTTCAAATCTGTATTAGATTACATTTTCGATTCTAATTGTTTCATATTTAATGATAAGTTTTACAAACAGGTTTTCGGAACACCAATGGGGAGTACAGTGTCACCAATCTTGGTTAATTTTGTGTTGGATGAGTTAGTTTCGTCAGTTTTACAGATTATGCCTTTCAATATTCCTTTTGTAAAAAGATATGTTGATGACCTTATTTTGTTAGTACCTTTTGGGAATGTTGAGACAGCGTTAGAGGTTTTTAATTTATTTGATAGTGACATACAGTTCACGGCTGAAAAAGAAGTTGAAAACAGAATCCCGTTTCTTGACATGGTTTTGATTAGGAATGCCAACGGATTGGTACGTATTCGTTGGTATCGTAAGCCAATATGTAGTAATAGGTACATCAACTTTATGTCTTATCATCCATATAAAATGAAAATCAACTTAATTCTAGCTCTTAAAACACGAGTTGAACGTTTAACGCACCCTGATTTTCGGATTTTGGAACTCAACAATTTGAAGTCAATCTTGCTTGAAAATTCTTATCCAGTTTGTTTGGTGAGTAAATTGTTGTTCGGTAATTCAGTATCACGGAATGACCGAGTGAACAGGCTATCAATAAGGTTACAACATGATTTGCAAAATCCTTTGGCGGTAATGTCTCCCATAAGTAATAAAACGCAGATGGAACAGAGAAGGTACAGATCGTTACCATACATAGCGGAAACCACGCCGATGTTAACAAAGGTGTTAAAAATGGAAAATCTGGTAATTGCGAGATATAACTTAAAGACAATCCAAAAATTACACACCAGTTTAAAAACCCCATTAACTAATAAAGAAATCAGTGGTATTGTGTACAGTATCCTCTGTGGTGACTGTGGTAGACCATATATAGGCCAAACTTCGCGAACGTTACCAGCGAGGTTAACATCCCACAAAAGTGATGTGAGATGTGTGAAAAGGTCATGTGCCCTGGTCGAACACTCGGTGAACTTAAATCATTCTTTTAATTTTGATAATGCAGCAATTTTATCCCAGGAAACTAATTGGTTCAAACGTAATTTCTTGGAAATGGTTCACATAAGAAAATCAAGGCATAATTGCATTACTAAAAGGTCGGATATAAGTAACCTTCGTACAGTTTACGAATATTTGTTGTCATTTAACCATGGAGAAATCCACAATTTTCATATGTTAGATAAAACTTAATAATATTTCACTTTTCACTTCTTCCTAATAATGTAGTTAGATTGGTTGCCTGCTGTTGCATTAAGTTGATGTTCTTTTTGTATTGAGGTTAGCATACCTAGTTTCCAGTTTTATCGATATGTATTTCTGTTAAGTTTTTGATGTACGTGAGTTGGCATTACATTTCCGTTTTGTGTTCCTAACCTTTAAAATTGAAACGTGGTCGAATAGTTACGATCGTTATTATCGGTTGGTTGCGTCATCGCTATCCTGTTTATTAATTTTGTTGCTTCATTACTCATTGTAGTAATTTCAAATTTACAAGTAGTTAACATTGATGTAATTTAATTGTAACTGTTTTTAGTATTTTTCCTGAAGAAGGAAACGATGGTTTCCGAAAGCTAGAAATTAATATACGAAGAGTAAACCTTAAGCTGGCCTCTTAATAAATTCTTCGCTATTTTTTGATGACTACATCCTCATAAGCTGGAACTTGTTTAGTCTTCCTAAGATTAATATTTTTCTTCAACTTAGTCACGAACTAATTCCAACGCTTCTATATATATATATATATATATATATATATATATATCTTTCCTTATATTTTATATCATATATAATCTATATATCATAATTTTTGGAACGCCTATGGGATAATCAATTTCACCAATCCTAGTAAATTTTGTATTAGATGAGTTAGTTGAAATTTGTCTGAGGGAAATAGATTTTTCCATACCATATGTAACCATTACAACGAACATATTCAATTCACTTATGAAAGTGAACGAGAAGGTAAAATTCCCTTCCTAGACATGCTGCTCATCAGAGATGAAACAGGGACAATTCGGACACGGTGGTACCGAAAACCGATGTGTAGTAACAGGTACATTCATTTCAAGTCATATCACCCACACAGATATAAAATGAATCTGATTAAAGCTCTGAAATACAGAGTTACAAATTTATCTCAGCCAGTACGTCAACGAAGATCTCTGCAAATTTAAAGCAATCTTAATGGAGAATTCCTATCCGGAACAGTTAATAAACAAATGTTTATTTAACTCGGACCTTCATAGTGAAGCGTCTAATAGTCTAATGAATATATCAAACACAATGGTACAAGACGAATTGAATCCACGTGTACAATTATCACCACGTCCTGTACAGGATAACATTGAATTTGTTTATAGATCGATTCCCTATATAGATGGTTTAACACCTAAACTTATTAACATCATAAAAAATCCTAACATTAAAATAACGAGTAGAAATTTAACAACTGTTTCATCCTTTTTCTCTAAATTAAAACAATCATTGTCACTTAAAGAAAAATCAAATGGAGTGTATAAATTAAAATGTGGTGACTGTACTAAAACATATATGGGACAAACATCTAGTAAATTGGGGGGCCGGTTGGTATCTCATAAAAGTGATGTAAGGCTTAATAAACGTTCTTGTGCCTTAGCGGAACATTCAATAGATTTAAACCACAACTTTGATTTCCAAGAACCACAGATCCTATGTTCTGAGAGGAATAGTTTTAAAAGAACTTTTTTAGAAATGACATATATCAAGCATGCAGCTGATTGTGTGAATAAAAGAGTTGACATTAGCAATTTAAGTAATATATATGAATACATCTTCAATTATGATTTCAACCTTAATAATTAATTACAGATTGTTCAACTAAACAACGCACTGTCAAAATCATTGATAGAATCATTTTTTATCAGCTCTATGTTTGAAAATACTGGGAAGGTTATTTTTCTCCTTCACTTACATTTTCCAACTTTTATATTTCGAATGCTTAGACGGAACGATGTAGGCTTAAAACAAATTCCATCTCGTATTAGTTCTATGTCAAATGTCAATTATTAATTGTACCATGATACTTTTACCGCCAGAAATCTTAACCTTAACTTGTGAACCTGTAGAAAAAAACACCTCGTTGTTCTGCAATACCTTTGTATCGTTTCTCTTCTTACATTTTTGCAAAATTTAAACCGTTCTTTCCTAAAGTAATGTATACTGGTTTTCATACAGTAATTCAACGTAGTAAGTAATCTATAATCTATTGGATAAGGTGTTATTATACATAATGTTTTTATAGATTGTCCTGAAGAAGGGAACCAACTTTCCCGAAAGCTTGAACAGTTAAAATAGAGTCTTACGCATAAATAGGCCGTTTTTATGACTTCATCCTCACGAACAGATACTTTTGAAATACAAAGTTTCGAAGCATATCTTTATATATATATATATATATATATATATATATATATGCCAACAGAATAAATTAGGCACATACTTCGCTTATTATCTGTCTCCTCAATAGCTCTTTAAACGTTATCTTTAAACGTTATCGAGTGGACACATCCTTATGTGATTCACAATGAGGTTGACATACGCCTTATTTTTTTCCGTTAATATATTAGAAGACTTTCTTCTTTAACATAAGGAATCATTTTTGCTATAGCCGTGGCGCCACACACGATTCTAATAGACCTAGAGCGGTGTCGCAGTACTATATTCACTCCATATGTAGCCCGCTAAATTAATAACTTGCACACCTGTCGTTCTAGGTATAATGAGCATATCAAAGAATCTTATGGTAGAGTGTCTGATGGTCAGAAAGGGTACCAAGCACTCCTGGTACTACCAGAATACCTTCGTAGAAAGGCATGTACACTACCAAAATCAAAACCTTACTGTCGCGAAGTGATCTATCTCTATCTCATCTCTGTCATCTATCTCAGTTTTTCAATTGTCACCGATTTCTTCAGATATACTCTCGAAAGTCATATCAAAAGTTTCAATGAAAGCTCCAGGGATAGATGATAAATTTCTTGCATTCTAGTTCTACTTTTCGAGCCAGCTGGCGTAAAGCTCGATTATTAGCTCTTGCTAAAACCGCCACAATAGTATCTATGTCTCATACTCTTCCGATAGCTAAACTGTCCTTGAGTCTTTGAGAAAAAGTTCCTTGAGATTAGCCATCGAATATAGAAAGGTGACTCTTTTACTTCTGTTTGACTCCTCCACAGCATTTGATACAGTACCGCACTCCGTTCTTTCCATGAAACTATGAAAATTTCATTGTGCCGGTTGCCCCATAGGATGGTAGGCGTCCTAAGTTTGCACAAGTCAAGCAGTAATTAGCGATACCATGTATTATACATATGTTAGTTGGTGAGATCTGACATCATATATATAATATCGTGAGACAGTTCACTAAAGACATAACATATTAAAAATGTAATTCGATAGCTTTTTAATTTCTTCTCTTGGGTTTACTATGTAAATATAAAAATGTACCCAATTTTCCATATTGTTTGCGACAGGTTTCGATTCAGTTAGTGCTCTAGCCACTACTAGATTGCATATTGTAGAGGAAATGTAAATATACAATAGTTTTTTGAAAAGTACCCTTCATGAATATCTCCGAAAATAACACATAAGCAATTGAAAATTCCCACCCACGTCGATTTTGATCATAAGGACGACATATTTTGCCAACACCCAGAATTCTTAAATCAAACCTAGTAATATCTTACCTTATCTTGTGACACGTCGATGGGTACCTTTTACCCCTTTAGAATATTGTGTTACAAATCCCCATGTATTTATTAAATACAGTAGAACTAACATTCATAATACATTCCTCAGTTTCTTTTATGCTACGATTTTACTCTTTCCAGTGAAGTCCGCATTTCTGCGTCTCGATTTTTTGCTACGAGAAACGTAGACCAAAAATGTGTAGCAAAACTTGTACACAAATGTTAAGAAACGGGATCCGTGACAAATAAGAAAATAGCAGGTAACATAGTAATCGATGAAATTGTTCAGACTGAGTTATTAGCTCATTTCAAAACACATCCTGGTCAGACTATCGCATTCATCGGTAAGTAAAATAGCAAAAATTCATAAACCTAATTCCAAAAAAATCAACAACACGTATAGAAACCTGCTAAAAACATTTGTTTCATTGATGAACGAAGTTTTTTTTTAATGTCTGGAAATGGTTACATTACATATTCCATTCCGCTATGAGGAGACAGAAATTTTATCAGAAATGAAATTTATAATAATTTATGTAGATAATGAATATTAAATATTGGAACATAGGAAAGCGTTTGAATCAAACATAGATATTGCGAAAACAATTCAGATTTGTCGTGAAGAAATTGCATGTGGTGATGATAAAATTCAAACTGTTGCTAATATGTTTCCAGAAGTTAATCCGTTTGAACAAATATACAATTTAAAATAAATGATCCTAATTGTGATATTAAGGATGATCTACCTATAGCAATGCGTAATAAACTTGGACCCATAGCAAAAAAAGAGGAAAACATAATGTCAAATAAAGATTATTGTGACATAATGCAATTATTAGCAAACGAAAAAAAAAAGAACTTCTTTTACACACTACTCACTATTTATTGTCTGATAATGACAGTCCTTTGCAAATATTTTTCACAGGACTAGAAGGCCGTGGAAAACATTTGTTGTCAGACTCATAATGGAAATTTATAATAGATTCACAATTACAGATGGTTATTGTAATGCTTATATTGCCTGTGCATCTACGGGCAAAGCTGCTGTGGCTATAGATGGTACAACAGTACACACTGCATTTAAAATATCAATGTGAAAACTACTTCCATTGAGTAGTTGCCTACCGATATCGAGCATTATTTAATATTGTAGAAGGTCTTATAATTGATGAAATAATCATGAATAATTCGAGATTATTAGATCAAATTGGCCAACGATTAAAACAAATTACTGGACATTTTACAAGAAATTTAGATGGTTTGGACATTATATTAATTGGAGATTTACGACATTTGTCCGGGTCATGGGAACTCCTATATATATATATATATATATATATATATATATATATATAGGATATATATAATATATATATATAAACAAATTAATACAAGACTTGCCGGACCTACTCCATGGCATGGATAATTTTTTTTTATTTCATATTGTAACGTTCTTACTTATGCGAGAATTACTACACGACACCTCAATTAATACATTTCACTTAGCATTTATCTACTAATACTTAATCTAGTTTATCTTATCTCACTTCCTATTACTTAACTAATTAATTTATATTGCACACTTTCATCTAATTTATTTATCTTACGGCCGGCCGTCGACCAGTCAGCCGGCGACTGTTTACGACTAACGGCGAGTCCTCGCCTCTCTCTCGGTCTGCTATTTATTTAGCCGCATGGAACTTCCCGAAATATCGAGGCGGCTCCGGAACCTTCTCGATAGTACTCGAATATCCTACAGCTATCCAAGAATTCCACCAGTTCCCCGAACCTATCTCGTTAGGAATTTCTTTGAAGAGACTCATTCCGACGGGCGCTTATCTTTGTGGCAGGCTATTTCGTTAGAATATTTTGGTTATCATAAACCAATAGTTTCATTTTGAGAATGGGGTGCTAATGCAAATGAACTTTTAATTGAAGGCAAACAAAATTATAATGAAAACGTAATGTAAAAAATAATGAAAAAATATTTTCTGTAAATAAAAAATTTTTTAAAATATATGTATTAAAAATAAAACAAAATGAAATAAAATTATTTTAATCTATGTACCAAGTACAAATTTATTGTGAATAAAAATAATTATTATAGCATAAATATTTTCCTTATTCATTCAAATATTTAAAATAAAATAAAAAATAAAATTTTAATCGGTGTAATAATTTATGTGACAAATAAAAATACATATATAAATAATAAGAAATATTTCGCAGAAAACCATGTAGCCATAACTAGTCATAAGAAGTAGTCACTTCTGTCGGTCAGTCCCGCGACTGCCACATTTTTTTTACAATTCCATACGTTAAGATTGTCTCATAATTTCAGAAGAACTCAGGATATATATCATCAGCATCATGTAAATATAATAAATCGGACGAAGGCCATCGTTCGATTAAATCCCTGTGGTTTGCGAGATCCAGCTGCTGTACATAACTACATTGGTGTACACCCCCGGGTAGTCTGAGTTGGCGCATCCGTACCCCCAGGACACGAATCCGACGAGTTTTTCGTTAACGACGGCCGGCGCTCCGGAGTCTCCCATGCAGGCGTCGAGCCCTCCAGCGCAGAACATGTTTTCGGTGATGTTGCTGCCGTAGGCTGCCTGGCACTGGGTGCTCGAAATCACGTCAGTGACGACCACCTCGAGCTCCGCGTCGTCGATGAGGTTATTCCAGCCAGATATGCTGATGTTGGCACCTGCGGCCAGATCGGTGCCTTGGCTCGGGAGGGTGGCGGCGGTGACGTTCGCTCCGAGCGAGACCGGAGTCGCGAGTTGGATAAGCGCGATGTCGTTGTTGACGGAGCTGTACGAGGGGTGGATAACGACCTGGAGGATATCGAATTCGGTACCGCCGGAGGACATGTAGTTCGAGCCTACGTTTACGGTGGTGAGCGATGTGACGAAGGAGTTGTCGACGCAGTGGGCGGCCGTGAGGACCCACGTGGGAGAGATCAGCGCACCGCTGCACTTATGGACAACCAAGAGGCGGAGGGAGACCTGCCATGGGTAACTGGAGATGTCCGTCGCCTCTCCGCCGACGATGCATCCGTCAGGTATCAGGCTACCGGGGAATGCTGGAGGAAAAATGGAACCTTCATTTCGAAAATGTTTCATTTCATTAACATACACAAGAAGAGTGATTTCACCAGACCCGATTTGTTTTATCAAATAAGTTTAATTGGGGTCGGCGCATTCTGATTATCGAAAGGTAGTCCTGTTACATGAACTACTCTATCCATTAACGGACAATAGTAAACTGCACCGAAACCCATTATCGGCTTATCGGATTACGATAAGAAAGGTATGGTGCACGGACCATAAAGTCCTAAGATAGGTAGCAAAGGACTCCGATCGGATAAATGTATACTAAAACCTTATATAAATGTAGTAACAACTAGAGCAAACGAACATTTTAATAAAAAAGTCTGTTCATAGTATCCCATCGCTATCCATATCCCTAACCTAACCTATTCATTTTCGTCTAATGAGATGCACCGTATACCCGTAGTTGTCAGATGGAGACAAGTTTCGGGAAGCTTTCTGATACGTGAACGTCATGTGATACGCTCGAAAGTAAGTTGGAAACGAAAGGGGGCAAGGATTAAACATGAGCCTAATAGGTATTATCAGAATTTGCTGTAGAAGGTGAAATATCATAAGCCCCAGTTAGAAAGCTCCGGGTCGGCCGCGACAAAGAACCGTTATTGCAGGTAGCCGAAGATAATAATCAGACGAGAATGTAACCACGAAAACTTCACCCCGAAAAGGGATTAGACGAAAATGTATATGTGATCAACTGGTCAAACATCCCTAATCAGACGAAAATGTCATCGCTGGGTTAATTATCCACGTACTCATCAAAATATCCAGAAACGTTATATGTTTCGCGTTTCAAAAATTTGTAATGACAGGATTCACATGTATTAATAGTAGGGATTGTGAAGAAATCTAAGTTTAATTCATTAGAAGGAATCAAGAAAGCAACAAACCAACCATTTCAGCATTCGTTATAAATGGAAATAGGGATTGCTATGAAGCATTCCTGTACAGGATCACAACTAAATGTTTTTATATCAGCTATAATCCAAAAACCCTACATAATTTTACAGATAACAAAAAATCGCCAAACATATAATTTTTCCTCTACTACTCACCAATCTTTATGAAACAATTCACAAATTCCCCTTACGGAAATTAAATGTCAAGAGATAAGTCACACATCTTTGGGAAGATCCTACAATTCTGTACAACGATGTATTATTTTCATCTAGGTATTTCTGAGAAAGCTTTGTTTCTTTTCTTTGAATGTAAATCCAGTCATTCGACCTTAACCACCAAATATCTAAGTATTTCTTTAGGCCTTTCCCTTTTAAATAATCCTGGGAAAGTTCTGGGACTGGACATAAATAGGACTACACTCTCATCGATGAGAAAGAATAGGGTGGGAAAATTAAAAAGAAAAAATTGGGAACTGAGTGCTGAAATAGTAAGAGAAGGGAAACTGAGTAGGTTCTGAAAGAGAGAAAGAAAAAGAGAAAGGGGACACAAGGAACAAAATCTGATAAACGATAAACTGTGGTCTAGAAATAATCTAGATGGATTTGGTTTTGTTAAGAAACTCTTGTTTTGTAACAATAATTGTCACAACTATTGCACTTGCGATGCGTCCCTAAATTAACAAAGGCTCAGTGAAGATGTACAATTCTATTTTAAAAAATAATTGCTGAGTGCAGGACTTCACCTATATAGATTGTTCGAATATATCGCCATTAACAATGCTTTTAATAATTTAATTTCCCATTTATCCCATTAAAAACCTATTGCATCTCAACAATATTCAGATTTGCTTTTATAATTATAGGGTTGCAGTAATATGTATAAACCAAAGGGTCTGCGTTGAATATAACTTCTCAGTAATACTATAACAATTATAAAGTAATATCAATACTGATTAATTTAGAAATAGAGAAAATTTGGGTTGTTGTCATATTTACCGTCTATACTCTATGCTAACTACCATGGAAATTGTTTCGCCAGTGCTGGCAATTATCTTTGAATCACCCAGTGATACTGTTCAAATACACTGTGTACAAAACAATTTTGTTGGCTTCAAAATGAATCGAACGTGCTAATAACAATCTTTTCGTATAAATAATGACACTCAAAAATAATGTTTCAGTACTCACCATTTGCAGCAGTTCCGAGTAAAACAACGGCAGCCAATAATTCGAACATTGTAAGTTCCTGTGCAATGAACAAGTTGTTCCAAAATCTCCCTCACCCTTCTATTTATTTTAATTCGTTATCTAATAATCTCATTGCAATTATTTTTATTTAATGCATATGCAGTTATAATGCTGTTATTTTACGTCTCAAGGCCGTCGTCTCATCCTTATTTTTGGCACTCTATAAACAGCATCAACTACGTATTAAGTAGGCTTTAAAAAATACAAATAAAAAACAAAGGACTTGGTTTTTATTTGAAAAACAAAATCGTTAAAAGCAACAAAACGAAAATTTTAAAGAAAAACAAAAATTTTAGAAAAACAAAAATTTTCATTGCGTGTTGGTTTAATTTCATTACTGCTGATGTCATTGACAATGTGGATTTCCCTACATTAAACATCTAAGGAAATGACTTAGCACAAACTTTCGTTTATAAAAATCAATAAACTAGGCAGAATTTGACCGCTAACTAGAGCAACACAAAGCAATCGATGCAAATAAATAACTAGTTAAATGTACATTCGGGTACAGTCATGGATAATCAATTGGTCTAACTTGGTGCCCTTGCAATAGTGTCTACAGGACGGTCCATCTACTCTGTTCTGTTCAACCTTCGCTCCAACTTAAGACTCATGTTAGCTGGCCCACTGATATTCACCTCTCGTATTTTAGTTTTGATTTTATTCATCTTGATGTCTTCATTTGATGATAACTCAAAAACCATAAGAGAGAGATGAAATCGCAAAAAGGGTCCTTAAAGACGAGGAAATTTCCAATAAAAAAGTCTCACCTCCAGGATTTCTATAACTAATATTTATAATTTTAATTTGTTGCTGAAAGTAGGGCTCCGATCGCCGTCTCTAAAGCGAGTACGTCATAGAAAATAACTTTTTTAAGGTAATAAATATTAGTTTAAAGATTTAAAAAAAAAATTGGTGTATTCTATACACTTGAAAGAAGAATGTCCCGTTGGAAAAAAAAATTGAATGCATTTTTAAAAAATCAAGCCTATTGTTAATAAACTATTTTTTTTTCGTACTTCCGTCTTCATTGAAAGCCTACCAAATGTTTAAATAATTTCCTATTAAATTTTTGGCTTCTTGGAGTCCTTTCTATGAGTGTACTCAATAAAATGATGTCAAAAAATTGTATAAAATTTCTTTATTTTGTTTAAACGAATTTTTAAACTACGAAAAATTTTTGTTATTGTTAAAACATTGTTTTCTTATATGTTGTGGTATAGCTGTTTTATATTTAAAATAAAGATTAAATAACTGTAAATAAATTTTTTTTATAGCCATTTAATGAAGAATTGTTTTTAGAAGCAAACGGCTTAGTTTAACACTCTTGAATTTTTTTACCATTGTATTGTTTAGGGTCAATTCTAATTTTTAAAATAAATAATTTTCCTTACAAAATGTCATTATTTATAATCGTTTTTTTTTTTTAATATTTGGATTATTTAATTAATTAATTAAGGAATAATTCTGTCTGTAAAAATCATGTGATCGATGGTTTCAAATTCGGAGAGTACGAATAGCTACAATAATAAGGAAGGATTGCAACAGTTAATTAGTATAACTATCTACATTAAAATACGTTTATGTCATTAATAGTATCAAGAAGATAAATAAATCTTAAATAATTATCATCTTGATGCATTCAGCCGGGTACTTGGGTATTTAAAATTTACTTTCGAGTGTATGAATTTTTAATTATGTCAATTTTAGAATATTGGACACTTTTATCTTGTATGTATCTTTATAAGAATCTGGGCCTTTAAATGTGGGTGGGCCATTTTGGCTCATTATTTCTAACGTAAGATAACTTTTTCATATTAGAAATATTACCTAAGAATTCATCGTCGGTTTCATAGTTTTCCTAAAGCTTAATATAATTGACAAAGCTATCTAAATTCACAAATTATACTTAATCGACATAATAACTAACGCAATTGATTCACTAAAGACTGTAGAATTTGTAAAACTTTAAAATCAATTGATCATCATTCCTTTCTGCTACTTATCATTATTTTGTGTCTCTCGTGATGTGCGTAATCTCTCCCTCCCTCCCTCTTCCCTAATTAAGGTTATAAGTGTTAGATTAATTATGGGCCCCCTTGGCCAACTAAATGTCGTTGATTTGTTTAACTTATTGAATCTACCCTAGATTCTAAGCTACGAAGCTACAGGGAAACCGAGCACACTTAAGGACCTAATTAGGCCCTAAGCGTGACTATGTTTTAGATACTGAAAGATTATCTTAAAGTTATTACTGAAAGGACCAGTAAATGTGATAACTGAAAAATAAATAAAGTAATATTCTGATTAATGAATCCAATGGGAACAAATTAAAGTGCGTCATTTCATTTCCTTGACAATTTGCTGGTTAGTTTTGACATTATAATCCAATTAATGTTGAAGAGTGATGATGGGATAAATTTCGGATTGCAGGACACTCATAAAAGGTACTACTTCTTTGCGAAATTTGAAATAATAGTTACTGACAATTTCTCTGTCTAAAGTAAGTATGTAGAACACTTATTTTATTTTTGATCTGAGTGTTACTCTTATAAATACTTTGTAGATTGAACTTCGAATTAGAGTTTAATGCACTAATTATATTTAATTACATACATTTTTATTACTCTTCTTACACCGGTTGAATTTTCATTATCCTTAATTACTTAACCTAGGCTGTAGTCTTATGTTGAAGGTTTTAACGCCATTAATTTCGAAATTAACACAACGCGTGTTTAAATAATAAATCAATTTTATAGAAAACTTCATCCATTAAAAATGAACGAAACGAAGTTAGATTTTCTATGCCGTTTAATAGTATCAATTTTACATTGTCCCTATCATCAGATTTTCAAGGCTACACCCGCACAACTTTGCAATCACCCTTTAACCTTTAGGGGTCGTGCAACAGTTTTGACCTAGAAACCATGGAAGAGCTTTAGGAAAATTCGAAAAATTCATTTCAGCGCCGCTCCTCCGTTAGTGGATTTATCCGGTTCATCGATCCGTTAATTCATAAATGGCGTTTCCTTGATTTATTAATAAAAATATTGCAGTTCGCAGGTATATAAATAACCGACCATTGGTGAACAATACTGCATTAATTGAAATGATTGGGGGTGACGGAAAATGTTAGTTTCATGAATTTGGTATTGTGAAATAACTTGGAACAACCTCTGGATTTATAGAAAGCAAGAAATATGCCAACGAAACTTCCACAATTATCTAGTTATCTTTTATTTTTGATTACAGAAACAAATATGTAGTATCAAAATCAGTTTATTACTTTTAAAGTTATTAGAAACTTCATGTAATATAAAGTTAGACAATATTCTAAACATATGATACCATTTATAATTTATTCTAAATTGATAAAGTTACATTTACATAAAGTTACAAATCTACGTTAATGCATTAGTTCTATATTATATATTATGGAAAAGTAGAATTAAAATTTAAATATACATTACACGATCTTTCCCATATATATGGTACGTTCCACGCCGAATTTAGATTTTTTTTTAAGAATTTGGCCCGAAATCAACTAAAACGGTCCTTTTGGGCCCCCGAAACTCCCCCTAAATTTTTAGGGTCCCAAGTGGAATAGAACTCAGGTTATGGACAATTGAAAATTGAAATATTCAGGATCGGCTCCAAAACCAAAAATTTTCAACCATCCATAACTTGTAAAAATACCTATTTTTATGCAAAAAGGTTCAAACAAAAGTTGTTTGCAATGCTTCAAACTTTTGAAAACTGCTTAAAACAAGTTCATCCGACATGGTTCACTATTGACGAGTCTTGGCGCCATTAGTCGTCAGGCCGCAAAAAAAAAACATTATCAGCGTTCCTGACCAAAAAAATCAGGAACGTAGGTGGATCCGATACAAAACTTTTGAGCCCACACAGAAGTTCGCCAGACCTAAGGGCTGGTCCCAAATTTGAAGATTTGTGTTGAAAATTAAAATTTCCAGAACAATTCTTGTGGAAGGTTGCTTCAGCGTTGTCGTCAACCGTTGTGGACCTTCAAAAACATCAACAAGAGCAACAATTTGGGTGAGAGTCGCTTATTGGATAATAAATATGCGTCAAGCGAAGTCGTCTGGGCTAAAAATTCAAGTATTTTGAGGAATTTTGAGTTTTTGAGACGCCGGGGACTTTAAAAATGCTCTACTTATATGAAAATAGCATGCCAACCTTAGTGATATTGATCCCCAGTCAACTTCTAGAAAAAATGTCGCTCATGGTTTGATATTGACTGGCAAACAGTGGATTTCTGGGAGCTCAATGGAATTTTTTTGAAATCAAGGGATTTTTGCCGGATTTTACCTTTTCTGGCTAACTTCTGTTTAAAATTAAAATTTAAGTTTTCAATTGTCCATAACTTGAGTTCTATTCCACTTGGGGCCCTAAAAATTTAGGGGGAGTTTCGGGGGCCCAAAAGGACCGTTTTAGTTGATTTTGGGCCAAATCTAAAAAAAAAATCTAAATTCGGCGTGGAACGTACCATATATATATATATATATATATATATATATATATATGTATATACATATATATGTGTTAGCTTCAGCTGCCAATTTGGGGTTTCTACCCCTAATTAAACTCAGGAAAACGTACTATTACTTTTACTGACACGACTCTCTTCAATACATGATATTGAGTGTCGACTTGCGCTGTTGACGTATGTACCATGTACGAGGGATGTTGGCATGTTACGCTAACACGGCCATCCTGCACTTGGAGCGTCCCTGCGACACTTCTCATCTTCATACTCTGTAATTTTAAAACACAACGCAGCAGCTACGAGTATAAAGACTGATTCAGTGTTTGTTTATCAACTTTTTTATCATACAATGATTTTCCCAAATTATTCTCTCTTTTAACACTATGTGGGGTTGCCACTATTTTTGGACTAGTGGGGATGCCACTATCCTTACTCATAACAATAGTGGAGTTGCCACCATTTAGGACTAGTGGGATTGCCACTATCCTTACGCACTACTTTAGTGGGGTTGCCACTATTTAGGACTAGTGGGGTTGCCACTATCCTTACGCACAACTCTAGTGGGGTTGCCACTATTTAGGATTAGTGGGGTTGCCACTATCCTTACGCACTACTCTAGTGGGGTTGCCACTATTTAGGACTAGTGGGGTTGCCACTATCCATCTTAACACATTTCTTTTTACAAAGAAAAACGCTTAGTTTTGCTAGAACGTACCTTTAAAAACAGTTAGTTTTGCTAGAACGTACCTTTATTTTATGCCGTTGCCTCCTCTGTAGGCCATGGCCTCAGCTGTTGTGTTGCTGTTCGTGTGCAGCTACTGTAGTTCTCTTCCCCTTGCTTGAAAGCAGATACCTCTCGTTAGGCAAAACCTTGCGAACTGTGTATGGTCCCTTGAATTTGCACAAGTACTATCGGCCTAGCATAATCCGAAAAGCTTTCGCGTATTATGCCATCCTCCAAAAGTTTGCTGACAACAGTTTTTACAAGTTTTCTTTCTTGAAATGCCAATCATCGAGGACCGACACTGGTGTAAAGTCTTTTAATTTTATAGTCATTTTGCCGGTGGTAATATGATCCGGTGTTTTGTGTTGATATTCGGATAATAACCGTTCTACCGACTGTCTCAATTCGCTGTCGAGGACTGGTTGAGTAATGTTTATTTTCATGTTAACTGAATTTCTGATAACTAAGACTTTTGGGATATTGTGCAGGTCATTCAAGTCCTTCATCACTTTTCTCAACACGCAAGCAAGGTCGACTTATAACGTCCCATCCAATAATAACATCGATTCCACTTGGGCTGGGAGCTGGGATGAGCTGCGACAATTGCCCTGCTGGTGAACACGACGACTACAGTTGAGGTAAACTCCTCTGAAGGTCTTGTCTGCGTACTTCTGGTAGGACGCTGATCTCTCGTCTCGAACGAGAATCCAACCTTCGTTTCGCTGATTCTGCAACTTGTGGCATTCTCAATGAACTTATCCGAAGCGCATCAAATTCGCCGTTGATCCTTCGAAGTTTTTGATTTCCGCACTCGCATAACGTATCACAATCACTACTTCGCATGGTTTCTGCGACGTCAGCACGAACACCTGGTGTTTCTCGTTCGTAAGATCTCGCTTAGATTAAGCTGCATCGAATTGTGACCGCCGGACCCAACGGTACCGCACCGCTCTTGCAGTCCGGGGGTCTGCCTCGTTCGACGCATCTGACCTGTCGTCGGCGGTGGAAGTTCCGTGATGACTCGGTGGAGTTTATTTCGTACCTGGTAGCATGAGGGATCGTCGTCGAAGACCGTCGCGACGTTCGATCGAGGTTGATTCGAGGTTTCCCGAGTCCTCTGGCGAAGTGTCATCCCGTGTTTCTCGGTACTCTTCGCACGCGCTGATCCAGTGCTCTTCCTCGGTCTTCCTCGCTTTTTCACTGTTGCCTTAGGGTCTGTAGGTGTCACGTTGACGCCATTCACTGGGTCCTCTACACCTTCCGTTTCGTGAAACTCTTCCTCGGACTCTGAGTACTCGTCGACTTCCTGCTCAGTTCCGACGGTAAAGGCTTCTAGGTAGTCATTGCCCGTTGTAGCCGTTGATTCGCGTACTCCTTTCGACGGCTCCTGTCTGAGGCCTTCTTCACCTAACGTTTCGACAAACACGCAGTCACGCGATTCTTCTACTCGCCGCGTTCCGGGTATCCAGATGCAGTATCCCCGGCCGTGCAGTGCGTAACCCAACATTACCCCTTTCTTGGCTCTTGCTGACAGTTTGGACGTCCGTTTTTTGTTTAGGAATGTGTACGAACACGTCGCAGCCGATGGCTCGTAGGTGTCGAACGCTCGGCTTTTTTCCGGTCCATAGTTCATACGCGCTTCTTGTCGTGAGAATTTGTGCGGTTCAGGCGTTCCGCCACGCCGTTCTGTTGCGGAGTGTATACCATCGTAGTTTCGTGACGGATACCTTCGCTTTCGCAGAATTCTTTCCAATTTTTATTGCAGAATTCATGTCCGTTGTCAGTTCTGATTCGTTTCAGCTGTTTGCCCGTTTGCTTTTCCACTTCGACCTTCCACTTTTTAAACTCACCTAATGCATCCCCTTTCTTCTTCAGGAAACGCACGAAGATGTACCGGCTGGCGTCATCTATGATGGTCAGTAGGTACCGTTTTCCTCCCCAGCTTGGTACGTCGACTGGTCCCATCAGGTCGGAATGTACAAGTTCATGTACCTCAGTATTTTTCCTCTGGTTACCACTATTGGGGTTCTTTGCAAAACTGTGGCACGTCGACTTACCTGTCAAACAGCTGCTGCACGCGTATAGGGAGCCCGGCTCGACCTTTAATCCCACAACGGAACCGCCTTTGACATCTCAAGTATTTTCTCCTTGCTGATATGCATCAAACGACGGTGCCACAAGTCGATGGACTCCGGTTTATCCCCTCCTTGTGTAACCGTGTTCAGCTTGGAGTCGATGAACGGTTTCGCTTTGGCGACGTAGAGTTCACCCTGCTTTTCTGCACCAATCAGAAGTCGTCCGTCCGCATCTTTGATGTAGCCTCTTTCGTGATCGAAGATCACTCTCATCCCGTTTTTCGTGATTGCTCGTACGGAAATGATACCATGAGCAATGTTTAGAGCAATGTTCGCCATAAATTCGTTGATATCATAAAAAAACGACAAGTTTCGCCCTCACAGTGCTTTTTCCGACGGAGGATGTCGTACTCTGCCATGATGACATCGGTAGCTGTCCTCATGTCAATGTCCGAGAAATAACCTTCAAGTGGCGTCATGTGATGAGTGGCCCCGGAGTCGATGATCCAACTATCGCTGTTGATCCTCTCCTTCCCGCAGTAGGCGCTCATCGTCATCATCCGCGACTTATCGCAGGATTTGTTCGCATTCTTCTTCTCTGGACAAAAACGGGCGATGTGGCCGCTTCCCTGACAGTTGTAACAAACAAGGCTCCCCTTTTGCGTAGGTTTCTTCTTCTCCTGGTCATCCTTCCTGTCGTGTGGCACGTCGTCCGATGACTTTTCGGACTTATGGGATCTTCGGTTTCCTTGCAGCTTCATCTTCCACCTGGTCAACAGCAACGTTCTCGTTCGGGTCACCGGACTGCTTCTCTCCTGCGTCAGCCATTTTACTACGACGTACACTTAAATTTTAGTCTCTCAGAAGTACTATTTCACACACTTTTAGTCCACGCAAGCAATCCCACTTCTGATGTTAGCTTCAGCTGCCAATTTGGGGTTTCTACCCCTAATTAAACTCAGGAAAACGTACTATTACTTTTACTGACACGACTCTCTTCAATACATGATATTGAGTGTCGACTTGCGCTGTTGACGTATGTACCATGTACGAGGGATGTTGGCATGTTACGCTAACATATGTATGTATACATATATGTATATATGTATATATATAAATATATATATATATATACACATAATATATATATATATACACATTATATATATATACATATATATATATATATATATATATATATATATATATATATATGTAAGCCGTACCCGGCATGCGTTGCAATGCCACGTTAAGTATAAAGAAATAAAAAGTATAATAAATAAACAAATAATATGTATATATGAAATTGAATGTTTGCTCACTATGCATTCCGAAAATATTGATCAGGTTGTGGTGAAAATTTGGTGGAGTATTATGGGGACGCCCGAGATGGTTCGTGGCCCAAAAAATCTATATACAAATGGCAAACATGGCTAACATGGCAAACTTTATATTACTTTATAAACTATTAATAGTAAATACTTTGTTATTGAAATAAAAAATAACCAACTTATTTTAAGTGTGTGGGGATGCGGAATATGACTCAAAAAAGAATGCAGCGCTATGAACGATGACAACCTATAAAATTAACAAAACATTCATTCATTTTTTAATTCAATCTAGTTTTATTATCTATCTAAACTATTAAATTTCAAATTACATCTCTTCACAAATTGTGACAATTAAAAAAACATTATCAGTCTCTTAGTTCAATAGAGTGTACGATATTTTTAGTGAATCCATCTTTAGCCAACATAAACAAACTGCATGGTTTACCAACGCGAGAACGTGCCACCTATAATTATCCGTGTGAAAAACACGGTAGATGTGCCCAAATCTATGCACAAACAGACACCGTTTGGTCTTGAGAGTTAATGATTGTCATTGCGAATGCCAATCTAATTGGTCATGGAACCCTTTTGAAAGCAACTGGCACATCTGTTGGAATAATAGGGATTCGTGGTAGTAATAAATTTTCTCCTCGGATCTTGCCTTTCAATATGCTGGCTTCGGGAAAGTTTTTCATCAATTTTTTAATAAGTAATCGCGTGCCATTGCACAGCCGCGGTGGGTTCAAATTACGAAACAAAATAACCGAAGATCCAACATTCAGTTGTAAATGGTGCGGTGGCATGCCTGACAAATCCAATGAGTTCAAAAACTCTACTGGATAATTTACATCTTCGTTGGTATCACAAACTGTATCGATAGATTTACATGACACCAAGTCTCCTCTGGCAACATCTGTTGTATCTTGAAATTCAAATCGTTGACGTACACATTTTTTGTTGCCAAAATTGCTCTTTCTGCCAGGCACTCATGATTCAAATATTGTATGTGTATATCGGGAAATATCTGGTCACTGAGAGCATTTTGCGAAATAATGATTGTGCAGAAATCAGTCGGCAATTTTATGCATTCTGTATTTTCATGCACAGCTATTTTTCCATCGCCGATATCCAACAGTTGTTTTGAGAATGTTTCAGCGGGTGGATCTTGAAGCATTTGAACGCGCATATTTACTTTCAGGTGTATTTTTCAACATTATACCACAGTGGCGATGATTTCAAGCAAGCGTTGATCTCATCAGCATACGTTGAGCGTGGAATAACGGGAAATGTTTGTCTGAAATCCCCGAAAGGAGTAATAGAGTGCCGCCAAACAGTTTGTCGTTGTTTTTTATGTCTTTCAATGCCCTGTTCAACGCCTCAAGCGTATGTTTGTGTGTCATAGTGCATTCATCCCTGATGATAATTTTACACTGTTTCAGCACTGTATGGCCATCGACGATTGTTTTTTATGTTGCACACTGCAACGTGTATCGTGATCGTGATTCATGCAATTGCGCCATGTTCACACAAACATCTTCATTATCCTGTTTTATTATTTTATCTTCATTTATCCTGTTCATTTGTTCGTCTATTCTTGGAGCTCTTCTATCTCGCATGTATGTAGATCTAATCGTCGACGGGCCAACTCGAACCCTTTGCGTCTTGCAGGCATTATCGACACGTATTGACAGTTGATACTGCCACTTGTCAATCAATGACACTGTCATTCGACAGTTGAATACTATTTTATTTATGAGATAACTTGATTAACCGAGATTAAAAATTTATGAAAGTACGAATATCACTATTAAAAAATAAGGGTTTAATGGTGGAATGGTGAAAATTTAGGGTTGTATGTATTTTTTAATGCCGAATCAAAAAAAAAAATAAGATAAGAAAATTTAGTCAAAAAATAAAAAAAATAATTTTTGGGGTAGGTCACCCTTATCACTTACGGGTATGAAAAATAGTTTACATCCTATTCTCAGACCCACTGAATATATACACAAAATTTCATAGGAATCGGTCAAGCCGTTTCGGAGGAGTTTGGTTACAAACACTGTGACACGAGATTTATATATATATATATATATATATATATATATATATATATATATATATATATATATATATAAACAAATTAATACAAGACTTGCTGAGCTACTCCATAGCATGGATTAAAATTTTTTTATTTCATATTGTAACGTTTTTACTTACGCGATTTCTACACGATATTACTACACGACACGAGGTGTCCTCTTAATTTATTTTGACCACTTAACACTAATTTATTTGTACATTTCACTTAGCATTTATCTACTATTGCTTAATCTAATTTATCTTATCTCACTTACTATTACTTAATTAATTAATTCATATTACACACTTACATATAATTTATATAAACCAATGTTTATTTATCTTACGGCCGGCCCGGTCGACGTCCTTCGACCAGTCAGCCGGCGACTGTTTACGACTAACGGTGACTCCTCGCCTCTCTCTCGGTCTGCTATCTATTTAGCCGCATGGAACTTCCCGAAACATCGAGGCGGCTCCGAAACCTTCTCGATAGTACTCGAATATCCTACAGCTTTCCAAGAATTCCATCAGTTCCCCGAACCTATCTCGTTACGAATTTCTTTGAAGAGACTCATTCCGACGGGCGCTTATCTTTGTGGCGGGCTATTTCGTTACAATATTTTAGTTACCATAAACCAATAGTTTCATTTCTAGAATGGGGTGCTAATGAAAATGAAGGTTTAATTGAAGGCAAACGAAATGATAATGAAAAGGTAATATAAAAAATTGTGAAAAATATTTTCTGTAAATAAGAATATTTTTATAATACTATATACATTAAAAATAAGACAAAATAAAATTGAGTCGTTTTAATTTATGCACTAAGTACAAATTTATTGTGAATAAAAATAATTTTTATAGCATAAATATTTTCCTTATTATTCATTAAAATATTTAAAATAACATAAAAAATAAAATTTTAATCGATGTAACAATTTATGTGACAAATAAAAATACATATATAAAGAATAAGAAATATTTCGCAGGAAACCATATAGCCATAACACGTCATAAGTAGTTGTCACTTCAGTCGGTCAGTCTCACGACTGCCACATTTTTTACAATTCCATATGTTAAGATTGTCTCATAATTTCAGAAAAACTCAGGATATACATCGTCAGCATCATGTAAATATAACAAATCGGACGAAGGCCATCGTTCGATTAAATCCCTGTGATCTGCGTGATCCAGCTCCTGTACATACCTACATTGGTGTACACCCCCGGGTAGTCCGAGTTGGCGCATCCGACCCCCCAGGACGCGAAGCCGACGAGTGTTCCGTTAACGACGGCCGGCGCTCCGGAGTCTCCCATGCAGGCGTCGAGCCCTCCAGCGCAGAACATGTTTTCGGTGATCATGCTGCCGTACGTCGTCTGGCACTGGGTCCTCGAAATCACGTCGGTGACGACCTCCTGGAGACCTAGTAAGGCCGCATCGGCGGCGCGTTCCCAGCCGGTTATGCTGATGCTGACACCCGCGGCCGGATCGTAGCCCTGGCTCGGGAGGGTGGCGACGGTGACGTTCGCTCCGAGCGAGACCGAAGTCGCGAGTTGGATAAGCGCGATGTCGTTGTTGACGGAGCTGTACGAGGGGTGGATAACGACCTGGAGGATATCGAATTCGGTACCGCCGGAGGACATGTAGTCCGAGCCTACGTTTACGGTGGCCAACGCTACGATGAGGAGGGCGTCGAGGCAGTGGGCGGGCGCGAGGACCCACGTGGGAGAGATCAGCGCACCGCTGCACCTGTGCGGCCTGTTCCTTTGCCTATCAGAGAGGCGGATGGAGGACTGAAAGAGGTAGATGTACCTCGGCTCTCCGCCGACGATGCGTCCGTCAGGCATCAGGCTACTGGGGAATGCTGGAGGAAAAATGGAACCTTCATTTCGAAAATGTCTCATTTCATTAACATACACAAGAAGAGTGAGTTCTCCAGACCCGATTTGGTTTAACAAATAGGGTTAATTAGGGTCGAAGCATTCTGATTATCGAGAGGTAGTCCTGTTACCTGAACTACTCTATCCTTTCTACGGACAGTAAACTGCACCGAAACCCATTACTGGCTTATCGGATTACCATAAGAAACGGATGGTGCACGGACCATAAAGTCCTAAAATGGGTATCAAAGGAATCCGAAGGGAAAAAATATATAATAAAACCTTATATAAATGTAGTAGCAACTAGAGCAAACGAACATTTTAATAAAAAAGTATGTTCAGAATATCCCATCGCTATCCCTTCAACCTATACATTTTCGTCTAACGAGATGCACCGTTTACCCGTAGTTGTCAGATGGCGACAAGTATCGAGAAGCTTTCTGATACGTGAACGTCATGTGATACGCTCGAAAGTAAGATGGAAACGAAAGGGGGCAAGGATCAAACATGAGCCCAATAGGTATCATCAGAATTTGCTGTAGAATGTGAAATATCATGAGCCTCAGTTTTAATGCTGCGCGCCGACCACAGCAGATAACCGTTGCAGGTAGTCGAAGACAACACAGCACCACAAAAAATAAAGTCCGGATCAATAGATCAGACATGTGTATTCTTATGTATTGAATCCGAATCTGAGGTCACAAAACGGCTTAGACCCCTGGAATTGGCCCCAGAGGCCAATAGGAGGCCGGAAAATCGAGATTCGCAGGTCGGGATCGCAGCACTCGGATTTTCATGTATTTCCTTGAAAATCTCGATTTTCCGGCCCCCGAGGGCCCATTTCCGACCTTAGAGGGTAAATCCCAGTCGGCTCTAAACATGTTGACCACGAATTCGTCTTTGGCTTAGGAATGAATCGATTTCGCCTGAGCATCCGTCATCCCGGAATCCACGTTTCACACTTTATAGCGGCCATTTTCGGTCTCTGACACCAATTCCAGGGTTGCAGGCCTTTTTCTGACCCGGATTCGGATCCAGCGGTGAGAAATACATAAGTATACACATGTCTGATCTACAGATCCAGACTTTATTTTTTGTAGGGCTGTGTAATCAGACGAAAATGTATACTTCGAAAAGTTCACCCCCAAAATGGATTAGACGAAAAGGTATACTATCAACTGGTCAAACATCCCTAATTAGACGAAAATGTCATCGTTGGGTTAATTATCCGGGTACCCATCAAAACATCCAGAAACGTTATATGTTTCGCGTTTCAATTTGTAATCACAGGGTTCACATGTATTAATAGTAGGGATTGTAAAGTAGTACAACTTTTTCCCTTGTAGCCCCACTCAGGAATTGAAACTACGGTTTCTTCGTCAGATGGAGGTATTTATTCTCGTTTGTTCGAAAGTCGACGTTTCGTCCCAGGCTTGGGGACATTTTCAAGACACACTGTTGAACATACAAAACACACACCGGTATAAAAACAAGGATATAAAAACAGAAAAAACAGATACAAGCATAATAAGTAATGTAAAGATTACAGAAGACATGACAGGTATGTACGTTATAACAGTTAAAATTTTTCTTAAATTAAAAAGTTAAGTCACAGATAAAAATAGTAAAAATCAATTTAAAAGAAACTCTCTCCTACTTCCATATAATTATGCTCTTACTTACGTTCACTTCTATTAATCAAGGTTCCTCACAAATGGCCAAAGATTCTTGGAAAGGGATCCAGTCAAACAAAAACTCCCGTGGTGTGGTACGAGGTTTGTCAGCACTATAAAATAGCTGAGATGCACTGTGAGGGTATTATGAAGTCACTTAATCGTGTTGGTTTTATCAGCAACACTCGTCTTGGTTAATCTCATCAACTAATACTTTCGTTTTGTAGATGTACCTGAACGGCACGGCCGAAAAAACCAATGAGAAAAGGGGCCCAACGCAGGGTGCGAATTGTGCGCAACAGTTGGAGAAGCGCGGGAAATACATATGTTTTTGAAATTTTGGAAAACGTTCATATTGGGAGTGACAACAGTGTTTTTATATGGATCCCTTATTTAGGGGTCACAGTGGGTTGCCTAGTTCGAAGGAATCCAAAATAAACTTGAAGTGCTAACGGTTATTGGGTAGATATGTTTGATAACCGTTTTATTAATGGTTCATACATTTTTGTGATACCTTGAAAATCAGTTTGTCTATTAAGGTTGTTAGGTGTTGAGAGGATGTAACATGATTCAAGGAAAAGTCTTTTGAACCAACAACTCTCCCGATGTAAGATCTCAACTTTGTCAAAATCGAACAAATGGCCAGTTTCGACAGAATGTTCTACAAGTCCTGAATGTGCTATATTTCTTTGTTGAATGTTATATTGATGTTGTTGCATTCTTTTTTTAATATATTGTTTTGTTTCTCCGATGTATGATTTAGATTTCTCCTCTTGTGCGCAACCAGAACAACTAACTTTGTAAATGAGGTTATGTAGACATTCGGGGTTATCCTTATCTTTGAGTGTGGTAAAAATGTCGCTCATTGTATGGAACGATGACCAGGCAGGAGAAATATTTACCTGACGGAGAATTTTATTACATTGATGGGACAACGCCGTGTGAAAGGGAAGTTTTACATATACAACAGGTTCTTTCTCGTGAGCAAGAGTATCCTGTGTTTTATGGTCGGCCATCATGAAATGTCTGCGTTGGAGAGTTATTGTCCTGTTTTTGATGGCTTTTTCAACGAAACGTATGGGGTAAGAATTATCTATTAAAGTTCTCTTAATTAAATCAATGTTAGGGCCCCAAAATTCTTTGTCAGATAATAATAAGGCTCTATCCACTAGGCCAGGGGTTCCCAACCGGTGGTACGCGTACCACTGGTGGTACGCGGGAACGATTCAGGTGGTACGCGTGAGTGATGTGAGCAACATGCTATTAATACCACAAGAATAACTAACTCTGATTGTTAGTCATTCTTGTGTTAATACCTTCTGTACGCATGAGCAGTGAGCACGCAAACATTACTTCAAATCTTAGCTCCGTTCTATCAGATGCTGTGAAATATGTGGAAGTTATTAACTTCATAAAGGCTAGGGCTCTAAACACTTGATTATCCTCCTTGATATGTGAAGAGATGGGTGGCAAGTTCAAGACTACTCCTGCATACAGAAGTGAGGTGATTATCTCGGTAGAAAATTTTGAACCGTCTCTTTGAACTGAGATCAGATGTTTTTATGGCTTTAAGTGAAAAAATAATGACATAAAAAATGTTTGCTGATGAAGAACAGTTGTCAAGATTGGCTTATCTAGCCGACATTTTGGACAAACTCAACGCACTGAACTTGAGACTTCAGGGACCAAACACAACAGCCTTCACAGCCAGTGACAAAATAAACTCCTTCAAGAGAAAGTTAGTCCTGTTTTGTTCACAAATACAGGAGAAGAATTTATCTGCATTTCCCACTCTATCATCATTTTTTTGAAGAAAATCAAATGTATCTATTGCCAGATGTGGTTGCAGATATTATTGTTCACTTGGAAGGCCTTCTAAAAAGATTTAAGAAGTATTTCTCTGAAGATTATTCAAAAGTGGACTGGATCAGAAATCCTTTTTCGGGAACCTCACCAAATTAATTGGAGCTAAAAGAAAGGTTTATCGATCTTACAGAAGATAGTTCAATAAAAGATTATTTTAAAGAGAAATCTTTAATCAACTTCTGGATCGGATGTTTATATCCAGTATACTTTTACATCGGTACTTGGTTTTAATCAAGTACCTTTGGTCTTCCGGCAAGCTCTGCTATTTTTGACGCCATTTGTTACGAGTTACTTGTATGACAGTGGATTTTCTGAACTCTTGTACATAAAAAATAAACATAGAAGCAAAATAAGTGTTGAAGAGGACTTCAGACTTCAGGAGTGAAGATAAGTTCAATTACTCCTAATGTTGATATTTTATGAGTTGAAGTTTTCTCAGGAATTTAGTTCAAAAAGCCTTTGAACACTTTTAGAAGAGTAAATATTATACGTTTGAACACTTTTAGAACAGTAAATATTATACGTTTATTAAAATAATGAGGTCTGGTGGTACGCCAAAATTTCTCAAAAAATCAAATGGTACGCAGGTGCAAAAAGGTTGGGAACCCCTGCACTAGGCAATTGACGGTAGGTAGCAATTTTATAATTCATAGGCTGGAAAGAGAAAAAATTCATGTATCTGCCTGACCACGTGTTCTTGTGGAACCAATTCAATTCAAAAATTCAATTCAAAATTTTGGAACCTCTTGCTGCTAGACCTCAGGTGTTGTCTGACTCGTTTCAGTTAGTAAACATACTAAGAACTTTCGATTTCACCTCCCTAACGGATCATCAATTCATTTTAGTTTCTTTTAAATTGATTTTTACTATTTTTATCTGTGACTTAACTTTTTAATTTAAGAAAAATTTTAACTGTTATAACGTACATACCTGTCATGTCTTCTGTAATCTTTACATTACTTATTATGCTTGTATCTGTTTTTTCTGTTTTTATATCCTTGTTTTTATACCGGTGTGTGTTTTGTATGTTCAACAGTGTGTCTTGAAAATGTCCCCAAGCCTGGGACGAAACGTCGACTTTCGAACAAACGAGAATAAATACCTCCATCTGACGACGAAACCGTAGTTTCAATTCCTGAGTGGGGCTACAAGGGAAAAAGTTGTACTACTTTGCCTACTACCCCGGGAACTTACGTGATAGGGATTGTAAAGAAATCTTAGTTTATTCCTTCAAAGCAACTTTTAATTCGTTAGAAGGATTTAAAAAGCAAGAAACCAACCGTTTCGACTTTCGTTATAAATGGATATAGGGATTGCTACGAAGCATTCGTGTACAAGATCACAATTAAATGTTTTTATATCAGCTATAATTCATAAACCCTACATAATTTTACAGATAACAAAAAATCGCCAAACATGTAATTTCTCCCTCTACTACTCACCAATCTCTATGAAACAATTCACAAATTCCCCTTAAGGAAATTAAATGTCAAGAGATAAGTCACGCATCTTTGGAAGCTTCTACAATTCTGTATAACAATGTATTATTCTCATCTAGTTATTTCTGATAAAACTTTGTTCCCCTTCTTTGACTGTAAATCCAGTCATTCGTCTTTGACTACCAAATACTTAAATATTTCTTTGCTCCTTTTTTTTAAATAATCCTTGGAAAGTTCTGGTGTTGGACATAAATAAAACTACACTCCCATCGATGAGAGAGAATAGAGTGGACAAATTAAAAAGAAAAAATTGGGAACTGAGTGCTGAAAGAGAGGTTGAAAAAGGGAAAGGGGACACTCTGATAAGCGAGAAACTGGGGTCTAGAAATAATCAAGATAGATTTGGTTTTCTTTCTTTAACAAAAAATTTCACAACTATTAAAATGAAAAATAGGAAAATCGATTGCACTTGCGAAGCATCCCTAAAATAACAAATGCTCAGATGAAGATGTACAATTCTATTTTAAAAAAACAATAATTTCTGAGTGCAGGACTTCACCTATATAGATTATTCGATTATATGGCCATTAACAATGCTTTTATCAATTTAATTTCTCATTTATTATATTAAGAACCTATTGCATCTCAACAGTATTCAGATTTGCTTTTATAATTATAAAGTTGCAGTGATATATATATATATATATATATATATATATATATATATATATAACTTCTCAGTAATATTATAACAATTATAAAGTAATATCAATACTGATTAATTTAGAAATAAAGAAAATTTAGGTTGTCGTATTTTCCGTCCATGCTCCATGCAGTCTATGACAACTACCATGGAAACTGTATCGACAATGCTGACAAAATTATCTTTGAATCACACAATGATACTTTTTAAACACACTGTGTACAATACAATTTTGTTCGCTTCAAAATGAATCGAACGTGCTAATAACAATCTTTTCGTATAAATAATGACACTCAAAAATAATGTTTCAGTACTCACCATTTGCAGCAGTTCCCAGTAAAACAACTGCAGCCAATAATTTGAACATTGTAAGTTCCTGTGCAATGATCAAGTTATTCCAAAACCTCTCTCACCTTTCTATTTATATTTTAATTCGTTATCTAATAATCTCATTGCAATTATTTATAATTAATGCATATGTCATTTAAAATGCCGTTATTCTACGTCTCAAGGCCGTCGTCTCATCATTATCTTGGGCACCCTATAAACAGCATTAACAACGTATTAAGTTCTGCATATATGCATGATCTCTTTAAACAAATCCCAAATAAAAAACAAAGGATTTTGTTTTTATTTGAAAAACAAAATCGTTAAACGCAACAAAACAAAAATTTTAAAGAAAAACAAAAATTTGAGAAAATTCATTGCGTGATGGTTTAGTTTCATTAATGCTGATGTCATTGACAACGTGGATTTCCCTACATTAAACATGTAAGGAAATGGCTTACCACACACTTTCGTTTATAAAAATCAATAAACTAGGCAGAATTTGACCGCTAACTAGAGCAACACAAAGCAATCGATGCAAATAAATAACTAGTTAACTGTACATTCGGGTACAGTCATGGATAATCAATTGGTCTAACTTGGTGCCCCTTGCAATAGTGTCTACAGAACGGTCCATCTAATCTGTTCTGTTCTACCTTCGCTCCAATTGAAGACTCATGTTAGCTAGCCCACTGATATTCGCCTCTCGTATTTTACTTTTGATTTTGTTCATCTTGATGTCTTCTTTTGACGATAACTCAAAAACCATAAGAGAGAGTGTAAATCGCAAGAAGGGTCCTTAAAGACGAGGAAATTTCCAATAAAAAAGTCTCAACTGCAGGATTTCTATAACTAATATTTATAATTTTAGTTTGTTGCTGAAAGTAGGGCTCTGCTCGCCGTCTCTAAAGCGAGTACGTCATAGAAAATAACTTTTTTAAGGTAATAAATATTAGTTTAAAGATTTAAAAACAATTTGGTGTATTTTATACATTTGAAAAAAGAATGTCCCGTTGGAAAAAAAATTGAATGCATTTTTCAAAAATCAAGCCTATTATTAATAAACTATTTTTTTCCGTATTTCCGTCTTCATTGAAAGCAGGCTAAATATTTGAATAATTTCATTTAAATTTTTGGCTTCTTGGAGTCCTTTCTATCAGTGTACTCAATAAAATGATGTCAAAAAATTGTATAAAATTTCTTTATTTTGTTTAAACAAATTTTTAAAGTACGAAAAATTCCGAAGTTATTGTTAAAATATTGTTTTCTTCTATGTTGTGGTATGGCTGTTTTTTGATATTTAAAATGAGGATTAAATAACTGTGAATAATTTTTTTATAGCTATTTAAATAAGAATTGTTTATAAACAAACGGCATAGTTTAACACTATTGAATTTTTTTACCATTGTATTGTTTAGGGTCAATTCTATTTTTTTAAGTAAATTATTTTTCTTACAAAATGTTATTATTTATAATCGTTTTTTTTTATATTTGCAATATTTGCATTATCTAAATAATTAATTAAGGAATAATTGTGTCTGTACAAATCATGTGATCGATGGTTTCAAATTCCGAGAGTACTAATAGCTACAATAATAAGGAAGGATTGCAACAGTTAATTAGCATAACTATCTACATTAAAATATGTTTATGTCATTAATAGCATGAAGAAGATAATTAAATCTTAAATAATATCATCTTGATGAATTCAGCCGGGTACTTGTGTATTTAAAAATTTACTTTCGAGTGTATGAATTTTTAATTATGTCAATTTCAGAACATTGAACACTTTTATTGTCCCCAATTCGTAATGAAATATACAATAAACTTTCCTTTAAATAATACTCATAAATGTTGTGGGATCTCTCAGAACGGATAATCAATAGAAGTATCTTCATAAGAATCTGGGCCTTTAAATGTGGGTGGGCCATTTTGGCTCATAATGTCTAACGTAAGATATCTTTTTCATATTAGAAATATTACCTAAGAAATACACTAAAGTTAGTCGGTTTCATAGTTTCCCTAAAGCTTAATAAAATTGATAAAGCTATCTAAATTCACAAATTATACTTAATCGACATAATAATGAAAGCAATTGATTCACTAAAGATTGTAGAATTTGTAAAATTTTAAAATCAATTGATCATCATTCCTTTCTGCTACTTATCATTATTTTGTTTCCCTCGTGATGTGCTTAATCTCTCTCTCCCTCTTCCCTAATTAAGGTTATAAGTGTTAAGATTAATTATGGGCCCCCTTGGCCAACTAAATGTCGTTGATTTGTTTAACTTATTGAATCTACCCTAGATTCTAAGCTCCTACACGGAAACCGAGCACACCTAAGGACCTAATTGGGCCCTAAGCGTGACTATGTTTTAGATACTGAAAGATTATCTTAAAATTATTACTGAAAGGACCAGTGAATGTGATAACTGAAAAATAAATAAAGTAATATTCTGATTAATAAATCCAATGGGAACAAATTAAAGTGTGTCATTTCATTTCCTGGTCAACTGACAATTTCTCTGTCTAAAGTAAGTATGTAGAACACTTATTTTATTTTTGATCTGAGTGTTACTCTTATAAATACTTTGTAGATTGAACTTCGAGTTAGAGTTTAATGCACTAATTATATTTAATTACATACATTTTTAATTACTCTTCTTACACCGGTTGAATTTTTATTATCCTTAATTACTTACTCTAGGCTCTAGTCTTATGTCGAAGGTTTTAACGCCATTAATTTCTAATTTAACACAACGCGTGTTAAAATAATAAATCAGTTTCTTAGAAAATTTCATCCAATAAAAATGAACGAAACTAAGTTAGATTTTCTATGCCGTCTAATAGTATCAATTTTACGTTGTCCCTATCATCAGATTTTCAAGGCTACACCCGCACAACTTTGCAATCACCCTTTAACCTTTAGGGGTCGTGCAACAGTTTTGACCTAGAAACCACGGAAGAGCTTTAGGAAAATTCGAAAAATTCATTTCAGCGCCGCTCCTTCGTTAGAGGATTTATCCGGTTCATCGATCCGTTAATTCATAAATGGCGATTCCTTGATTCATTTATAAAAATATTGCAGTTCACAGGTTTATAAATAACCGACCATTGGTGAATAATACTGCATTAATTGAAGTGATTGGGGGTGAGGGAAAATGTTAGTTTCATAAATTTGGTACTGTGAAATAACATGAAATCACCTCTGGATTTATAGAAAGCAAGAAATATGCCAACGAAACTTCCAAAATTATCTAGTTATCTTTTATTTTGGTAGATTTATATCTAGTATTGCATTCGTTAACGAAGTCGAAAAAATAGGAATTAAAATGCGGTTTTCAGTTTTTTGGTATCTAGAGATCATACTTAATCATTTCCCAAAAGTTTATATATATATACAGTTAAAACCGCTTACAACGACATCGGGGTATAACGTCAAACCGGGTATAACGTCAAAATTCTTAAGGTCCGGTTATTTTCCAATGTACTCAATGTTAAAAAAATCGCTTACAACGACTAAAAACCTATTATAACGTCTGTTTGTAATAAATCTAAATTAATACTATCGAAATTTACTGGCAACATCTTCGGTTTGTAAATGTGTAAGGACCGATGAAAGAGGGAAAATCTGAAAGTTTCGTATTTAATGCCTTTACCTGACACTAACGACTCTAAAGATAGATAATGGTTCATAACGACCAACAACTGATTTCGAGGTAATCCAAACTGTTTCATAGAAATGCTTAGAGATTAGGGCCCTGACCGATATATCGCAATAAAAACGTTAAAAATTTATTGAAGAAATCGGGATACTTCAACTGATATAATGAATAAAATTTATGAAATTGAAAATCCTATTAATAATAATGTATTTAATAAAAAACGCGTTCAAACTAGAATTACTCATTTTTTTAAATGATTAGTGTAACTATTTGTTTTGTTAGAATTACTTATATGTATTATTGTGTATGTATACATTTACATTTCCTTATTTGACGACATATTATGTATAATATATAGTCTTTTTAATGAAGGTTGAGTCCTTCTTTTCAACGTGATGGCAATAAAATTCACTAAAGTGCAAATGTATAATTTATAAGCACTCATAAAACAAAAAACCGGTTACGACGTCAAACCGGCTATAACGTCAAAAACGTTTGGTCCCTTCAATGTCGTTGTAAACGGTTTCAACTATATATATATATATATATATATATATATATATATATATATAACTTTGTAGTCACGGCTGAATTAGTTAATGAACTAAATAGTAACGGGGATGCAGCCTTATCTTGGGACTTTTTTTAAAAGAACACTCTTATTTCTTTAATACAGGAGCTTTCGACAATGTTTATTGTCTTTATCAACTGCAACTGTGAACATGGTATGTTTGTTAAAAATTATACAAAGATGAAAATTATATACTTACAGAAAACGAGATTGCTGTTAAAACTATATAACACATCAGATCCAGAAAAAAATTCAATATTGGAGTGGAAGAGGCAGGTTATGTGTTCAGAGACGTTAAAAAGATATTTCAAAAATTATTTGACAAAACCCATGGAAACAAATAATTGATAAGTGATACAGGAACAAAGAGAACCTTTCACATTAATGCTATGAATTCAGTGATGTTTGATTTTATAGAATTGCTACTCATCGGTGCCAAACCATGGAGCGTAATTATTAATTCCTGTTCTGTCTCAACTATTAACAATTATTGGTCAAAAATGTTGACAAAGCAATATTGTGAAACTTACTCAGAAACACATATTTAGATTTAAGGAAATACAGGAAGGGTGATATTGTATATGTACAGTTATCGCTCTCACCGAAAACTGGTCTGTAAAGTCGATAGAAACTGTTAGAAGTCATCCCTGATTCCCCCAACCCCTACTGCCACTAAGGGCTGGTGAGAGTCAATGACGACCTCGACCTTCCATTGTATTTCCCTGATGCTTTCTTAAGTTGTGTATTGTAAAAATTCAATATTGGAGTGGAAGAGGCAGGTTATTTGTTCCAAGACGTTACAAAGATATTTCAAAAATTATTTGACAAAACACATGGAAACAAATAATTGATAAGTGATACAGGAACAAAGAGAACACTTCACATTAATGCTATGAATTCAGTGAGTTTGATTTTATAGAATTGCTACTCATGGGTGCCAAACCATGGAGCGTAATTATTAATTCCTGTTCTGTCTCAACTCTTAACAATTATTGGTCTAAAAAGTTGACACACAATATTGTGAAACTTACTCAGAAACACATATTTAGATTTAAGGAAATACAGGAAGGGTGATATTGTATATGTACAGTTATCGCTCTCACCGAAAACTGGTCTGTAAAATCGATAGAAACTGTTAGAAGTCGTCCCTGACTCCCTACAACCCCTACTACCACTAAGGGCTGGTGAGAGTCAATGACGACCTCGACCTTCCATTGTATTTCCCTGATGCTTTCTTAAGTTGTGTATCTTGGTACAATACATTTGAATATATTACGTTAAGATTCTTGATGTCTGAATATTTGTTTAAGAGGTTAGTTTCACAGAAAACATAAGACATTTCAAGAAAAGATCTTTTAAATAAATTACTTTCGGTGGTTAAAATTTTTGCGTTAATAAAGTCAGGTTGGTGACCAGTATTAGCTGCATGTTGAGAAAGAGCACAAGCATCTTTTCTTCTCCTGATGTCACTTTTATGTGAGGTGATCCTTAACTTTAAATTTCTGGACGTCATGCCTATATACGACTTATCACAATCTAGACATTTTATTTTGTAAACCGAGTTAGTTTTATCCAAAGTAGGGGTTTGGTCTTTCAACCTGGTAAATAAATTCTGTACTTTCTTGATGGATTTATTAGCTATAATTAAATTTTCTTCTTGTTTAAGGATATTAATGATTCTAGGAGTTATATCTTTAATGTAAGGCAAGGATCTATAAAATTTTTGGTCTGGGGTTGCATTTATGTTTTGAGTACCTATTGGACTTCTATTAAAATTCTGATTAACTGACTCAACAATGTCTGGAGTCGAATAAATTAACTTCCTTAGTAACGTAGATGGATATGAATTCTGTAAAAGGATGTTATATAGTTTGTTTAAATTCGTTTGTCTAAAAGATGGATGCGAGATACGTGTGATTCTTCGTTTGAGGCCTAGGATTAAATTTATTTTTGTTTTTGTGGTGTGGTCAGAGTAGTAGTTAATGTACCTTCCAGAGTTTGTGGGTTTCTGGTACCAATCCAAAATAATGGTATTATTATCAGTTCTTATGACTCTTGTGTCTAAGAAAGGTACGGAGTAATTGCTCTCTTGTTCTATAGTGAACTGAATTCTTTCATGATATGAATTGAAAATCCTTAAAATTACTTCCTCTGTGCCACTAGGGATTGAACAAATAATGTCATCTACATATTTTTTTAAGAAAGGAACCTCAAAGGGAAGTAATGGCAAACAAATGTTGAGTAAGTCATCCATGACATATTGTGATATTATTGGTGAAATTTTTGATCCCATAGGAGTACCAAATACTTGTTTATAGACTTGACCATTAAATATAAAATAAGTTGAATCAAAAATTAGTTTTATGGTAGCGATAAATTTCTCCTGGCTGAAGTCACAAACTTCCTTAATGTCATCCCAATGATTGTTAATTGATTTTATGACTAATTCAAGAGGCACATTCGTAAATAATGATACTACATCCAAACTCACTATAACATAGTTGTCAGGTAGTTGAAAGTTATTAATGTAATCAGAGAATTCGAAGGAATCATTGATATAGTATTCATTGTTTTTGTTATATGCTAAGGTAAGTAAGTCTGTCATATGTGTGACTAATCTCAAGTTAGGTGCCTCAGTCGATGCAATGATGGGTCTTACTGATAATTGTGGTTTATGGATCTTAGGTAAGGCATAGAACTTGGGAATAACCCCACTATGACATAACAACTTCTTGCATAATTCCTCTGAAATGTCACCTGATCGTTGCAGGGAGTTAATGAATTTGTTAGTGTTCTGCATGATGGTAGATGTTGGATCTCTACGTAGTAACTTGTAGTAACTTGTGTCGTTAAGTAATGACTGTGCAAGGTTTATATACTGTTCTTTATACATTATTACAGTGACGTTGCCTTTATCAGCCTTTGTGACAATAACTTCTGGATGTTCTTTTAAAAATCTTTTCGTAGTTATATACCAATTGTTAAAAACATTAAAAGATCTACTCTCGTGATGTAGATAGTTCGTAAGTACGTTGCTGATTTGTGCACTGTATATATTCCTTTTACTTTCATTCTTAACGTGATTGATAGCAAACTCAACATCAGCCAATAAGTGTTTTACCGAGAAATCTGACCTCATAACTGGTAAGCCAAATTTTGGACCCAAAGATAACATTTTGGTTACTTCATAAGGAACATTCAAATCGGTTAGGTTCTTTAGCCAGTTAGTCTTGGTTGTTAACTTTAAGCGATGCTGCGACAATAATAGGTTAATTTTCTTTAAATTGATGTTTTTTACCTCAAAGAATTTTTTATTGTAAATTACTAGTTGTCTACGTTTAAACTCTAACCACTTGTAGTTAGGTAAGTAACCTGTTATTGTTCTTTCTAAATAATTTAGTTGAACTTCTAACTTTTGAATGTTCTCATGTGTAACCCGGATTTCTAAGTTTAAGATTTTGTTTGTCAAATTTATCTTGAAATTCTCCACTTTCTGCCCGGTGCGTCCATCTCTGTAGTCTAGTAGTTCAGTAGTTCCTCTTATTTTGTCCATGATGTGTCTCGGTGTCAAACCTTTCCTTCGACATTCCAATAGGAAGACCTTCCTGTTCCGTTGTGAAGCTAGTTTGATGTTAGTTCTTGCCCAATCTTTAAGATGTCTCGTAGATATCATACCATACAGCCTTGCGACGTCTTGGTAGAACCCCATCCTGTATAGAACTTTGTAGTCACGGCTGAATTAGTTAATGAACTAAATAGTAACGGGGATGCAGCCTTATCTTGGGACTTTTTTTTAAAAGAACACTCTTATTTCTTTAATACAGGAGCTTTCGACAATGTTTATTGTCTTTATCAACTGCAACTGTGAACATGGTATGTTTGTTAAAAATTATACAAAGATGAAAATTATATACTTACAGAAAACGAGATTGCTGTTAAAACTATATAACACATCAGATCCAGAAAAAATTCAATATTGGAGTGGAAGAGGCAGGTTATGTGTTCAGAGACGTTAAAAAGATATTTCAAAAATTATTTGACAAAACCCATGGAAACAAATAATTGATAAGTGAATTAATTCATAGCATTAATGTGAAAGGTTCTCTTTGTTCCTGTATCACTTGATCACTGTATCAAGATACACAACTTAAGAAAGCATCAGGGAAATACAATGGAAGGTCGAGGTCGTCATTGACTCTCACCAGCACTTAGTGGTAGTAGGGGTTGTAGGGAGTCAGGGACGACTTCTAACAGTTTCTATCGATTTTACAGACCAGTTTTCGGTGAGAGCGATAACTGTACATATACAATATCACCCTTCCTGTATTTCCTTAAATCTAAATATGTGTTTCTGAGTAAGTTTCACAATATTGTGTGTCAACTTTTTAGACCAATAATTGTTAAGAGTTGAGACAGAACAGGAATTAATAATTACGCTCCATGGTTTGGCACCCATGAGTAGCAATTCTATAAAATCAAACTCACTGAATTCATAGCATTAATGTGAAGTGTTCTCTTTGTTCCTGTATCACTTATCAATTATTTGTTTCCATGTGTTTTGTCAAATAATTTTTGAAATATCTTTGTAACGTCTTGGAACAAATAACCTGCCTCTTCCACTCCAATATTGAATTTTTACAATACACAACTTAAGAAAGCATCAGGGAAATACAATGGAAGGTCGAGGTCGTCATTGACTCTCACCAGCCCTTAGTGGCAGTAGGGGTTGGGGGAATCAGGGATGACTTCTAACAGTTTCTATCGACTTTACAGACCAGTTTTCGGTGAGAGCGATAACTGTACATATACAATATCACCCTTCCTGTATTTCCTTAAATCTAAATATGTGTTTCTGCGTAAGTTTCACAATATTGCTTTGTCAACATTTTAGACCAATAATTGTTAATAGTTGAGACAGAACAGGAATTAATAATTACGCTCCATGGTTTGGCACCCATGAGTAGCAATTCTATAAAATCAAACATCACTGAATTCATAGCATTAATGTGAAAGGTTCTCTTTGTTCCTGTATCACTTATCAATTATTTGTTTCCATGGGTTTTGTCAAATAATTTTTGAAATATCTTTTTAACGTCTCTGAACACATAACCTGCCTCTTTCACTCCAATATTGAATTTTTTTCTGGATCTGATGTGTTATATAGTTTTAACAGCAATCTCGTTTTCTGTAAGTATATAATTTTCATCTTTGTATAATTTTTAACAAACATACCATGTTCACAGTTGCAGTTGATAAAGACAATAAACATTGTCGAAAGCTCCTGTATTAAAGAAATAAGAGTGTTCTTTTAAAAAAAAGTCCCAAGATAAGGCTGCATCCCCGTTACTATTTAGTTCTTTATATATATATATATATATATATATATATATATATATATATATATATCGGATATAACGAAATTTGTCGGCAGGCTACAGGTCGCATTTTTTAAAGAATCACAACGAAATTTGGTACAAAAATCAGTTGGCCAAAAATCTCGGTCAAGTTCGTTAATGGGCCAAATCGGTAGAGCGGTTTCAAAATGGCGGCTTGTTATTTCAAAAAAAAAAAATCAAAAACTTTTATTTCGCGTCTGAGAGAAAAATGTTACTTAGGTTTTTTGTTGCTCTTATAGAAGCGAACCACATTTGTATAAAACATTTTTTTCGAGAAATGTACAGAAAAAAAGTTATTTTTTAAAAAACAAAAAAAAATTAAAACACTTTTATTTCGCGTCTGGGAGAAAAATGTTACTTAGGTTTTTTATTTACCTTATAGATGCGAACAACTTTTGTATAAAACACTCTTTCGAGAAACGTATAGAAAAAAAGTTATTTTTTTAAAAAATAAATAAAAATAAGAAAAACTTTTATTTCGCGTCTGAGAGAAAAATGTTACTAAGGTATTTTGTTGCTCTTATGGAGGTGAACAACTTTTGTATAAAACAATCTGTCGAGAAACGTACAAAAATAAAGTTATTTTTGTCAAAAAAATAAAAAACTTTTATTTCGCGTCTGAGAGAAAATTGTTACTTAGATTTTTTGTTGCCCTTATAGAGACGAACAACTTTTGTATAAAACATATCTTTGAGAAATGTACAGAGAAAAAGTTATTTGAAAATATTTTAAAATTTTGTCGTTTGTATTTTTTCACACCTCATATGCATTTTTTTGACACATCGTGTGTTATATTACTATATATCCTACCCATAAATCTACCTTTCAGCCTGGCATGCCATGGGGTTTTTTGATTACAGAATCAAATATGTAGTATCAAAATTAGTTTATTACTTTTAAAGTTATTAGAAACTTCATGTAATATAAAGTTAGATAATATTCTAAACGTTAGATACCATTTATACTTTATTCTAAATTGATAAAGTTGCATCTACATAAAGTTACAAATCTACGTTAATGCATTAGTTCTATATTATATATTATGGAAAAGTGGAATTAAAATTTAAATACACATTACACGTTCTTTCCTAATTTCATAGAGTATCTTATGTATCTTTAGAAATCTTGACCGTATTTAAACTTAAACGTCCAGAAAGTCTATCAACTCCACAAAATTTGGAAAGATCTACATTTCTCACTGTAATCTAAAAACTTGACAAATCGTGAATAAAATCTAAAGTAGAAAATTTATATGAAATTCCACACATTCCAGAAGAGTGAGGTTCGAGTTGAAATATTTTTTGATAACATCAAGAACTTCATGTTCCTTTGTAATTTCATTATATATATATATATATATATATATATATATATATATATAGAACTTTGTAGTCACGGCTGAATTAGTTAATGAACTAAATAGTAACGGGGATGCAGCCTTATCTTGGGACTTTTTTAAAAGAACACTCTTATTCCTTTAATACAGGAGCTTTCGACAATGTTTATTGTCTTTATCAACTGCAACTGTGAACATGGTATGTTTGTTAAAAATTATACAAAGATGAAAATTATATACTTACAGAAAACATAAAAACATAAAACATAACATACTGAACACATAACCTGCCTCTTCCACTCCAATATTGAATTTTTTTCTGGATCTGATGTGTTATATAGTTTTAACAGCAATCTCGTTTTCTGTAAGTATATAATTTTCATCTTTGTATAATTTTTAACAAACATACCATGTTCACAGTTGCAGTTGATAAAGACAATAAACATTGTCGAAAGCTCCTGTATTAAAGGAATAAGAGTGTTCTTTTAAAAAAGTCCCAAGATAAGGCTGCATCCCCGTTACTATTTAGTTCTTTATATATATATATATATATATATATATATATATACGTCGTTCTTAGAAGACTGAAGTCTCTGTTCGTGGGGATGTAGTCAGTATGGAAGGAAATAGAATTTAGGTGGCCAGTTTTAGTTTACTCTGTGTTATATTTGTCGAGCTTTCGAGAGTCCTCGCTCCCTTCCTCAGGATAATACTGCAAATATTTTACATACAATTTCCTATTATATATACAAAGGTAATTAACTCACTAGTTGAGTCAAAAAACAGCTATTAAAGGTGAGCAGCGTAGATAAAGAAATATTTTACAATGAACAACAATAATTCAATAATGAACCACGTTGCGTAGGTAACGTTTTTTAGGTTATAAAACCACTAGGAAACATACCATGGAACCCCAACTATCACGTGTGAAATGAATAATAACCTTAACCCTAGGTAATTACAGAACGGCAAGATGGTACATCGAACATCAAAAACATTATCATGATCACCCGTTATACTAACAAATCTTGTCTATTCTGAATTTAAGACACTTGTATAATCTTAATTTACAATAAGAATGGAAACCGTGTTCTATATTAAACATTTTTCCCCTCTCTCCCTAAATTAGTTTATCACATGTGTCAACTGTATGAGGGATGGTTCAAAATTATAAGCCATGAAGTCAACATTATAACGACAATAGATATTCGTAGAGTACACTTAGGTTGTTAATATCAGATCTTTTATTGATGCACGTTTGGCCATGTTTTTTAATTTGTACCATTTCAAGGAAATTTCGTTTAACCGAATTGTCTTCTCTGACCAAGATAGAAGCATCGTTAAAGTTAAAAAAGTGGTCTGAATTAATGGAATGCTCGACTAACGCACATGACTTTTTTTGACATCTTAAATCACTTTTGTGTAATGTAATTCTATTTGGCAGGGATCGAGAAGTTTGCCCAATGTATGATTTATTACAGTTCCCACAAGGTATGTTATAAACTACCCCTGTGATTTCTTTGCATGTCAATGGTGTTTTTAGATAACTAAATAAAGCTGAGGTGGTTTTAATATTTCTTTTGGCAATGACCAAATTTTCATTTTTTAAAGTACCTATTAACCTTGGTGTAAGCTCTGAGACATATGGAAGTGATTTATAAATTTTTGGTTCTAATGGGGGAATACTTCCTCTCGGTGAGAATGCAATAATTGGATGATGTAAATGTTGGTCGAGATCTCTTGATTGATTTAAGATGTTATTGTTGGCTCCTACTGAATTACTGAACAGAAGTTTATTCACTAAACTTGCAGGATATCCATTTTCGTACAAGATTAATTTAAGGTAGTTCAATTCCAGACTTAAGAACTGAGGGTGAGTTAGACGTTCCACTCTTGTTTTCAGTGCCATAATTAGATTTAATTTCATTCTATAAGGGTGATATGATCTATAGTTAATATACCTATTACTACAATAAGGCTTTCGGTACCAACGTGTCCGAACCACTAAGTGATCAAGAGATAATGTTTAAGTTGGCAATCCTAAATTTTACTTTAAAATGGTAGAACTGGGACCACTTCCGGTTGCTTGACAGCTACTTCGATGTTTGACAGTGACAGCATTGACACTTCAGCGGCGATTCAAATTTTTATTATAAAAATGGTACTATTTACATTACAACAAGATATTTTTATTGGCATGGCTTATTTTCGGAGTACAATTCATGATCCCATTTCTGGATGGCAATACTCCTTGGAATCCACTTTGCACCAATTTCAAGAAATGTTTCCTGAAGTTGTGTTCACTATCGACATTTTTAAACAACACTGCATATTCCTAATTTCCCGTATTCCGTTTCGTCACTTTACAGGTTTATCATATGGAAGTTGTTCCACTGTGTTGAAGAGCAAATTGAAATACCACCCATACAAATTTTCGATAGTCCAATCCCTAAATCCTCCTGACCGTCCACAACGCATCCAGTTCTGTAACTGGTTCAATCAGGAAATGAACAATGATGACATCCTGGATAAAACCTTTTTTCCGATGAAGCCTGGTTCCATCTCAATGGCTATGTTAATTCTCAAAATTACAGAATTTGGTCTGGTCAAAATCCACATGCTGCTAGAACAACAACTTTCCATCCTACTAACGTTGGTGTTTGGCTGGCTGTATCACGGCAGAGAGTAATTGGTCCTGTGTTTTTCAACTTCACAGTTAATTCAGAACGATACATTCGGCACATTCTTCAGCCATTCGTTGCCCAATTAAGCTAGAGGAGCGCGAAAATGGCTACTTCCAACAAGATTCGGCTCGAGGACATACGGGTCGTGCCACAATGCAATATTTGCGGGAAGTTTTTGGCCATCGACTCATAAGTACGTGAATCTGGCCAAGTAGGTCACCAGACCTGACACCTCTAGACTTTTGTTTCTTTGGGCACCTTAAAAACAAGGTGTTCAGTAATGTTCTGCATACACCTGAAGAACTGGAAGCTGCGATTATCGAGGAAGATACAAATATTTCTCCTCGGATGTTAATTTATGTCTTCGAGAGCCTAAAACGGAGAGTGAATTTATGTTTAGAACATAATGGCGCTCAATTCGAGCAGTACCTTTAGATATTGAAGTTTTTTCTGGTATGTTCTTTCAATCGTAAATAAATTCACATACTAACCACTAACCTAAAATATTTGTGTTTATTTAGCTGTCGCTGTCCAACGATTATAGACTAACCAGGATTACTCACTTACATTTGACCAATGTTGGACAGTTTTGTGACGTCACCACCGGTGCTGAAGTGCGTTTACGTGTTGATCTGTGTATGACGTGATGTGGATATCGTACGTAAATATGGATTACGTAGAGTAGGTACGTAAACCGTACAGTTTACAATGATAAATCTTACTGTTTACTACAATAAAATGAATAAATCTCTATCTTCTGTCCAGCACCGGTGGTGACGTCACAGAGTTTTTGCCTGACAGATTCGGCGAACTGAGCAATCCTGGTTATCTATAATCGTTGGTCGCTGTCATGCAGAGTGCAAAGATTTCCGGTGTATCGTTGCAAACCCTTAGACAAAAAAATCCTCCAGGTAGCATTGCCAACTTAAACAGTATTTCTTGATCACTCTGTATTAACGAAAAACAAAAAGTACTTCTTTTACACACTATTCACCATTTATTGTCTGATAATGACAGTCTTTTGCAAATATGTTTCACAGGACCAGAAGGCAGTGGAAAAACATTTGTTATCAGATTCATAATGGAAATTTGTAATAGTTTCACAATTACAGATGGTTATTGTAATGCTTACATTTCCTATGCATCTACGGGCAAAGCTGCTGTGGCTATAGATGGTACAACAGTACACACTGCATTTCAAATATCAATGTGAAAACTACTTCCATTGAGTACTGAAATTGCTTACCAATATCGAGCATTATTTAATATTATAAATGATTTTATTATTCATCAAGTAATAATGATTAATGCGAGATTATTAGATCAAATGGTCACCGATTAAAACAAATTACTGGACATTTTACAAGAAATTTTGGTGGATTGGAGGTGGTATATTTGGTGTATTTGGTGGTATATTAATTGGAGATTTACGACTATTGCCTCGAGTCGTGGAAACTCCTGTATATAAACAGATTAATACAAGACTTACTGGACCTACTCCATGCATGGATTAAAATATATCATCTCATATTTTATTTATGATAAACCAATAGTTTCATTTTTAGAAGGGGGTGCTAATGCAAATGAAGTTTTAATTGAAGTCAAATAAACTAATAATGAAATCGTAATGTAAAAAATAATGAAAAACTGTAAATAAGAATGTTGTTGGGATGTTCTCGGGGCCGGTAGCCGAAGCTGAAATAATTCAAAAAAGAATAGAACTTTTGTTACAAAGAAGTCAAATTCCATCACCAAATGATAGCTCATCACGCAATAATGACGATACCTTTTATATTAAGTTGCCGTACCACGAGGCCTTGTATAATACCACTAATGTTTATATCGCAGTCTCAAGACAACTCCGGCGTGGTTTTCTTTCAAAACACTTCAGGATATAATTTTTTTGAAGGTCTTAAAGGTCTAAGACGTGACAGATATCAATAAAACCAGCTGCGTAGTATATCAAATTTCTTGCTTATATTGCAGTAACAATACATCTTACATAGGAGAAACTAAACAGTATGTTAAAAAAAGAATATATCAACACCAATTACATATCAACAAACATAACAATGACCATTCTGGTTTGGTGGACCATTCCCTGACTATGAATCATTTCTTTGATTTTAATAATGTGGGTATACTAGAAAGAGAGCCTAATTTTTATAAAAGGTTAATTTTGGAAGCAATACATGTTATGAAGACACCCAATAACGTTAATAGACAACATGACCTCCATAACATTGCTAAACAGTATAAATTCTTAATTGATCAATAAGAGTTTACGTTTTCTTCAACAACTAGGGAGTTACCACGACATCTATCAACCCCTCTTGAATCTTGCATTTTTTGTTAATAATAACAATTGGTGTTCCAGTTGACAATTTGACAAATGTCAAATTTCTATCACCATTTGTTGACTCGTCCATCGCAAATTAGGATTTTAATGTTAAAGACCTTTAAAATGTAAGTCTTTTGAATTTGTTATATCGCATACTTACCTAAACAATTGTAGCGCCATGATTATGTTCAGGATCTTGGACGAAACGTCGGCAAGATTAAAAATTGCTTTTTGAAACAATTGTTTCATTGGGGGGTTCCATCGAGAAAAAAAATCACCTCAGTAAATAAGAATATTTTTATAATATAATATGTAATAAAAATAAAACAAAATGAAGTAAAATTATTTTAATTTATGTACTTACGAAGTACAAATTTACTGTAAATATAAATAATTTTATAGCATATATATTTGCCTTATTCATCAAAATATTTAAAATAACATAAAAATATTTTTTTTATCTATGTAATAGTTTATGATAACATCTTCTTCTTTAACGTGCCGTGTCAGGTCCCCCTAACGTTGGCGATCACTTCAATGAGTACCCACAGTTACTCTGAAAATTTGTTCAGCGGTTCTGATGCCGGTCCAACCGCAAATATTTCTCAGCCATGATATCTGTCTGCGACCAACTCCTCGTCGCCCCTCTATTTTGCCTTTCATCACAATTTGCAGCATAGTGTATTGGCGTCCTCTTAGAACGTGTCCGAGATAGGATACCAAATACGTAAAAATACATATATAAAGAATAAGAAATATTTCGTAGAAAACCATATAGCCATAACTAGTCATAAGAAATAGTCACTTCTGTCTGTTGACTCTACGATCAACATAAAAGAGTGCTAAGTAGGGTTGTAGGGATTTAACAAGGAATTTAGGGAACATATTCATCAATTAGATAATTAATAACCATTAAATAGGGAATTAGAGCAACTTGTTATTAAAAACATCTTAGGTGAAACTTCCACTTGCAAATTAAGTAATCTAAAATTAATTAGAACAACTAAGTCAGGAAAATAATCTAATGTGCTTGTTGATAAAGTAATCAATTATTAAGGAATTAATAACTATTAAAGAGGGTATTAAAACAACTGAGTCGCTTAGGTGGACGAAACAGCGCGGATCAAAGTGATAATTTCAAAATCTTACAACAATAATTAAGCGCGTAAGCAAAACATCAGTTCTCGTAATATGATAACAAACGCGCTCCGTAAGGTCAAGCACACAGCTAGGTCAGGGAAATTACAATCTAGGACGCCGAAAGATAACAAAACTTAATTTGCCATTTAACCAATGTAATTTGAAGATGTATAAAAGCTTGTGAAATTTTGGTAATAAACCAGTATACCCTAGTACGCTCAAACGACAGTGTGTTGTGATCTTTCTTCACGCCACTTAACCTGACAACCCAAAACCTAACAAACTTCAACTCGGAGAAGTACGTCACGCCCTCTCTCCAAACTACAAGAACTTCCAGAACTTCAAGGAGATCACGTCACGCCCTGATCTCCGACTACAAGAACTTCAAGAACTTCAAAGAGATCACGTCACGCCCTGATCTTCAATCTACAAGAACGTCTTCAGCCTTACAACCTGGAGACAAGATTTATCTCCGCAGCAACCCACGAGCCAAAAAGAAATCTATACAGTCCACTCTCTAAAGAGGCCACTTCACACTTCGTTCACTGTCGGTCAGTCTCGCGAGTGACACATTTTTTCTACCATTCCATATGTTAAGATTGTCTCATAATTTCAGAAAAACTCAGGATATATATCGTCAGCATAATGTAAATATAATAAATCGGACGAAGGCCATCGTTCCATTAAATTCCTGTGGTCTGCGAGATCCAGCTGCTGTACATACCTACATTTGTGTACACCCCCGGGTAGCTCGAGTTGGCGCATCCGTACCCCCAGGACATGACGCCGTAAAGTTCTCCTTTAACGACGGCCGGCGCTCCGGAGTCTCCCATGCAGGCGTCGAGCCCTCCAGCGCAGAACATGTTTTCGGTGATGAGGTTGTTGCTGAACGTTGCCCCGCACTTACGACTCGGAATCACTTCGGTGACGAACCCCGTGACATATGGATATTCCGCGTCGTCCCGATCCCAGCCGGTTATACTGATGTTATCACCTGCGGCCAGAGCGGTGCCTTGGCTCGGGAGGGTGGCGATGGCGACGTTCGCTCCGAGCGAGACCGAAGTCGCGAGTTCGATAAGCGCGATGTCGTCGTAGACGGAGTAGTACGAGGGGTGGATAACGACCCGAAGGATCGCGCATTCGGTACCGCCGGAGGACATGTAGTTCGAGCCTACGTTTACGGTGGTGAGCGATGTGACGAGGGAGCTGTCGACGCAGTGGGCGGCCGTGAGGACCCACGTCGGGGAGATCAGCGCACCGCTGCACTTGTGGATACCCAAGAAGCGGAGGGAGACCAGCCATGGGTAACTGGAGATGTCCGTCGCCTCTCCGCCGACGATGCGTCCGTCAGGCACCAGAGAACCGGGGAATGCTGAAGGAAAAATGGGACCTTCATTTCGAAAATGTTTCATTTAATTAACATACACAAGTAGATTAAATTTACCAGACCCGATTAGTTTTAGCAAATAGGGTTAATTAGGGTCGACGCATTCTGCCTATCGAAACGTAGTCTATACCTGAACTACTCTATCCTTAATGAGATGCACAGTTTACCTGTAGTTGTCAGATGTAGACAAGTTTCGGAAAGCTCTCTGATACGTGAACGTCATGTGATACGCTCGAAAGTAAGTTGGAAACGAAAGGGGGTAAGGATCAAACATGAGCCCAGTTTTGATGCTCCGCGCCGACCACAGCAGATAACCGTTGCAGGTAGTCGAAGATAACACAGCACCACAAAAAATAAAGTCCGGATCAGTAGATCAGATATGTGTATTCTTATGTATTGAATCCGAATCCGAGGTCACAAAAAGGCTTACACCCCTGGAATTGGCCCCAGAAGCCAATCGGAGGCCGAAAAATCGAGATTCGCAAGTCGGGATAGCACCACTCGGATTTTCATGTGTTTCCTTGAAAATCTCGATTTTCCGGCCCCCGAGGGCCCATTTTCCGACCTCAGAGGGTAAATCCCAGTCGGCTCTAAACTTTTCTGACCACGAATTCGGCTTTGGCTTGGGAATGAATCGACCTCGCCTCCGTGGAATCCGTTATACCGGAATCCACGTTTCACAATTTATAGCGGCCATTTTCGGGCTCTGGGGCCAATTCCAGGGGTGAAGGCCTTTTTCTGACCCAGGATTCGGATTCAACGGTGAAAAATACATTAGTATGCACATGTCTCATCTACAGATCCGGACTTTATTTTTTTTATAGGGTTGTGTAATCAGACGAAAATGTATACTGACCTCGAAAAGTTCACCCCCAAAAGGGATTAGACGAAAATGTATAGCATCAACTGGTCAAACATCCCTAATGAGACGAAAGTGTCATCGCTGGGTTAATTAACCGGGTACCCATCAAAATATCCAGGAACGTTATATGTTTCGCGTTTCAATTTGTAATCACAGGATTCACATGTATTAATAGTAGGGATTGTGAAGAAATCTTGGATTATTCCTTCAAAGCAACTATTAATTCGCAAGTAGGATTCAAGAAAGCAAGAAACCAACCGTTTCAACTTTCGTTATAAATGGAAATAGGGATTGCTACGACGCATTCGTGTACAAAATCGCAACTAAATGTTTTTATATCAGCCATAATCCATAAACCTTACATAATTTTACAGATAACAAAAAATCGACAAACATAATTGTTCCCTCTAATACTCACCAAGCTCCGTGAAACAATTCACAAATTCCCCTTAGGAATATTAAATGTTAAGAGATAAGTCAGATATATTTGGGAAGATCCTACAATTCTGTACAACAATGTATTATTTTCATCTGGGTATTTCTGAGAAAGCTTTGTTCATTTTCTTTGACTGTAGATCCAGTCATTTGACTGGGACCACCAAATATTTAAATATTTCTTTACTCTTTTCTCTTTTAAATAATCTTTGGAAAGCCCTGGTGTTGGATATATATAAGACTGCAGTACCATCGATAAGAAAGAATAGAGGAAAAATTAAAAAGGGAAAATTGAAAACTGAGTAGGTACTGAAAGAGAGAACGAAAAAGAGAAAGGAGATACAGGATCTGATAAACGATAAACTGTAGTCTAGAAATAATCTAGATACATTTGGTTTTGTTTCTTTAACAATACTTGTCACAACTATTAATATGAGAAATGGAAAAATAGATTGCACTTGCGAAGCGTCCCTAAATTAACAAATGCTCAGATGAAGATGTACAATTCTATTTTAAAAAATAAATAATTGCTGAGTGCAGGACTTCACCTATACCTATAGATTGTTCGATTATATCGCCATCGACAATGCTTTTATTAATTTAGTTTCTCATTTATCCCATTAAGAACCTATTGCATCTCAACAGTATTCAGATTTGCTTTTATATTTATAAGGTTGCAGTGATATTCATTAGCCAATGCGTCCACGTTGAATATAACTGCTCAGTAATATTATAATTATAACAATGATTATAAAGTAATATCAATACTGATTAATTTAGAAATTGAGCCAACTACCATGGAAATTGTTTCGCCAATGCTGACAATAATCTTTGAATCACACAATGATACTTTTTGAACACACTATGTACAATACAATTTTGTTCCCTTCAAAATTAATCAAAAATGCTAAAAACAATCTATTCGTATTGATACTCAAAAATAATTCTCATACTGTTTTAGTACTCACCATTTGCAGCAGTTCCAAGTAATACAACGGCAGTCAATAATTTGAACATTGTAAGTTCTTGTACAATGATAAAGTTATTCCAAAACCTCTCTCACCCTTCTATTTATATTTTAATTCGTTATCTAATAATCTCATTGCAATTATTTATAATTAATGCCTATGCAATTAAAGTGCTCTTATTCTACGTCTCAAGGCCGTCGTCTCATCCTTATCTTGAGCACCCTATAAACAGCATTAACAACGTATTAAGTTCTGCATATATGCATGATGTCTTTAAAAATTTCCAACTGAAAAACAAAGGATTTAGTTTTTTATTTTAAAAACAAAATCCTTCAAAACAACAAAACAAAAATTTTAAAGGAAAACACAAATTTGAGAAAAACGAAAATTTTAATTGTGTAAAATGTGGTATGACTATCAGATTCATCGAATTTCAATTTTAATTTGGTGCTTCTTAGGCTTATTTAGTACAGACTATCTCTTAGAAGGTAACAACTTGTTTAAACAAATAGAGACCTCGCGCAATTGACTCTACATTACAAGTTGACATCTATATATGCATAAGCTTTAAAAATTTTTATTCAATTTTGCCATATAAACTGAAGTTTATTGACGTCAAATCGAACATATAAAGTCATTGTTTATTTTGTTTATTTAGGCAGCGGATTAAAATGTTTTAATTCGCTGCCTATTCAATTTTGCCGTATAAAGTGACGTTTTTATGTTTAAAATTGATTTTGTCGTTGTCAAGGTTGCGGCACTGAAGTTGTCATCGTTGTCATCTTCTCAAATTTTCTCATCAAAATTGGACTTACAATTGGCAAAATATGGCAAAATTGAATAAAACGTTGTAATACACTCGCGGATACAATAAACGTTTAACTCGCGATATTAACATCGCTCGTTAAATGTTCATTTTATCCGCTTGTACAATAAATAACTATTAACTACTAATTATCGGAGTAGGACATAAAAGTTTCACTCCACTAAAAGTCACACAATAGACATCCCAATAAACAGCAATTCACTTCGAACAAAATTATATTAACATTTACAGTTCTTTGTTTATTTTGTCGAGGCAACAAGGTATCTGCAACAGTCGTCAATACCTCGAATTTTTCATTTCGATATTTGACGCTCTCCCATGATTGAAGTTGTTTTTATTTTGGGAATATGTCCATGAAAACTGAAATAAACTTGTTGCACGAACAAATCTGACCGAAACGTTTCATCAGTCTTAAAATGTCAAAGGTGAATGTATCCAGAGAGAGAGAGAGAGAGAGAGAGAGAGAGAGAGAGTTCGCAGGGTGAAGGCTACGAGTGAACCCTTACCCCCTCCGTTTACTCCCGGTTTTAATATTCAACATTTAAGGGGGGACGTAAGGTAAATAGGAATTTATTTGCTTTTCGGTCGGTTATATTTTACCTCTTCAGTTTTGATTCGCGTTTGTGGAATATTTTCGTTACTTTATGAGAGGACACCATTTAAAAATTGCCAATGGCAACATTTGTGTCTATTCCGTGAGCAAATTGTTATCTGTTTGATATCGCGGTAGATTATCGTTAATTTTTTGATATTCTTACCTTACGATAAGAGAGTTGAGAAAGAAAAGTTTAACAAGACGCGTTTAGTACTAACTACATTGTAATAATGTTACTGGCTACAAAGGTGTCACCCTTATATCTAATATTTACAAATCGATAACACAGGTAATGTTGTAAAGTCAGAAGAAGACGAAGAACTCTGGGTTTGGCCCATACTCTTGCCAACCTCTGCAAATTTTAAAAGGCGGGTAAACTGATGGGTCGGTTTTACCGCCAGATGTTAAATAGTAAAATAATATTGATCATCTCCAACATACCGCTCGCCTTGAAAGTCTGTAGACTTACAATGAAAAGTTGAATATTTAACACAGCTAGTGAACAGTATATAAATGTAAAACAAACAAAAAAAAATTAATAAAAATATAAAATAATAACAGTAATAATAATAATAATAATACTAGTAATTATAAAGATTGAAATAACAATATGAAGTCCCCTTTTTTACATGGGCAATACACACAAATCTGAAACACAACGTTTTAATATCGCAGTTTGTGTTTTCACCGTCACTACACGCACAATGTTTTCTGATCCAGGATGCATTTCTATGACTCGTCCAAGCTGCCATCTCAATGGAGGTAGATTGTCCTCCTTAATAGAACCAAGGAGCCGATTCTTAATAGTTATTGATGACTGACCTTCCATTTTGTCCTTGTTTGAAGTTCGGAGATATATTCCTTACTCCAGCGAGTCCAAAAGTGCTGCATTAACTGCTGGATTCTTTGGAATCTTGAAAGTCTATGCTCCTTTATGTCGATTAGGCATGGTTCGACGAACGTTGTCAATGATTTAGCAATTAAAAAGTGTGATGGAGTGAGAGGATTAGGATCATTAGGGTCCGAAGATAATGGAATTAAATGTCGGGAATTTAAAATGGCCTCTATTTGTGTAAGTAGAGTATAAAATTCTTCGTAGGTACAATGAGTGTTACCTGCAATTCTATTTAAATGTGATTTAACAGACTTAATTCCTGCTTCCCAGAGACCTCCAAAATGAGGTGATTTCGGAGGAATAAAATGCCAAGATATGTTAATTTTACTTAGTTCATCATTAAATTTGTTATAAGTGGAATCTGTTTGTAAAAATGCCTTCAATTCTGCTTTAGCACCGACAAAATTAGTTCCATTGTCAGAATACATATTTTGCGGTTTACGCCTTCTAGAAATAAATCGACGAAAGGCGGCTAAAAAGCTTTCAGTATTTAAATCATTGACTAACTCTAAATGTAAAGCTTTTGTCGAAAAACATACAAACAAGCAGATATAGGATTTTCCTAATTTACTGAATATCGTTTTATGATCCTTTATAAAGAAAGGGCCACCGTAATCAACACCGACGTTCGTAAAAGGTAATGTAGGTAATAATCTATTTCTAGGTAGATCTCTTTGAAAATATACAAATCAACATTTAAGATCGCGACATGGAATGTAAGAAGTATGTACGAGCCTGGAAAATTAAGAAACATCGAACAGGAGATGATGCGACTAAAGATTGATATTGTTGGAGTAAGTGACACAAGATGGAGTGGCTCGGGTGAACTTAGTACAGAAAATGGACAAGTTTACTACTCTGGCAGCAATGACACCCAACACCGATATGGAGTGGCTATAATACTCAACAGAAACGTGGTAAGATCAGTGACAGGCTTCATACCATTGTCCGAAAGAGTTATGTTGATACAACTAATGACAACCCACGGCAAACTAAATTTAATACAAACTTATGCACCTACTGCTGACAAAAATGAAGAAGAGTTAGAAAACTTTTATAATGATCTTCAAAAGGCACTGCAACTAACTGCATCTAGAGATATAACTGTAGTTATGGGTGATTTCAATGCTAAAATCGGTGAAGGAAGATGTCAGTCCATTGTAGGACCATACGGACTTGGTGTACGCAATGATAGGGGCGATCGTCTTGTTGAATTCTGTCAAGAGAATAACCTTGTGGTAACAAACACTTATTTCAAACTGCCCAGAAGACGCCTGTATACATGGAAGTCACCAGCTGACAAACATAATAACATTGTTAGAAACCAGATCGATTTCATCTTAATAAATCACAGATATCGAAATGCAATGAAAACAGTCAAAGCTTACCCAGGTGCGGACGTGTCTTCTGATCATAATCCTCTTATTGCTAGGTTTCAACTGCAACTAAAAAAGATGCAAACCAGCCACAAAAATTTGAAACTAAACACAGAGAAACTTAAATCGGAGGAAATCAGACAGAAACTTGAACAACACATCAACGCAAACTTAGAAAAAAACACCACCAGTTCTCCTCACCAGCAAAATAAGGAAAGCTCAGAACAACAGTGGCAGTTCCTTAAAACAGCAATTATAGAACCAAGTAAAAGAGAACTTACATCGGACAAATCTAAGAAGGTAAATTGGATGACAGACGAAATCTTAGAGTTAATGGATAAAAGAAGAAAATGCAAGTCAAATAACAATACTCAATATAAACAGCTACAAATCGAAATAAGAAGGAAAATAAGAGAAGCAAAAGAAACGTATTTTTCTGATAGATGTAAAGAGATAGAAGAGTTACAAAACAAATATGACAACTTTAATTTACACAAAAAGGTCAAGGATCTGGCGGGAGTTAGTAAAAAACAAAATACAAATATACTTTTAGACAAAGAAGGAAATATCTTATTGGAGGCTGAACAAAAGTTAAAACGGTGGAAAGAGTACATAGAGGAATTATTTTATGATCAAAGTCTGGAAAACACCTATGAAGAATATCAAGGTGGAGACGTGGGACCTGAAATAACTAAGTCGGAGGTTGAACATGCACTTAAATCCATGAAAAATAAGAAATCGGCAGGTCCCGACGAGATACCAAGTGACCTGCTTAAACTAACTAACCACAAACACATATATATATATATATATATATATATATATATATATATATATATATATATATTGGTGAATCTATTTAACACAATCTACAATACAGGAATTATCCCACAAGAAATGCTAACATCAACATTCATATGTCTACCTAAAAAAGTGAATGCCAGAGAATGCACCGATTATCGAACCATAAGCTTAATGTCACATACTTTGAAAGTTCTCTTAAAAATTATACATACCAGAATATATTCCAGACTAGAACTGGATATTAGTGATACTCAGTTTGGTTTCCGAAATGGTGTTGGTACAAGGGAGGCATTGTTTGCTATTAATGTGTTGATTCAGAGATGTTTGGACGTTAATCGTGACCTCTATATCTGCTTTGTAGACTATAATAAAGCTTTTGATAAGGTAAAACACGACCAACTCATAGACCTTCTTAAGAGCAAAAACCTGGACAAACGAGATGTAAGATTGATTTCAAATCTGTATTACAACCAACGGGCCACGGTAAAAAATGGCCAAGACAGATCTGAAGAAATAGAAATAAAGAGAGGAGTCAGGCAAGGATGTATACTGTCGCCCTTGTTATTTAATGCGTACTCGGAGCAAATTATATTAGAAGCCTTGGAAAATGAGACCGCTGGTGTAAGTGTGAATGGAGTTTTGATTAACAACATCAGAAATGCTGACGATACAGTAGTAATAGCAGATAGTTTGAAGGATTTGGAGAGAGTTATGAACAAGATATCAAGTTGTAGTGAAAAGTACGGACTTTCTCTCAATGTCAAAAAAACAAAGTATATGAAAATTTGTAAGAACAATACCATAAATGAAAACTTATTGGTTGGAGGTCAACAAATCGAAAGAGTGAAAAGATACACTTACCTGGGAACACTTATTACAGAAAGTAATGAATATACCGCAGAAATAAAGAGCAGAATCGAAAAAGCTCGTACTAACTTTATAAGAATGAAAAAAGTTCTGTGTAGTAAAGATCTGACATTAGGCCTCAGATTGCGTTTGACAAAATGCTATGTACACTGTGTGCTTTATTATGGGGTAGAAGCATGGACGCTGAATGCAGATGCAATGAGACGACTTAACTCTTTCGAAATGTGGACTTATCGAAGAATTTTGAGAATCGCGTGGACGGATCATATCACAAATATTGAAGTGTTAAGAAGAATCGGTAAAGAAAAAGAAGTTGAACGTACGATCAAAGAGAGAAAGTTGCAATACCTGGGGCACATAATGCGAGGCGAAAAGTACTGCATCTTACGAGTGATAATGCAGGGGAAGATAGAAGGCAGAAGACGCATAGGAAGAAGACGAATATCATGGCTGAAAAATCTGAGAGAATGGTTTGGATGCAGCTCAAATCATCTTTTTAGAACCGCTGCCTCAAAAGTCAGGATAGCCATGATGGTTGCCGACATCCGCCGCGGATATGGCACTTAAAGAAGAAGAAGAAGGTAGATCTCCCATTAAATTATTAGGACTGTTCAGAGGTTTTGTTCTGAAGCACGTTATGCAATTACGAACAATTTGTTTAGATAATTGTGTACCTGATATAGGCCAATAATTTTCCCTTACACAACTTAATAAAGTTTTTGAACCACAATGTAAGAGTTTTTCATGTTCAGTTTTCATAATAAGCTTGGTAAAATAGTGATTCGGGGGTAAAGTGATAGGATGTATTTTGGTGAACTCAAACTATGAATTTTTTATTCTGCCGCCTACTCTTAGTAGACCTTTATTGTCAAGAAATGGCGATAGAACTAAGAGAGAACTTTTGTTGTCTATCGCTTTTCCTTTACTTAAATTTGCTATTTCCTTACTATAAATATCACTTTGAATCAATTTAATAATAGTGCCTTTTGCCTTATTAACTTCTTTAACAGTAATTAAACCTGTTAATTTGCTTGAACCCTTTTGCTTAATATTGTGAATAAAACGTAAACATAATGCAATTATTCGCGATAATTTATATAAACAAGAGAATTTATTAATGATGCCATTGAAATAATCTAAATGCTGAATTGTTGCAATATTAGTAATTGTTTTAGCTTCAACAGAAGTACAGAAGTTCGGATTAACAATGGGAAATTGATGTGTTTTATTTAATAACCAAGAAGGTCCATTAAACCAAAATGAATCAGGTTTATCAAAGGTTATTCCTCGTGAAATTAAGTCAGCTGGATTGTGTTCTGATTTGATGTGATACCAATCATCTACTTTTGTCATTTTTTGAATTTCAGAAACGCGATTAGCAATAAATGTCTTCCAGCGATTGCTTTCCGATTTGATCCAAGCTAAAGTTATAATGGAATCTGTCCAAAAATATACTTTCCGTATGTTTAATCGTAACAATTTGGTAACAGTTGAATATAAATTTGCTAAGAATAAAGCACCACATAGTTCCAAGCGTGGTAATGATTCGTTTTTTACTGGAGCTACTCTCGATTTAGTACATAATAATGAGACATTAACATTACCTAATGAATCTTCCGATCGTAAATATATACATGCGCCATAAGCAACCTCGGAGGCATCTGAAAATCCGTGTCATCATCATCATCATCATCAATCGGCTATTCTCGTCCACTGCTGGACATAAGCCTCCTGTAGTAATTTCCATCCCCTTCTGTCCCGAGCTGCGTTCATCCAGTTGGAATAGATACGCTTTATATCATCCGACCATCGGGTTGGTGGTCGTCCTCTGCTGCGGAATACATCGACTCGCGGTCTCCACTCTGTCACCTTTTTCGTCCATCTGTCGTCACTGACCCTAGCCAGGTGTCAGGCCCAGTTCCATTTAAGGGTAGCAATCTTCTCGATGGCGTCGATTACTTTAGTTCTTACCCTTAGACTTGTATTGGAAACCCTGTCTCTCAGAGACAGACCTAGCATTGCTCTTTCCATAGCTCTCTGTGCATCTCCGATTCTATTATCTGTCCGTCTTGTCAGGGTTAAAGTCTCCGCGCCGTATGTCATCACAGGCAAGACACATTGGTTAAATACTTTTCTTTTAAGACAGATGGGGATATCTGATTTTAGGACATGGCTTAACTTTCCGAAGGCTGCCCAAGTTATTCCAATTCTTCTTGACAATTCACAAGTTTGGTTGTCTCTACCTAAGCGAATCTCATGGCCCAAATACTTATATGAGTGGACTTGTTCTATTTTTAAGTTGTTGAGAGTTAAATAAGTACTTGCAACCAGATTAGTCATGAACATAGTTTTATTGGTGTTAACACTCAGACCCACCTTCTCGGAGGCTTGTTCAAGCTCCTATAACATCATTTGTGCTTCTCCCAGAAAATCTGTAATCAGTACTATGTCGTCAGCGAATCTTAGATGGCTCAGTTTTTCGCCGTTAATATTGATACCGAAGTTCTCTATGTTAGCACTTTTAAACATAAATTCAAGCAGGGTTGTAAACAACTTGGGAGAAATAACATCTCCCTGTCGCACACCTCGTCCTATCTTGACGCTTGAAGTGTCCTCGTGCAGCCTGATGCAAGCAGTTGCGTTTTTGTATGCATGTTTAATGATGTCTGTGTAGCGATGATCAATTCTACAGTCCGCCATAGCCTTGAACAATGCACTGTAATCGATTGTGTCAAAGGCCTTTTCGTAGTCGACGAAGACAAGAACTAAGGGGTTTGTTGTACTCCACGCACTTTTCGATGAGGACCTTGATTGTATGGAGGTGGTCATTAACGCCGTAACCGGCACGGAATCCCGCCTGCTCCCGTGGTTGGTAGAAATCTAGTTTCGCCGTCAGCCTCTTCGTTATGATTCTCATGAACAATTTATACAACTGGGAGAGTAGACTGATAGGTCGATAGTTTTGGATCTTTGCTATATCTCCTTTTTTATGGATCAAAACAACAACAGCTCTGTTCCATTTCTCGGGCGTTGTACAATTTCTCAGACATTCGTTCAATAATTTGCACAATAGTCTTAAAAGTGTGTTTCCTCCCATTTTGATGTGTTCGATGCTGACCTCATCATCTCCGGGCGATTTATTGTTTTTCATGTCTTTGAGGCTGCTTTTGAGTTCGTCCATGGTGATATCTAGGTTTTCATCGGATCCTTCATTATTTATCTCGGGAATGTTTTGATACTTATTCAAGGTCTCATCATTTTTATACAGATTTGCGTAGAACTCTCTTATGATATTTAAAATTTCCTGTCTGTTAGTTGTTGGTTGTCCATTTTTGTCGTAAACCTTACCTATTTGTTTCTTTCCATGTGACAGTTGTTTCCTCAGTACCTTCATTCCTCTATTCTCTTCTATTGCCTTATAGATTTCTGCTGTGTTGTGTTGTCTTACGTCTCGTCTGATGGCCTTAGATATTTCTTTGTTAAGTTCTCTTAGTTGTCCCGCGTTTGTCAAGTGTTTGTGTTCCAGGTTTCTTCTTTTTTCCATTAGTTGTTTAGTATTTTCGCTCAATTTTTCTCTTTTATGACCCACACCTGCTTGACACTCGTTTTCCTCATTTTTTATGGCAGTTATTATTTGGCTATTCATTTCTTCGATATCCACATCTTCTTGCTGTTCATATTTTAAAGTTGTTAAATTTAATTCGAGGAGTTGTCTGTATTGGTCTGCATTATGGGTTGTTATTGGTCTTCTCTGTGCAGAGTTTTTCACTAACTTTGATCGTTCTTGTTTTACATTTAGAATGATTTTTGCTCGGACGGCTCTATGGTCACTTCCTATGGAGAACTTATTTAGTACAGTGACGTCTTGGACAATATTTTTTTTGTTGGAAATTATGAAGTCAATTTGGTTCTTTGTTACTCCATCAAGGCTGGCCCACGTCTACTTCCTCTGTGGGGTCTTTTCAAAGAAGGTGTTCATGGCGTATAAGTTCTTTTGTTGAAGGAAATTTAGGAGAACTTGACCCCTCTCGTTTCTTTGGCCATACCCTTGGTTTCCGATAGAAGTTTCGCTGTCATCTTGATTGAAAATTCCCATTGAAATTCCCATTTCTACATTGAAATCTCCCATTATTACGGTGTAATGAGAGGGGGACTGTTGTAGTGCCGTGTTGATCTCATCGTAAAATATTTCTACATCTTGATCATCGTGACTTGACGTGGGAGCGTATGCTTGTATTATTTTTAATGAATACCTCTCGTTGATTTTGAGAGTTAAGTATGCTACTCTGGGGCCTATACTTTTGATCTGAGTGACATTTTTAACATGGCTTCTGTGTATCAGGAAGCCTACTCCTCCTAAATTTATGTTGTCTGTTCCTACGTAATACAATAGATGACCTGATTGGAGTTTTAAATGTTGTTCTTCTTTTTTCTTGTGTTCGCTGATGCCCAGTATATCCCATTTGATGTGCTTTAGTTCTTCTTCTAATTCCTGCAGTTTATAGTCTGAGGACAGAGTTCTCGTATTGTAGGTGATAATTTGCAATGGTCGTATTCCGTGGTAGCCTGGTCTTCTCCGGGGATTCTTAGCACCCTCTGCTCGCTCTCTAGTCCTTCCACTACCTTGGCTGGGGAGATGCGAGTTGCCGGAGACTGAGGGCCTTTTCTCTTTAGTGTACATTTCATTTACGGGGATTTAGCCATACCTTATCACGCTTGCAAATGCGGGTTGATAAGGGGTCCAGGACTGGTATGAAGGTAAAATAGATTTCGAGAGGATACTGGGGACAGGACAATGATTTCCCCCGTATGGTCTTGGGAGATAAATCAAGGCTCGCGTGGGCAGGGGCGCGTCCCTGAAGTAGATCTGTCGTCTATCGGGATTACAGACTAGTATCTACCCGCTACCAGGAATCCGTGTAATTGAATTGAAATATTATTTTTTAACAATGCATGACGAGGCACACATATTTTAGTCAAGGAAATTACCTCGTATACAAATTTAAACCACTCATTTTCCAGATTCTTAGTTATGGGTTGATCCCAGGTTAGTTTACATTGCCATAATTTTCGCATAAGCAACTTTCCTGTAATTTTTATGGGACTTACTAACCCCAATGGATCAAATATTTGCGAAATTTTAGATAAAATGTTCCTTCTTGTTAATATTTTAGGACTTTTTATATTACAGCTGTACTGAATTGTATCCAAATTTGAATTCCAAAATATACCTAGCGTTTTTGACTCTTGATGTTCATTAAAGCTTAAGCAAGCATTTGAAGCATTACCTGGATTTATTGTTTAGTAATTTTTGGGTCATTAGATAACCATTTTCTTAGTGAAAAACCACTATGAGAAAATATAGTTGAAATTGAATTATAAAGCCTTTGAATTTCTGTGTTACTTGATGCACCTGTAAGAATATCATCAACATAGACATCTTCATTAATTATGTGATAAATATTCAAATCATTTTTGTTTTCTATAGCTAATTGTTTTATACATCTACTGGCTAAAAAGGGTGCTGATAAAGTACGTTGTGTAACAGTATTCAGTTGATAGACTTCTAAAGGCTCTGTTGGGTTATTACGCAAAAATATTTTTTGAAACTTTTGTTGTTCAGTTGTATTTAGTTGTACTTGTTTCTTTTATTACACCATGATGTGGTAGAAAATATCCATCGTTTAATTCTGTTCATGAGATGTTAATTATGTCATATGACCCAAAGTTATATATTCTGTAATAAATTTACAATATTCCTTAATTAATTGGTTATTGGAGTTTAATTTCTTTTCTAATGAATAAAATCGTTTGATTGCTAAGTCTTTACAGTTACCTAATTCAGATAGGTTTTCCAAAAATGGAATTGTTACTACAAAACGACCTGATTGGTTACGCTTCGTTGTTTTAGAAAACATGTCTTCGCACAATTGAACAGTTTTTGATAATTTGAGTTCACCTGGAACCTGGAACATTTTCTAATTCCCAAAATTTTGTAATTGTTTTTTGTAAATCGGTATTTGTTACTTCATTATTACTATTAACACAAGCGTTGGCAATAAATCGTTTTTTATTATTACACCTTAAATTTATGTTTAAATTACCCGCTATAATCCAGCCTAGTTTAGTTTTATGTAGTACTGGTTTATTTTTCCCTAAATTGACATGACCCACGCATAAAAGATGCCAGAATAATTCAGCACCTATTAAGAGATCGACTAGTCTCGATTTATAAAATTCAGGATCAGCGAGTGTTATATTTGATGGTATCTCAAATAACTTCGAATTAAATGAGATCTCCTGTAATTCATCTGTTATACGTGGTATTACCAAACATGACATGCTAGTTGAAAAAGTGTTGTTGTTGGAAGAAATGTTAATTTAATTTGTTTAATAGAGATTCAGTTATAAAATTTGATTGTGATCCCGAGTCCAACAAGGCACGAACTTGATAAGAATTTCCCAAGTTCTCATTTATGTTAATATAAGCCGTTGATAACAGAATTTGATCTATATCAGAATTTGTTTGACATGAATGCACGACTGTGTTAGAACAAGAGTTAATTTCTGGGGATAAGTTGGCTCCAGGATTAATTAAACCATTTTCGTTTCCACTGATATTGTTGTTATTAGCAGAACGTTTCAAAATGTAATAAAGTATGATGACGTTTGTTATACTTTTTACAACAAGAGGATTTACAATCTTTAGTATAATGATTTAACCTTAAACAATTGCTGCAAAGTTTTAAAGCCTTAATTTCAGATAATCGTGAATTAGGATTTAATTTAAAAAATTCAGGACAAGTTGAAATAAAATGATTATTTTTGCATAACATACAACTGACTTGATTAGCAGATACGTATGATTGATTTTTAGTGAAAGTTTTGACAGGAGTTTTATTAAATGCACCTTTATGGCTTACTGAATTTGTTCGCGCCAATTGTGACAGTGTGCCGATTGGACGCTTTTAGAATTAAGTTTAAAGTGTGCGCCAATAGGACGTTTTTAGATTATAAGATTAAAGTGTAAGAGGTCGCGCTTCCCTCAAGACATTCCCTGTATTGCGAGTTGCGGGCCTGTAGGGGCATAACTTCGGCGACGTAGGCCTAGAGAAAAACAATTGAGAATTGACAAGAGAGAAAATAACGCTGATTACTGATATATATTAATTCACGGGTGTGAAGAGACATTCAAAAGATTACGCCGAGTAACGTAAGAAGCTGAGCAGCGAAAAGGACAGGAGAGTTTGTGAGCGGACCAGGTTGGCGAGAGAAGAGCTGGGAAGTTGGTGTGGAGTTGCGTGTGAGCGGAGACAGTCAGGGGAAGAGTGCTGTGAGCGGCGTCGTGAGCTCTCCGCAGGAGTGTGACGTGAGTGAAGAATATGTGCGCGTTTCGGTATAGGCGTGTGCGCGGTCGGCAGAATGAGTTGGTATCGTTGGTGTAAGCCGTCAGCGTGGGGTGACCTGCAGGCGAGATGCGTAAGAAAGAATGCTAGTCTGGATGGAGATATCGTCACGGCCCCTTGAGCCACCTTGGTGGAGATGTCGTTACGGCCCCTTTGAGCCACCTTGGTGGAGATGTCGTTACGGCCCCTTTGAGCCACCTTGGTGGAGATGTCGTTACGGCCCCCTTGAGCCACCTTGGTGGAGATGTCGTAACGGCCCCCTTGAGCCACCTTGGTGGAGATGTCGTAACGGCCCCCTTGAGCCACCTTGGTGGAGATGTCGTAACGGCCCCCTTGAGCCACCTTGGTGGAGATGTCGTAACGGCCCCCTTGAGCCACCTTGGTGGAGATGTCGTAACGGCCCCCTTGAGCCACCTTGGTGGAGATGTCGTGACGACCACTTAAGCCCCCTTGGTTGGAGCAGATCATTTCATGAGCCTGTGCATCGTAGACGTAAGGTGTCCGTGGCTATTCGCTCGTCCGCCTCACGCTGCCGCGTCTTTACCCTCGAATTTGCGCCTTAGTTAAGAGCTCTGTTTAGGCCTTGAATGATCATTCAATCTTGTTTAATTTGTAGTCAAGTGATTCGTGACCCTACCGGGTTATGTAGAGTAAACCACGTTGTAATATTGTAAACTGTTATTATTGCTTGTATATTCACCATTTGTGCACTGGATGTTAATAAAACTACTTGTTCTGGCTTTTCCCTTTAACCGAAAGGGTTTTTATGCCGGAACAAGGAGGCACTCAAACGCGAACCGAGACTTTCATTTGTTCCAGCTACTCTCATTCATTCTTTCAACATATTAGAACTCACGTAAGTAATAAGAACCCAAACAGAATTATTTGTTATATTAAATAGTAGTTTTTCTAGTAGGTTACATTTGTTTTCTAAGAAATTATGAAAGTCTGATAACTTTACAATTTCTTCTCTAGACCTTGCTAATTCCCAATCACGCTTGCTTTGATTGTCTATTTTATTTAAGATTATATGAATAATTAGCGTGTCCCAATGTTGTGTTGGTTCCCCCAATGAATTTAAACAGCGCAAATGTTTTATTACAGGAACGTTCTTGGTTAAACCCCAAAAAATGAAAAAACAATCGTTGCTACAGATTTACTGCCGACATTTCGTCCGCTATTGCGGACATAATCATGGCTCTACAAAGCAAAGTGGTAAGTATCTCTGATATAACCAATGTTAACGCTTACATTGTAGGTGGAGACAAGTTGTATGCATTGCATAGATAGGACCAATGTATATCGCCAATATGAGATTTATTGGAGGGCCATTATTAAAAATAAAAACCCACCAAATTTGACGGCGTGTTGGACCAGTGATGAAATACAACTAAGGTCGATGAGGTACCGGAATGGTGAGGTACCATTTTTTATTATAAATATGCTTTTTTTTAGATATTTGAGTTTTTGAAAATCACATATGTCGGCTTCAGGTGACATCTAATGGTAGACGTATTTACTGACAAAAGGATAGACAATGAAAACTGTAAATTTGTGGATGAAAAGAGAGAGTTTAGACGGTAACATATGTATCAAGTGGTCTGGTTATCAAATAATTGGTAGTATGCCTGAGCAAAATTCTGAAAATCTTGTTGTCTGTTTACATTATTGTTGGATGTTTTGATGTGGACGGCCCCTTTGAAAAGTCTTTCGAACCAACTTGATTCCTGCTCTAATATCTTAATATTTGTAAAGTCAAAATAGTGATTATTAGTTAAGGCATGTTCCACTAAACCTGAATGTGCCGGATTATTATTAGAGATGTTTAATAAATGTTGTTGCATTCTCTTTTTTATGTATTGTTGTGTTTCTCCAATGTAAACTTTCGGGGGGTTGCAGTCGACACATGTTACTTGATAAACTACACAGCTCTGGTATTCCTTAGGGGTTGGATCCTTAATTTTGGAGAAAATGAGATTGTTAAACGATGAAAAAGAATACCAAGTTGGATATAGGTTTAAGGCATTTAGGGTTTTTAGAGTGGAATTTTCAATATTGCTGTGATAGGGGAGTCTTATAAACATTTTATCCAGTGATGCGTGGGTTGCGATATGTGGGGCAATTAGGCTATTGATACTATTAGGATTATTTGTTAATTGATGTATTCTTCTATTTATATGGTGTGAAATAAAATGAGTGGGATACATGTTCTTAACTAATGTTTCCATAATGAATTTAATGATTTCCGCTCCAAAAGATTCGTGGGACAGCAAAAACGCCCTGTCAACCAAATTAAAAATGGCGGCTCGCTTGTATCGCGTTGGAGAGAAGGAAAGGAAATTAATATATCTACCCGAAGATGTAGTCTTCCTGCACCAATTAGTGATACAACGTCCGTTGTTGAGAGAGAGATGCAGACGTCTAAAGAAGGTAAGTTGTTATTCTTAGGAAGCTCACACGTAAAGTGAATCTTCGGGTGGAACCTGTTGAATGTATCAATAATGACCTGAACCTTATTCTCCGGTACAAGGAGTAGGGTATCGTCCACATATCTGAAATATAGTGGCAAAGACGGGGTTAAACTGTTAAGCACTTTTTCTTCCAGAGCTATCAACGCTAAATTGGCAATGATGAGGGACAAGGGGCCATCCATTGGAACCATAAACCTGTTTGTAAGTCTTGCCCCTAAATGAGAACACCGAGAAATCAAAAATGAATTGAATGATGTCAATTAATAGATCAAGGGTGATGGTGATATCTTTCAACCAAAAAATGAAGAGACATTACATCATCTCTTTTGTTGCTTCATTAGAACGCACATTACACCATCTTGATTCCTGCTCTCAGTCATTACAACAAATCTCCATAGTTAGGAACAGGCTTATACATATGCTGTTCAACTTCAAAACTGACCTATCTAACACAGAATTGAACATATTTTACAACAAATTAGCAATAGACATTTCTAGCTGCAAAAAGTTTCTAAGAATGAATCCTGACGTCATCCTTATTAAAGCTGATAAAGGCAATACATCTGTTCTAATTAATCTGCATGAATACAACAACCAATTAACATCCCTGCTTCAAGATGAGAATACATATGTAGAAATTCACAAGGATCCCATACCATGCATCCAAAGAAAAAATAACATCATAGCCAAAATTCTTAGACAACGAACACATTGACTTAAAAACATACTGTAACATCAGATGTCACAACGGTACTGTCTCTAAGATTTATGGCCTGATCAAAGTTCACAAAGCAGGTTTTCCTGACCGTCCTGTGGTCTCCAACTGTGGATCTCCTACATATAACCTCTCGAGGTTTATCTACAGCATTCTAAACCCCCTGGGTGAAAATCCTCGTAATCTGAGAAACTCGTTCGATTTAGTCAACGCAATCAACAAATTCAACTTCTTACCTTACAGGGACCACACCTTCATATCTTTAGATGTGGTATCTCTGTATACCAACACTCCTATTGACGTGGCGTTAGACTACATCTCTTCTAGATTCGGGGAGCTTACGACCACCATCACCCTTGATCTATTAATTGATATCATTCACTTCATTTTTGATTCCTCGGTGTTCTCATTTAGGGGCAAGACTTACAAACAGGTTTATGATTGTCCAATGGGTGGCCCCTTGTCCCCCATCATTGCCAATTTAGCGTTGATAGCTCTGGAAGAAAAAGTGCTTAACAGTTTAACCCCGTCTTTGCCACTATATTTCAGATATGTGGACGATACCCTACTCCTTGTAACGGAGAATAAGGTTCAGGTCATTATTGATACATTCAACAGGTTCCACCCGAAGATTCACTTTACGTGTGAGCTTCCTAAGAATAACAACTTACCTTTTTTAGACGTCTGCATCTCTCTCAACAACGGACGTTGTATCACTAATTGGTACAGGAAGACTACATCTTCGGGTAGATATATTAATTTCCTTTCCTTCTCTCCAACGCGATACAAGCGAGCCGCCATTTTTAATTTGGTTGACAGGGCGTTTTTGCTGTCCCACGAATCTTTTAGAGCGGAAATCATTAAATTCATTATGGAAACTTTAGTTAAGGACATGTACCCCACTCATTTTATTTCACACCATATAAATAGAAGAATACATCAATTAACAAATAATCCTAATAGTATCAATAGCCTAATTGCCCCACATAACGCAACCCACGCATCACTGGATAAAATGTTTATAAGACTCCCCTATCACAGCAATATTGAAAATTCCACTCTAAAAACCCTAAATGCCTTAAACCTATATCCAGCTTGGTATTCTTTTTCACCGTTTAACAATCTCATTTTCTCCAAAATTAAGGATCCAACCCCTAAGGAATACCAGAGCTGTGTAGTTTATCAAGTAACATGTGTCGATTGCAACCCCCCGAAAGTTTACATTGGAGAAACACAACAATACATAAAAAAGAGAATGCAACAACATTTATTAAACATCTCTAGTAATAATCCGGCACATTCAGGTTTAGTGGAACATGCCTTAACTAATAATCACAATTTTGACTTTACAAATATTAAGATATTAGAGCAGGAATCAAGTTGGCTCGAAAGACTTTTCAAAGAGGCCGTCCACATCAAAACATCCAAAAATAATGTAAACAGACAACAAGATTTTCAGAATTTTGCTCAGGCATACTACCAATTATTTGATAACCCGACCATTTGATACATATGTTACCGTCTAAACTCTCTCTTTTCATCCCCAAATTTACAGTTTTCATTGTCTATCCTTTTGTCGGTAAATACGTCTACCATTAGATGTCACCTGAAGCCGACATATGTGATTTTCAAAAACTCAAATATCTAAAAAAAACATATTCATAATAAAAAATGGTAACACTTAGTCTTACACCTTTCGGGTACCTCATCGACCTTATTTGTATTTCATCACTGGTCCAACACGCCGTCAAATTTGAGGGGTTTCTATTTTTAATAATGGCCCTCCAATAAATCTCATATTGGCGATATACATTGGTCCTATCTATGCAATGCATACAACTTGTCTCCACCTACAATGTAAGCGTTAACATTGGTTATATCAGAGATACTTACCACTTTGCTTTGTAGAGCCATGATTATGTCCGCAATAGCGGACGAAATGTCGGCAGTAAATCTGTAGCAACGATTGTTTTTTCATTTTTTGGGGTTTAACCAAGAACGTTCCTGTAATAAAACATTTGCGCTGTTTAAATTCATTGGGGGAACCAACACAACATTGGGACACGCTAATTATTCATATAATCTTAAATAAAATAGACAATCAAAGCAAGCGTGATTGGGAATTAGCAAGGTCTAGAGAAGAAATTGTAAAGTTATCAGACTTTCATAATTTCTTAGAAAACAAATGTAACCTACTAGAAAAACTACAATTTAATATAACAAATAATTCAGTAAGCTATAAAGGTGCATTTAATAAAACTCCTGTCAAAATTTTCATTAAAAATCAATCATACGTATCTGCTAATCAAGTCAGTTGTATGTTATGCAAAAATAATCATTTTATTTCAACTTTTCCTGAATTTCTTAAATTAATTCCTAATTCACGATTATCTGAAATTTATTCTTTAAAACTTTGCAGCAATTGTTTAAGGTCAAATCATTATACTGTAACGTTTTTACTATCGACTAAAACTAAAACTCTACGCGATTATCCTAATTAATTTATTTCTAACTACACTTTAACACTTATCATTTATTTCACTCAGATATGTTTATTTATTTTCACGCGCGGTCTCTCGCTCGAATGTTTACGCACACCGGTTCAACTGTGTCTCGCCTTGGGTCGGGCAATCCTTATAAATGCAGGTAGAATGCTTCCCGAATATTCCAGCAGTTTTCGAGATTGTTCCACGAATTTCTCCACGGGTTTTCGGCGAATCGAAGCGACTCGGTCTTACGAGAGTGTTCCCGCTGTTTCTAGAACGGATTCGCGGAACCCGGGCAGTCCCAGACGTGTTTATTTGGTTTCGGCGAGCCGTTCCGTTACACTGCCCCCGCCTTAAAGATGTTTCGTCCCGAAACGTGTCTCTGACAGGCCCATGTAGGAACCTACAGTTGGTCCCCAGTCTGCACCGCGAAGTTTGGTAGAAATAACATGCTACGGTCTTCTTGTGGGGACTCCTCTCAGGATTCCAACAACACACCAAAATGGCTATCCCGGTGAAGCGAAATAAGACCTCCAGCATATTCCTGACGACCCTCCAGTCCAAGGCGTCCAATCCGCAAGCCAGTTTCGGGATAGCTAACTTAGTTAGATCTTCACTAAGTAGGGTATCCCTGAGGTCATGTAGTGCGTCCCACAGGTCCAAATAGGTGGGCTTGTGAAAGGACCTCCTCTTGGTAACCAGGTAGAAGAGCGGCCGTTGTGATCCATCTTCCTCAATCCTCAGCGCTCGCCCGACCGCCGGTCCCTGCTGATGGAGGTCGTCCAGTTTGCCGAACCTCGTCCGAAACTCCGCGGCAATTCCCCGGGACATCCGCAGGTCCTGGGCCACGCAATGAGCCAGCGCATACTCAGCCGGTGTTTCGAAGAGATCCCGTTGTTCTTCCCTGGTCACACCGAATCTGGCCTTCCCGGTCCCACCATACGCAGCCATAAACTCTTCAAAGGAGGGCTCATCCTCTTGGGGCTGTAGTTGGCGCACCTGTTGATCTTGGTCGTGGTCTCCCTCGAAAGGTGCTAATCGATTGTAATGCACGACCCGGGGCTTCCCATTCGGGACTTTGCTGATCCGGTAGATGACATCATTTATCTTGGTCTTCACTGTATACGGTCCTTCCCAGGCTTTCTGAAGCTTCGGTGATAACCCTCGCCTCCTTTGTGGGTTGTACAGCCACACCAGGTCTCCTTCTTCATAAATGCCGCTGTCCGCCCGAACGTCATAGTGATCCTTCATGCGGTCGCTGGCGACTTGGAGATTCGTCCGTACCATCTCGTGAATCTGGTCCATCTTTCGGCGTAGCTCTGTGACGTAGTCTTCCCAAGCCAGATCTTCTCCCGGTTTGCAACCGAAGCTCAGATCGCAGGGAAGCCTCATCTCCCGCCCAAAAAGTACCCTTGCTGGTGTCTGGCCGGTGGACTCGTTGATGGCAGAACGGTATGCCATCAGGAAAAAGGGGAGATGTTGATCCCAGTCTCGTTGGTGTTGAGACACTACCTTCGAGAGGTACTTGCCCATGGTGCGGTTCATCCTCTCCACCATTCCGTCAGACTGAGGGTGCAGCGCCGTCGTTCTAGTTTTGCGAATTCCCAATTTTTCGCAAACTCCCTGGAACAGCTCGCTCTCGAAGTTACGCCCCTGGTCGGAATGCAACTCCAACGGTACTCCAAAGCGGCTCACTAGCTCCTTCACCAGGACATCTGCGACAGTTGTGGCTGCTTGGTTGGGAATCGCGTAGGCCTCTACCCATTTCGTGAAGTAGTCCATCGCCACCAGGATGTACTTGTTGCCGCAATCGGTTTCAGGAAATGGTCCAGTAATGTCTAGGGCGATCCTCTCGAAAGGACTTCCCACATTGTATTGTCTCATCGGGGCTTTCGGCTTGCGGTGCAAGGCTGAGCAAACTGTACACTTCCTGTACCATTCACGAACAGCCTCAGAGCAGCCCACCCAATAGAAACGCTCGCGCACTTTCTGCAGGGTCTTCTTTACTCCCAGGTGGCCTCCAGGATGTTCCGTCATGGAGGTGACGTAGCACTTCCGCCACCTTGATCTTGGGTATGATGAGTTGGAATCGCCTTTCTGCGCCATTATCGGATTCGAGCACCCTCTTGAGCAGTCCATCCTGTATCACCAGGGAGTCCCACTGTGCCCAGTACGATTTCAGGGTCCTAGAGGATGGGGCCACTTCCTGCCATTCCGGCCGACGACCTTCTTCTTTCCACCCCAGGATCCGTTGAAGTTCAGGGTCGCCTTCCTGCGCCCGCCGCAGCCCGTCTGGTGACCAGTCCTCGTCGGTGACTGTCGTGCGGCAGGTAGAAGCCTCTTTCACCTCTGCACGACTGCAATGCGGACATCCCTCTGGACACGGTCTTCTTGAAAGAGCGTCAGCATTACGGTGGCTGGTTCCTGCTCTATGTTCGATGTCGAAGTCGTATTCCTGAAGACGCTCAATCCACCGGGCTACCTGGCCTTCCGGGTTCTTGAATCGCAGGAGCCATCTGATCGCCGCGTGATCCGTTCTTAACAAGAACTGCCTCCCGTATAGGTACTTGTAGAAATGTTCTACTGACTTCACGGCGGCTAACAGCTCCCTCCTGGTGACACAGTAGTTCCTTTCGGGCTTCGACAGGACTTTACTGAAGTAGCCAACGACCCGCTCCTGCCCATCTTGCAGTTGTGACAAAACCCCTCCGATCCCGTCGTTGCTTGCATCTGTATCCAAGATGAAGCGTCCCTCTTGGGTCGGGAACCCGAGAACAGGGGCTGTTGTCAAGCGTCTTTTCAGGTCGTCGAAGGCGGTTTGGCATTCTTCATCCCAAAGGAAGGCTCGTTTCTCCTCAGTTAGTCGCGTCAGCGGCTTTGCGATGTCAGAAAACATTCGCACATAACGACGATAGTAAGTGCAAAGCCCCAGGAAACTCCGCAACTGATGCTTGTCCTTCGGTGTTGGCCATTCTTGGACTGCTCGCACTTTTTCAGGGTCCACCTCGACGCCGTTACTGCTGACCACGTGACCCAGATAGTGTACCCGCGTTCTTAACAGATGGCATTTCTTTGGGTTGAGCGTCAGGTTAGCCATTTGGAGTCTCTTGAAGACTTCCTCCAAGTTTGACAGGTGTTCGTCAAACGTCCTCCCTACGACGATTATGTCATCCAGGTACACGAGGCACGTTTTCCAGGAGAGCCCTCTGAGTATGTTCTCCATGAGCCTCTCGAAAGTAGCAGGCGCATTACACAACCCGAATGGCATAACCGTGAATTGCCACAGTCCAGATCCTACTGTGAAAGCCGTCTTCTCCTTGTCTGCAGGGTCCATTTCTACCTGCCAGTAGCCACTCTTCAGGTCAAGGGTGGAAAACAACTTCGATCCAGCCAGAGTATCCAGGGTGTCGTCTATCCGTGGAAGAGGGTAGCTGTCTTTCTTCGTCACGTTGTTTAGTAGACGATAATCTACGCAGAACCTGGTGTCTCCATCCTTCTTCTTTACCAGGACTACAGGAGATGCCCATGGACTACTAGATGGCTCGATGACTCCCTCTTTCTCCATGTCGTGGATGATCTTCTCTGCTACCTCCCGCTTCGCCTGCGGCAACCTCCTTGCTGATTGACGGATTGGTCTCGCGTCCCCCGTATTAATCTTGTGTCTAACAATATTCGTTCTCCCAGAAGGTCCTCTGTCAGATACGAAAATCGATCGATATCGACGGAGTAGCTCAATAAGCCTCCTCTTCTCGGATCCAGCGAGAGAATCGCAGGCGCCCACTAGAGCTTCCTCCACTTTCGCGACTCTGCAGCCAGCGCTCCCCGTCACCTGGTGGATAAGTGACGTCACTGGTGAGCAGGTTCCCACTTTAGTCCCCTTGTGGATGGTAACTGGGTAGTCATTGATGTTGATGAGCCGGACTGGAATTTCATCACCCAGCGTTACCAAGGTCTTCCCTACTAGAACGCCTCGGCCCACCTCCACGTCGTGGTTCCGAGGTTCCACTACGGCAGGATTCCCTTTTCCTGTGACGCCTTGAAGTCGGGTCACCACTATCGATTCGCTCCTACCCGGCAGGATCGTGTCTTCTGTCAGCTTTATCTGATGGACCGTCTCACCCTTGGTGTGCAGGAATATTTCCTCTGGGCCGACCTGCATTACTTGTCGTTTCAAATTGAGTGCGAAGCCGTGGGTCTTCATGATGTCCATTCCCAAGATGGCGTCCTCTTCTATGTCGGCGATCAGGACTCGGTGTGGTGAGAATCGTGCAGTGCCGATCTTGATCTCGACGTCTATTTCTCCGTGGACGGCGGCAGCTTCGCCCGTAGCCGTTCGCAACCTCCACCTGGACTCCATCACTCTCTTCCCTCGCGTGTTCAGTAGGCCTGGCTTCAGGATCGTCTTGGATGCCCCGGTGTCGATCAGTAGTGTGTGCTTCCTGCCGTTAATTTCGCCATCCACGTACAGGCTGCCACCTTCACCTCTCAGGGTAGCTATCTTGATGACGGGATCTTGGGACGGGCAACGGGCCGGAGCTGCTTCCTGGGAGTCGACCCGTTTGGATTTGTCGACCCTGGGGCGCTTGCGGTCCCTTCGGAGACGGCCAACCTCTCCACACGGACAGCACTTCGCTGGTTCCTTTTTCTTCCCCTTCAGCAGTCCCTTGAGGGCGTTGGCAACCTGCTCCAGGGCGTCCTCCTTCCGTTCGGCCTCCACGCATGCGTCGTCCCCGACCACAGCCCGAACGCGGCCACAGCTCCTTGACGCCTCCGTCGCAGCCTCGAATTCCAGGGCCATTGAGAGGGCATCCAATGTGCTCTTGGGACGCGACAGCCGTACCGCCCGCTGCATCTCCACATCCCTCAAGCCGTCGATGAAGGCCGAGACCGCGAGACTCTCCGCCATGGACTCCCCCGCTTCCGGGTAGGCGAATCTGACTAGCTTCGCGATATCGGCTTCGAACTCCTGAAGGCTCTCTCCCTGCTTCTGTCGTCGGGTCTTCATTTGGCATTGGTAGACCTGCCTCAGGTGTGCGTGCCCGTATCGCCTCTGCAGCCTCTGGACGAGTAGCTCGAAATTGTCCAGCTCCCCCTCTGGAACAGTCTGCAGCACGTCGAGAGCGCTTCCCCGGAGAGCGACTGTCAGGGCCACTGCCTTATCCCTCGGCGCCCAGTTGTTAGCTTTCGCCGCTGCCTCGAACTGCCGGAGGTAGTTCTCCCAGGGAATTTCCCCGTCGAAGGTTGGTGGCTTCACTCGATGACTCGCAGTAGGAACTGCCTCGATCCTGGTTACCTCCTCGATCCTGGTTACCTCCTCCGAGTCGTTAAACGGGTTACCTGAACTGGACATGTTTTGCCGACTGGGCTGGAAATGCATGGATTCTAATCGGGTCCCCAATTCTCGCAGTTGGTTCTCCAGTTCCAGTCGTTGGATTTTCTCAGTCTGAAGTGCGCTGTCAAGATTCCCAATTCGGCTATCCAGCTCACCGTGGAGTTCGTCCAACTCGCCGTGGAGTTTTCCCATTTCGCCATGGAGTTCTTTTATGTTGTTATCCAACTCGTCGTGGAGTTTTCCTAGTTTGTTGTCCAACTCTCCGTGAAGGTTTTTCATGTTGTTATCTAGTTTTCCGATTTTGTTGTCTAACTCGCCATGAAGTTCTTTGATTTTGTTGTCAAGGAGGCGCTCACCTTCTTCCTCGAAACCAAAAGTTTCAGGGTCTTCTCCATTGTCGATTAAATATTCCTCCAGGCGTTTCTGTAGCACTGCTTTCGACCCTGTCGTTTCGAGTTCTCTATCTTCTAACTCACGTTTGAGGTCCGTTACTTTTAAATCGCGTAATTTCTTCATTGTTCTTAATTTATTTAACTAATCCGCACTCTGACACCACTGTAACGTTTTTACTATCGACTAAAACTAAAACTCTACCCGATTATCCTAATTAATTTATTTCTAACTACACTTTAACACTTATCATTTATTTCACTCAGATATGTTTATTTATTTTCACGCGCGGTCTCTCGCTCGAATGTTTACGCACACCGGTTCAACTGTGTCTCGCCTTGGGTCGGGCAATCCTTATAAATGCAGGTAGAATGCTTCCCGAATATTCCAGCAGTTTTCGAGATTGTTCCACGAATTTCTCCACGGGTTTTCGGCGAATCGAAGCGACTCGGTCTTACGAGAGTGTTCCCGCTGTTTCTAGAACGGATTCGCGGAACCCGGGCAGTCCCAGACGTGTTTATTTGGTTTCGGCGAGCCGTTCCGTTACAATACTAAAGATTGTAAATTTACTATTAATTTACACTTGAAAAACTGGAGTAGATTTGGAGAAATAAAGTTTGATAAAAATTGCAAAAAACTAGTTATTTAACTACATTAAAAGAGTCATCCCAATAGAAGTTATAATTTTCTTTGTTATAAGTTTTATAAAAATAGAAGATAAATAGAAGAACAAAAACATAGCCAATCTCGAAACTTGCATGAGAAGTTTCTTTTTGATATCCTTAAGAGACCTTCAAAATTTTGTTGATAATTATAGAAATTAAATAAATAAATGAAAAATGAATAAATTAATAATTACTAATTTGTTAGGACTTATTGCATTTATTTAATACAAGGTTGTTTTTTTTTCACATTAAAATATGTGGTTCTTATTGCTACAGTGTAGTTGTTCGTAAGGGCTCATTTTATTCGTCTGACACACTTTCTAATTATGTAATTGAAAATGTTAATTTCAACGATATTTTCCTCCCAAATAGCATCTGAACGAAACGTCTTATTCGTTTATAATAATTTCGCGAGAAATAAATAATGTATATAAAGTTGGCGGACCACCCACCTCAGGCCGGCAAAACAAAATAGTGGAGATTTTGTAACTTTTTTGTAGCTTTTTTGTAGCGAAAAAACGAATTTTGTAGCTTTTGAATAGCCGGAGCTACAAAAGGTGTACAAAAAGGAGCTACAAACCAGATCCTCTGGTTTACGCAGGAATTTGTGTCTTTAGAAGTACTTTAAAGTCACTGAGCCAAAAAATTTTTTGGCCACATTTGGCCAATTTTGGACAAAAATGACAATATGATCAATCATCACTCGCGGTTCAATTTCATAATACAGTAGCGATCTTAAAAATCATTTGGCATTGAAAACCTTCTGTTAATTGGCCGAAAAAGCGGGCAAAAATTGCCAGATATGGCCAAAAATTCGAAAATTACTTATTTCAGCCAAAACATGGGAAATCCTGTATATACGTCGACAGGTCGAACATGTCTCGAACACAGAGAGCTCAGAAAAGCTAGCAGGGGGTCAATAAAAAATACCCAGAAATGGCCAAAAATTCTAAAATGACTTATTTCGGCCAAAACGTGCTAAATCCTGTATATACCAGAATTGTTCGAAAATGCAGGCCATGGAAATTCCAGCAACAATGTGGAGGATATAGGAGACTCTCTCAGACACTAAAAGTCACTTTGCACAGCGGGCCTGTGAAGCTACAAATTTTAAAAGGTCTTATTTCGGATAAAACGTGCTAAATCCTGTACATCCTTCGACAGTTCGAAAATGTGGACCCCGGAATTTCCAGACACACTGTCGAAGGACACAATGGATCCTTCTAGCCACTGAAATTCACCTGTGACTACGGGCCTGTGGAGCTAAAATTCTAAAATGACTTATTTTGGCCAAAACGTGCTAAATTCTGTATATACTTCGACAGTTCTAAACTGTGGGCCCCGGAATCTTCAGTCACACTGTCGAAGGATCCAATGGATCCTTCTAGCCACTGGAATTCACCTGAGACTGCGGTACTGTGGAGCTACAAATTCTAAAATGATTTATTTCTGCCATAACGTGATAAATCCTGTATATACTTCGACAGTTCTAAAAAGTCTCAGTGAATTTAAGTGTCTAGATGGATCCATTGGATCCTTCAACAGTGTGTCTGAAAATTCCGGGGCCCACATTTTCGAACTGTCGAAATATATACAGGATTTAGCACGTTTTATCCGAAATAAGTCTTTTAGAATTTGTAGCTCCACAGGCCTGCAGTTTCAGGTGAATTCCGGTGGCTAGAAGGATCCATTGAATCCTTCGACAGTGTGTCTGAAAATTCCGGGACTCACATTTTCAAACTGTTGAAGCATATACAGCGTTTAGCACGTTTTATCCGAAATAAGTCCTTTTAGAATTTGTAGCTCCACAGGCCCGCTGTGCAAAGTGACTTTTAGTGTCTGACAGAGTCTCCTAAATCCTCCACATTGTTGCTGGAATTCCCATGGCCCGCATTTTCGAACAATTCAGGTATATACAGGATTTAGCATGTTTCGGCCGAAATAAGTCATTTTAGAATTTTTTGCCATTTTTGGGTATTTTTTATTGACGCCCTGATAGCTTTTCTGAGCTCTCTGTGTTCGAGACATGTTCGAACTGTCGACGTATATACAGGGTTTCCCATGTTTTGGCTGAAATAAATAATTTTCGAATTTTTGGCCATTTCTGACAATTTTTGCCCACTTTTTCGGCCAATTAACAGAAGGTTTTCAATGCCAAATGATTTTTAAGATCGCTACTTTATCATGAAATTGAACCACGAGTGATGATTGAACATCTTGTCATTTTTGGCCAATATTGGCAAAATGTGGCCAAAAATTTGTTTGGCCCAGTGACTTTCAAGTACTTCTAAAGACACAAATTCCTGCACAATCCAGAGCATCCTATTACATTCTGTGTATGAGTTATAGCGGTGGCCGCTAATTTAATATTAAGTTAGCCCACCTTTTGTAGCTCCGGCTATTCAAAAGCTACAAAATTCGTTTTCTCGCTACAAAAAAGACACAAATCTTCACTGTTTTGTTTTACCGGTCTGAGGAGGGTGGTCCGCCAACTTTATATACATAAATAAGTACATTTTAATGACGATTTTCTAGTAATTTCTCACGAATTTAAGAAAATAAAAGTTTTCTTAGCCTAGAAGTTTTTTACATTAATAAAATTCTTCCTTTGTTTATGTATTGAGTTCCAAAACTGGAGGAACACTTGAATCAACCCTTAAACTTAACAATGACCGTTATTAATGTCTAAAATGTTCATTTTGTTATTATTTGCAAAGAGCGCAAAATTATTTGCGCTGTTGAAAATAATTTTTATGTAGGAGAAAGGGTGGGGGGGCAATACCTTCAATAATAATTAAACAATTTTAGTGTCTTATATATTTAATCTAGAGTAGCACATGAAAGTAATAATAACTGCATAGTCCCGTTTATAATAATTATTCATCAATTTGTTGTAAACAATTTATTTTGATTTTTTTTTATACCATTACATAAAATAAATATCTAGAAAGATACTAACTAAAAACTTAGATCAAAACACATATTTACCTTTTTCCTTCTATTTAGTGCAGATTGAAATTTAGAGTTGTTTTGCTATTACTATTTAAATAAAACATTAATTACTAATTTAGTAGGTCTAAAATACCAACTTATTAAAACTTACTACCAAAAATGATAACTTCTATTGCAATGCGACATTTGACTCATTTTTTGCTCAATTTATGAACATGCATATTTGATCAATGTTTAAACAACCGAAATTTTGTGTATTTTACCCCTACTCTCCTAACTTCGATTTTAAAAAGATCTTAATGTAACGGAGTACTTAATCAGTACCTACCTGCTTTAAATCTCTAAAAAACAACTTAAACTCAAGTATTTCAATAAAATAGTCAAAACCGTTAGTGACGCTACAAGTTATTATTATAGTAAACTTTTACAGAATATTGAATACAGATTCCAATATTTAACTTTTACAAAACAGTTTTCAATGAATATTTGTGCCAAATGGGCTTTAATCTTAAAACAATGTGATGGAAATGTAATGAACTCAAGTATGTGTGAAGGATTGCCTCAAACAATTTTTTTTCTATTTTATTAAGCAAAATACTGAAATTATAATTTTATTTTAGGGACACTTTTATTCATTTCTCCATTTATTGGATACATTTTTGTAAAACAATTATAAATATCATTAATTAAAATATGAAGCGAAATTAATCAAATAAATCTAATTATTGTTTAGAACTGAATGCCAGGAAAATAAAGTAAAAAATGATAAAAAAAAATGTTTTTGTCTTACTATGGACTAATAAAATCTAATTTGTATCTACTTATTAGGATTTCTTTAAATCGCGTAATTTTTTATTTTCCTCGCCTTTGGCGTATACTATATCGCTATGTATAGTATTGTATACATGCTATGTATATACCAAAATATATCTGTAATATAGTACATAGGATTCAGAGCATGCAGGAGAGCGAATATAAGTTCTTTTACTTTCTCTTGTTTTCTGGATACGCCACGGTAATTCGACAGCCCGTTATGAGCTCCACGTTCATTCCGAGGGCGACGTTGCCGCCATAGATATTAAAACCGTGAAGTTGTAAGATCCGTCGTAAACAGGCGACGTTGTCGTTCTCGTGAGAAAGTCATGAAAGTGCCGAATTGTGTTGTCAAGTGAAGAAACTTTTCTGATATTCGCTCCTCTTTGATAAAACTAATGTAACAAGCTTCTCTTCTGTCGGTGAAAACGTAATTTCACAAAGAAAAAAATAGTAAGGTGCTTCGCACTGTTGTACATGTTTTTTTATGATTTTGAACTCCATTTATTATGAACAATAATTAGGAGTAACAATTACATACGTATTCATCTATAAGGATCATTTCTTTTCCGGGTAGTATATTATACTACATGTAAAAATATCTGTTGCGAGACCTAAAAATAATGTAACTGACAAGATTTTTTGTTCCCCTCCGCTGATTAAAAATTTATCAACTGTTAAATCATTCACGTTCTTCAATGAAATTCCGAACGATATTGGAATTACACAAACTCTGACGTCAAGCACGTATATCTAATCTCACGAGTGGTGACGTTAGAGTATCGATCAAATGTATTTTATCGATAAGGAAAACAGTCGCTCGCAATTGTTTGATTAGCTTATTTATTATGACAAAAAAATGCTGTAATATATGACTCGGCAGTAGGTACAATGAATCGCAAATATTCTTAAAAAATGTCTACGTCAGTTACTCGAGGATGTTTTGTCTCGAATGTAGATAACAATAAGATGTTATATGAATGATAGTATCTATATGAATGTAGATGTGAATAGCTTGAAAGTTAAAATTAATGCAATGCAAAAGCGTGTATAGAAATATCCAATCCAATTATTTTTAGCGTATATAGCCCTTCACTTGTTTCATGATATGATCAGATTTTTCCAGGGTTCCTTTTTTGATATAGTAGCAATCATCTCTTCTAACCAGGCGCTATCAACAGGAGACAGGCTCTGCTCGTTAATGAGGAGGTCCGTATCGATTTTCCTCTCGAGCGATTTCCCAACGGCCTTTCAGTTTTCCCAGGCGTTCATTTCAAAGTCTAGGCCGCTTTCGTTTTTGGCGATGGAGCCCGAGAGCGAATTTAGCCCGGGTGGTAGTTCCGAAAAATTATATTCAAATGAATGTTAAGGCATGGAAATAGGACAATACGATCGACGGATAATATTTCTAGGAAATGGCGAACGAATGGAACTGGTGGTAAGTATACTTCTAGCATTTGGTGAAGACGCTCGAACGAGTTTAACACATTTTGAACATACACTGTTGCCGCTAGTTGAACGAAATAAGGAAATAAATGGGTGAGTTCTACCGAGCTTGAAAAGTTGCTACATGCACAAGTAAAATAAACTTCGTTACGCGTGACCAAGTGACGTCATATATGTACCAACTGTAGTGGATGGTATATATATATATATATATATATATATATATATATATATATATATATATATACGGAGCTTTCCTATCGAAACGCTTGATGGGAAACCAGCGGGAGCAAGAGAGAAGCCAGCAGTAGTTCGTTGGCGTGACGGAGAGAGAAGTTTTGCAACGTTGCCGGCCGAGCACGCAGTCCAAGTCAGCGCGTGTATCGCTTCACACTTTCGGATGTGTGCGGTACAGTGTGCGGAGCGGATGACTGTAATGTTCCGCGAGCTAGCAACATCGCAGGGGGTCGTTCTCTGTTTCGCTAACGAGAAATATATGGCCTTTCTCTCGCACTTATGTTGATCCCACCGTGCGACTCTTTAGAAACTGTCTGTATATATAACTACTCTATGAAAATTCAAATTGAGGCGCATATTTTATGTTGGCACCAAAGAGCAGGGTTTTCTTAGCATCCTAGGATCGGTCACATTTCCTTAACATTATCGTTCCTCGATTTTAACCTTATAGTTTGAGTTAAATACAATGGGAACACTTGTTAAGTGTATCAACTCTGGATTTAAGAATATATTCGTGAATAGTTTAGAACAATTCTATTGCTCCAAGACGAGTTTTATGAATTAATCTGGATTATGATTCGGTTTGCTTTCGAAGTCACTCCACCAACAAATTAAAGGTCTGACGTCTTAGTAATATTATTTTCAAGATATGTCTCACACTATGCGTTAATCGTCAATCAAGTACATATATACATATACATATATTAAAAAATTGGTTCCCAGCTATCGTCGTTAGCTTCCTTTTTAGTAGAAAATCTATCGATTTTCCCAAAAATTCAAGTGAAATGTGTAAACGAAAATCTTCATTATATTCTCGAATAAATCTTTTGGTCCCATTAAAACTTTTTGAAACGCAATTTACAAGAATTTCCAATTTGCACCTGAATATTTGGGAAGATCCTATTTTCTGGGATTTGTTCTACTGAACTGGAACCTAAAGAGAACAGCAGAGAACCAATTTTCTAATTATATAATTAACTGAAGATGAACGCATAGATCGAAACATGTTCAATAAAACAAACTACTGCAAAGGCATCAGACGTTTAATTTGATATTGGAGTGACTTTGAGGGTAAACCGAAACCCAACGAATATTTGTGAATCACCAGTGAATTGATCACTGAATTCGTGCGTATTCATTTCGATGTGAAAACTAAGGTTAATGTTATTTATATTCGATCGTATTATCATTTGAAAACTTTGGGCAACAGTGTCTGTCTCTTCATTGATAACTTGCATCGAAGGTTATTTTACTGTTCCTGTAATAAGTACAGCACTTTATTTATATTTCTAATTTATTTTCATAAATATTAGCAAGAATATTTTTGAAGAAATATCGACCATTGAGATAGTAAAGAACTTTAACTTTTGTTATAATTTCCTTATAAATTTAAAAGCATGAATACGTTATGGCATGACATAAAAATTTGAAGATACCAAAAAGAGACCTCATTAAATAAAAAATTAGGTTTATCGGTTAATAGGTTTATGAAAATTTCACTGTATGGAAATATATATACGGACCTAATCTATTGAAATGCAGGGTCCGAAATCAACAATAGCGAAAGAGAGCCTAATAGTAGTTCGTTAGTATGACAGAGAAGGAAGTTTTGCAACGTTGCCGGCTGGCCGGTCCGTAACCCACTCTAAATATTCCCGTCGAAGGCTATACAGCAAATGATCCGGTAGAGTGTGGCGATGACTGTGATGTTACGCGATCCCGCAACGTCGCAAAAGTTCTTTCTCTGTTTAGCCAACGAGAAATATATGGCCATTCTTTCGTTCTTATGTTTATACCATACTGCGACTCTGTAGAAACGGTCTGTATACTACATATTATACTCAAATACCATGAGATCATTTAAATTTATAATTAGAGTAGGCTATGATTTTTAAATTAGGTTGACAACACCAACTCCCAGAGCCTACTCGTTTTATTTGAACTGTCAAAGTAACTCGCTCTGTAAATTAGACTCTGTAGAAACGGTCTGTATACTACATATTATACTCAAATACCATGAGATCATTTAAATTTATAATTAGAGTAGGCTATGATTTTTAAATTAGGTTGACAACACCAACTCCCAGAGCCTACTCGTTTTATTTGAACTGTCAAAGTAACTCGCTCTGTAAATTAGAAGTTATGTAAACATTTTGATAATTATTTTGGCCTTCAAGGTTTTCCAGTTCAGTGGTTGAAATTGAAAGGAAATGAAATACTAGAAAGTATATAGTGCAGTTTTATTGAAAATTAAATAAAATGCTCAAAGTAATTTCCTCTTGCTTGGATACAATTGTTAACTAGCCGTTTCACATTTTCGAAGGCATTTTCCAACATTTGAACAGTCACAGTGTTGCATGCGTTAACAATATTGCCCCTTGCATTTCTTTAGGATTCTGGGAATTATTCTCCAAATTTGTGGGATTAAAATTCCACTACTCGATCATCGTAAAACTCGTGATTTATTTCCATGGTTTGCCTTGTCTTGTGAGCTGTAGCATTATAAATAACAACGAGTTTATTACGGCTGTCGCCGTTTCTCGCATCCTAGCTTCCAACGCTTGCGGTCTTTCCAGTCATGTGGTTGTAGACCTCTATCTTCCATTGCACCGTTTACTTCTTCTCTCCACGATCTTCTTGGTCTACCCTTCTCCTTCGGTTGGTGGGGACCCACTGTAGCATTCGCTTTGGCCATCGTTGATCATTCATCCTTTCGACATGGCCATACCATTTCAGCCTTTTGCATTCTATAGCTTCCAGGATGTCGATGTCTATGCCCTTACGCTCTCTGATGTCAGCATTCCTTATTTTGTCCTTTCTGGTTAATTGGCAACATCTACGCCAGCAGTTCATTTCCATTGCTTTTATTTTGGAGGCGTCTTTTTTTATTTATTATCCAAAGCTCTGAACCATATGTAGCAATACTTTCTATGATACTTTTGTATATTCTAATTTTTGTGTTCCGAGTGGTGTGGTTGTTCCAGAATATACTATTTAGTTGACGTATTGCTGAATTACCTTGTCCAATTCTAATTGCTATTTCCTTTGTGTTCCGACCATCATTTGTAATGCTTACACCGAGATATTTATAACTGTCAGTATTTCCGATTTGTGTCTCTTAGTTCTAAATTTCTTCCTTCACCTCCCACCACTACATACTCTGTTTTTGATGGGTTGATCGATAAACCCCATTTGGTGTATTCTTCGTCTATTATCCGTAACATGTTCCTAGTGTATATCATCCTGATCTTCTGCAAGTATTACTTGGTCATCCGCAAAATGTAAACTGTACAATTTACGATCTCCAATTGGAATGCCCATAGGTTCACATTTTTTTCCAGGTTTCTAAAACCCCCTCCAAATAAATCTTAAAGAGTGTAGGTGCAATGCAGCAGCCTTGGCGAAGTCCTTTGGTCACCTTTATCCCCTCTGTCACTCTTTGTCCAACCTTTATTGAACTAGTCATACCTTCGTATAACTCCCTCACGGCATTAATGTAAATCGGTGGAATTCTTTTATCTTCTAGCACTTGCCACAACTTGGCTAATGGGACACTATCATACGCTTTTTGAAGGTCAATAAATACTAAATGTGTCTCCATATTGTGTTCCAAACGCTTTTCTATTGTTTGTTTTAGACAGACACATTGTCTATATAAGAACGACCAGTACGAAAGCCACTCTGATCTTCAGCATCTTGCCAACAATCTTCAATTCGGCTTTTAATTATCTTTCCGTACAATCTACAAATTGAGTTTGTTACACTAAGCCCTCGGCAATTCGTACAATCCTTTCTATCGCCTTTGTTCTTGTATAGATTGCTGATATATGCAGTTTTCCATTCTGGGGGTAGCTCTTCCCCTCTCAAGAATGAATTAAAGATATAAGCCAATAGCTGAAATAGTTTGTAAGGGCCATTTTTAATCAGTTCTATGGGCACTCCCCCCTGTCCTGGAGCCTTTGCATTTTTCATGCCGTTAGCATGTTTTCTAATTTCTTCTGGTGTTATTTCAGTTTGTTCGGAAATATCATATTTTTCATTGCCAATATCTTGAAATTCTGCTCGAACTTCTGTCAGCATTTTTCCATAGTATTCTACCCATTTTTCTGGGGAAATCAGATTTAACCTACTGCGTTCTTTACCATCTCTTCTATTACCTTTAATTGTTTTCCAAGCTTCTTTACTTCTAGCGTTACCCAAAAAATGCTCTACGTTATGGCTGGCTTTATTCCACATCTCATTTTTTGCTTTATTTACCACTTTTTTTAATTCGTTATTTAAGCTGTTGTACAGTTGCCAATCGTTAATGTCCTTTCTCGCTAGCCATTTATTGTACATATCTTTCTTCTTTCCCACAAGGTCTTCTATTTCATTATTCCACCATTCATTTCTATTCTTGATAACTTCCACCTCTCCAATATCCTCCATTGCTGCTTCGTCAAGGGCTTTAATGATTTCGTTATATGTATTAATTGGTGAGGAGTTACAAACGCTATTTAATTTTAAGTTCAGCCTCATTCGATATAGAAACTGGGTAGACTCATTTTCAAAACTTTGTAGATTATACCTCCTTGATGAGATGTCTTGCAGTGTCATTGAACTTCCATCTTCATTTCGTCGTTGACTTCCTTTAAATGTAAATGGTAGTGACGCTTTAAGTAAATGGTTATCAGATCCACACTCTGCTCCTCGATATACTCTAACGTTGTTAACCTTTATTTTGGAGTTCTCCTTGCATATACAGTAATCGGTTTTGATTTTAACTTTCTTGTTGGTTGGGTCCACGTGAATTTATGGATTTCCTTGTGTTGATAGTATCCATTCATTATCTTTAAATTCATATTTTCGCAAAAACTAATTAATCTTTCGCCGTTTTTATTTACTCTTTCTTCCCCAAATGGACCGACCACTTTACTATTTACCTCCCTTCCGGTTCTAGCATTTAGGTCACCCAGTATAATTACTTCCTTCCTAGTTCCAATACTCTCTACCAAGTCCGTCAAATCGTCGTAAAATGTATCCTTTACCTTGTCTTTTTCATCTTCAGAAGGTGCATATGCGCCCACTACCACTAAGTCATGTCCTTTTAGCTTCATCTCCACTTTTATTAACCTTTCATTTATCTGTTCCCAGTTTTTAATATTTCTTGACAGCCTTTTCTTTATCAGTATACTTACGCCTGCTGCTGTTCTTCGGTCTTTTCCTACTCCACTATAGAAATGAACAAAATCTTTGAACTCGTCCGTCCCTTTCCCTTTCTTTTTTGTTTCTCTAATGACTGTTACATCTAATTTAAATCTCTTGATTTCTTTCAGCTGTAGCATTATCCTGTTGAAAGTACCCATGCAAGAGTTCATCGTCGTAAAGATGTTGGAGAAACGGTTCAAGTAAATTATTCCGATATCTCTCAACGTTGATAGTTCCTTTAAAAAAAACAGGGCCAAATATACCTCTTCTGGAGAGTGCTAGCCAAACACCAATTTTCTGCGGATGAAGAGGAGATTAAACAAACTCATGGGGATTCTCTGTGGACTAAATACGCATGTTTTGTTTATTTATAGATCCAGAAAAATGGAACCATGTTTCTTCGGGAAAAAACGTAAGATCCAAAATGTTGTTATCATTCAAGTTATTTAAAAACCATTGACAATATTCCATTCGAACTCCAACCAATCTCTTGGGAGAAGCTCTTGAACGGCCATTATTTTATATGGATGAAGATCTAAATCTTGTTTTAAGATCTTTTGGCAAGTTCCATAGGAAAGTTCAGTCTCCTGCGCAAGCCTGTGGAGAGATTTTTTAGGAGATAGTGCTGAAATATCTGCCACAACCTCAGGTGTCCTTTTTTTTGGGAGGCCCTGCTACCAGCTTTTCGACCAACAGTCCCCACATTACGAAACTTCTACACACATTAATAGATTTGTTGAACCAATTTTGGGTATTGAAGGGGAAAATTAGGGAATGTATTATGGAAATCATCTACGCACCGTTGTATGGAATACTTCCATTCACCATTTTCTTACCGTTCTTATGCTCTAAATTAAACATTTTGGAGCGTCACTTTGACAAATCAAATGAAACTTTCAGCAGTTGGTGTTGCCAACCTTATTTAAAAATCATAGCCTACTCCAATTATACATTTAAATGATCTCATGGTAGTATAGTATCTAATAGACAATTTTTCTCGCTACCTCCTCCCGTCCTAATACAGATAGGTCCTCGGCGACCGTGGAGACGCGAGTCTCTTTCTCTCTCTCTCTCTCTCCTTCTCTCCCTATTGACGTCAACGGGGCGTCGATAAGGGCGTCCGCTGACGTCAGAAGGACACCGCCGTTGACGTCGCGGCGCAGTTCTGGAAAAGCGACGCCACTCGCGGACTGCATGTCGCGTGGGCTTTGGGGGATCGCTACTATTTTATCGAGGAGGGGGTTCGTGGGGGGAGGACGAAGGGGTATCACAATAGGGTGCATGATATTGAAATATTGTGGGCTTAGATAGGGAGAGGGAGGAGAGGTTCCATATGCACCTCGGAATGGAATTTTACCATTTATAAGAACTCGACTCGCTTTTTCCCCAGCAACAGCTCCGTTCACAGTCGACATTTTGCGTAGCGGCGAAATTGATATTTTTGAAAAAGAGAGAGTCGTCCTCTGAGGACTTCATAATAGATATGATACGGCCCCAATTACCGCAACTAGGTCACCGCCTAAGCTAAATCAGCACGGAGGTGACCTATACACACGAACAATACGTGACTCGCGGGCAGGCAACGGAGCACGTTCATAAACATCTCTTAAGTATTTATACCAGATCGATCAAATCGATCGGGGATCAGTCTTCCAGCACCCCGCCCTGTTCGCCATGTCGTTCGTTAGGGAAGCTTCGTACCTGCTACCCTCCCGCAAGTTCAAGAAAGCAACCACTTCTCTTTAACCTTTGTTTCCGATGTTCCCTGTAATCTTAGTGTCTAAATAAACAATGTCCATGTCGCCATGTCTTTTACCGCCTCTACCTAGCTACACCCCCAACTGGAGCACTCCCTTGGGGCACTAGGCCCTCAGGCGTGTGACAATATGTTTTGTTCGGAGGTTCCGAGTTGGGCGAAGAATTTAATCCCCCTATAATCTAACGTCTTAGTTGGGCGAAAAAACTCGGGCAGTAGGAGTAAAATAATTAAGCATGGAGGATCGGATAACTAGTCCTTATTGCCATGGGTTTCAGAAACTTAATTTTGGATTGCATTTAAAATATAAATTCATCTCATATTTCTAGAGAAATTCACATTAGGGAACCTTAAACATACATAAGAAACACAACGCCCTTAAAAATGTCAGTTTTGTCGAAGACTTTATTGACGAAAGTTATTAAAATTGAAGTGAAGACTATGCTGAGCGAGAAAGTCAAAAATTTGGTTGTCTGTAAAGTCGGTTCACGGACGATAATAACAATAAACAGCAAACAATAAATTTTTACTTAACGAAATAACTTTTATAAAAATGTTTAAATAAATTACTTTATTTATATAGCAATTTTGTTTTTGTTTCTTGGGGTGCACACATAACATTTCTGTTCTCCGTTAGTAATAAGTGTATTAACATGCAAAAATACTGAAGATAATTAATAACAAAATTGAAAAAATGTTTAAACAAATCACTTTGTTTATTTAAATGGTAATTAATTAAAAGGTTACATATTTGTATTGTACTCGACGAGGTACCCCAAATTAAAAAATTAATCATCAAAATCCGTTAATAATTGCCAGAGATATCTATTAATTACTTTCTGCTTCGATTTGAAGTTACCTTTTCATTTTTGAGCTAGCAGTTTTCAAGTATCCCCAGCTCGTCTTTAGTCGAGCTGCATATTTGAAGCTTCAGCAAACTTGATGTTGAAGTTCATTACTTTCCAAATTTATTTACAAATAGTTCAACTCTTTATCTTTAAAATGGCGTTAGTAAGGTTTCTTAATTATTATAAACAAATTAGTTGTGAATTTTGGAAAAAAAAAATGGCTAACTTTGCCCCAAATTGATCTAGGAGAATTTTTTTATTTTAAAATAAAGTTAAAAATTCCATCTTCTCAAACATGTAAAAAGCATTTCGATATAAATAACATCAATAAAGTTAGTCTATTTGTTTATACACGAAAAATGACCATGTTTTGGTAGATTTATATCTAGTATTACATTCTTTGACCAAGTCGAAAAAATAGGAATTAAAATGCGGTTTTCAGTTTTTTGGTATCTCTAGGTCATTTCCCAAAAATTTATATATATATATATATATATATATATATATATATTTGGTGTTGGCTCTCGGTAAACATGACACATGACGTGTACACAGCTGATCGTGCGAGGCGTATTTGCGAACTCGTCCTAAATGCCGTCTTTCCGCTGTACGTAATAGTAAACGAAATAATTGTAATTGATTCCAATTGATTCAATTATGTAATTATTACACTTTCATGTATAAATGGTAAATCAATAGCGATCAGTAATTCAGGGCCACTACCAGCATTAGAAAAGGATCATGCTGTTATTGATATGTTGTAATTTTCAATATTTACCTGGTTATAACAGCATGTGTTCAAAATGTCCACCGTTGTTCTCGATGCACGCTCGACACCTCTTGATCCAATTTTCGCGCACTCGCTGAAATATTCCCGGATTTGTTCTAATGTGACGGGCAGCGGCAAAAATCCTCTCTCGCAAGTCTTCTTCACTTTCCACTTCCGTAGCATAAACTAAGGTCTTCATGTGCCCCCATAAATAAAAATCCAGTGGATTTAACTCTGGTGTCCGGGCTGGCCAGCGATGTCGGCCGTTTCTACCAATCCACCGATTCTCAAACTTATCGTTTAAATATTGCACTACGCGTCGACTGGCGTGTGCAGGAGCTCCGTCATGCAAAAACCACATATTTCTTCTTACGTCCAGAGGTATATCTTTGAGCAGTTCTGGGAGGATGTTCTTTAAGAAATTTAAATATGCCTCTCCTGTTAATCTGGCTGGCAAAACAAAAGGACCCAGTAGGTGGTGTCCTAGGATTCCACACCAAACATTAATCGAAAAACGATGTTGGAAATTTGATCTTTGTATAGCATGTGGATTTTCCTCTGCCCAGTTATGGATGTTGTGGAAATTTAAAATGCCATTTCTATTAAAGCATGCCTCATCAGTTGCCAAAATTCTTGAAATAGAAATAAACAGGTGGTTGAGGTCGGATTTAGTTAGAAACCATCTACAAAAATTTAATCGGGGGGGCGAGATCTTGTTGTAACAAAGCCTGAACCCGCTGTAGGTGGTAAGGGTATAATTATTGTTGTCGTAGAGTTCTATGGATGGTCCAGTTCGACACTCCCATTTCTTGAGCAAGATCTCGTGTACTACGTCTCTGATTCCTTTCAACTGCATCCAAAATATGTTCCTCCGTATTCACATCGATCTGCCGATCTGGACCATGGTTTTCCGGACGAGGAACAACACTTCCAGTTTCACGAAGACGTTGAGACACTTCAACAAATGTTCTACGGTTAGGCAATCGCCGTTGAGGAAATCGTTCGTGATAGATACGACGTGCATTTGTAGAACTACAACGTGCCTCCCCGTAAATTAATAGCATATCGTGATATTCACGTATACTGAACATTTTAACAACCGAAAAATTTACACGCACCGAAAAGAAACCGTAACGATCACACTTATCTTTCGAATTCAAAAATGCACACTGTCACTGTCACTAGTGTCACTGTCTGGCTCTCATGTCACGACGCGAACGATACCTTCGCGGTTTTGCCACACCACATCGTAGCCATTATATCGAGATCTACTGATTGGGAAAAAAATGTATTATAATACATTAAATGTATATAATATATATATATATATATATATATATATATATATATATATATATATATATATATATATCGGGTATAACGAAATTTGTCGGAAGGCTACAGGTCGCATTTTTTAAACAATCACAACGAAATTTGGTACAAAAATCAGTTGGCCGAAAATCTCGAGCGAGTTCGTTAATGGGCCAAATCGGTCTAGCGGTTTCAAAATGGCGGCTTATTATTAAAAAAAAACAAAAAACTTTTATTTCGCGTCTGAGAGAGAAATGTTACTTGAGTTTTTTGTTGACCTTATAGAGACGAACAACTTTTGTATAAAACATATCTTTGAGAAATGTACAGAGAAAAAGTTATTTGCTTATATTTTAAAATTTTGTCGTTTGTATTTTTTCACACCTCGTATGCATTTTTTTGACACATCGTGTTATATTACTATATATCCTACCCATAAATCTACCTTTCAGCCTGGCATGCCATGTTTTTTTTATGATTTTTAACAATAGTGGTACCTAATTAACTTTCCCGATAATTAAGTTTGATGAAATAACTCTTCTTCTTTATTTCAGAACCCGTAGAATTATTGTATCGTCATTATTGTGCGCATAATGATAACGCAAAAAAGTATTCTGGGATAAACAATTACAATTTTGCAAAAAGTATTCAATGAATCCTTTTAAAATTTTTACCACATATATATTAAGTACCAAAAGACACAACACCTTACGTAATGTCAAAGTTGTATGTTGATTTTTACAATAGCTATTGTTAATTAAAAATATTGCATATTTTACCTTTATTTACAATTATCTAAGCAAGAAAATATTAAATCATGTTTTATAAACCGTCATTTTGAAGATTTTTCTATTCCCTATGATGCTAACTTTGAAATATTCATAGGATTCTAAGATTTTATCAGGGACACAAAAATGCAAAAAAATCACGTTTTTCGACCTTTCATTGTTAATAATTCAACAATAGCACAAAACTTTTGGTCGCTAACGTATAGGTTTTAATCTCGTAAACCCCTTTTACATGAACAACTGCTTGATTACCTGGTTGTTTGAGTGTCCCCCAATAGGGTACTTTTTCCTTATTTCCCTGGTCTATATGCCAGGACTATAGAAATTAAACGGAAATAGGTAACACTTGAAATACTTTTCGTACTCCCATTTTTAAATCCAGCCGAAGTTGGTGATGCATTTACGTTCGATATATCGAGTAATTTACCTACTAATGATCGATTACAACGATTTTGTGACTATTTAGTTGATAATTATATACAGAACGACTCTTTATTCCCTCCACATAATATTTGCATCAATATCCACGAACGCTTGTGAATCATTTCACTCCAGATTTAAGATTTAATAAAAGTTTTTAAAGTCATCATCCCAATATTTTTCATTTTGTAGATGCCTTAGTTGATTTTCAAAGTGAAATTCATGTCAAAATGAACACAGCAAATAGGTTTAGAAAATTATAAGGAAGGAAGTTAAACGAAAGTAAGATTACATTGAAAATAAAATTACCGAATAGCGAGAAGATCGTATAGACACACTTGATTTTCTTAAATGTGTTTGCTACAAACATGCTCCTATTTGCGGTGTGTAATATATACATGTATTAGAAACCTTATTTATTTATGATAAATACTTATTAGATTACGAATTATTCAGTGTTGCTACAAGATAATTATGGGATTTAAAAAATGTATTATATTTCAGAAAGTATGATAGATAGGTGTATGTATGTATAAATTAGTATCGGGTGTTTTTTTTTAAATTTCACCTCAAATGGATAGTGATGTGCTCAAAAGGCTGTGGATAGTGTTTGTGAATGCGCCTTACTAAAAGATGTCATTATCAAAAGTCAAATTGTTCCAAGCACTTCGAAGACTGTTGTTCCGTGGGAGAGTTAAGAGTTGTCAAGTTTGTCTTCACAGAGAGGTTCTCGCATTTAGATTTTTATATTCTTTAGTCACACTCATCTAACGCCTAATTAATAGAGCCAAGCTGTCTTCTTCAAGACACCAGCAATTGATTGGGGCAGTTCACCAGTTACTATTTTTATTAAAAAAGTGAGGTTATGTCAACCCGCTTCAATATTGACATTTTTTAGTAAGGCGCATTCACAAACACCTATCCACAGCCTACTATGAGGTGAAATTTAAAAAAAAAAACACCCGATATATGACATGTTAATAAAAAGAAAAAATGTCCAAGCTTCCTCCAAATTACTATAATAAAGTATTTCGATTATTTCATAATTCATCTTTTATTTTTTAAATACGGTTTGCTTTAAAATATCTAAACGCAGTTCCTGTTATGATGGCAATAAAAGTGACTACTTGTAGTGTGCTTCTTCGCCCAACTCGGATACGTTCGTTTTGTTTGGTAGGCATTAGACTGGTGCGAGGATTTTAACTTAGCTTTAACATAAAGTGTTTTTGAAGATTATAATTTCGCCAATATCATATCCTTATTAGAATTTTCGTCTGAACGTCTTAGTTTACTTAGTCTGAAGCTAAAATAACTAAATTCTTAAGCATTTAGGATTGCCAAGAGGAAAATCGGGTAAGTTTTGTACTAAATATTACCAAAGGCCAAAAATCATAAGTAAATTCGAATTTTTTAGAGATTATTTTTCTCATTTTGATGATGAAATACCTATGCTTAGGTGTAATAAAATTTTATAAATATGATTAAGTGCAATTAGAAAGGCGTTATATTGCAAAATAAAGTATTTGTATTTAAATAAATTTTTCAAGGTATTTTTACCAACACTGATGTTAAATTCTTTTAGACCAGAAACACATTTTTGGAAATTTTTCTAAAAATGTCTGATAAAGGCGTATATTGCTTTTGTCGCCTTTCTGTCTTGTTATCTAGTAATAATAACTTTTATGGATTAATAGACATAAAATCACAACTTTGGTACTACCTACTTGTAAAAGAATAATGTTGTGTTTAGACAAGCAGAGAGGACTGCTAAAGCTAAATTGTTCATAACTCATTAATACAACAAATTCCCACATTGTGCGTACTTTTTAGTAGGCACTATTCAAGTTTTCCAAGACGGTTGAGGACATTCTGTAGTGATATTCAAACTGATTAGTTTGTAGATTTGCATGTGCAATATATGTATTTTTCACAGTATGTTAATATAATAGGTACAGTTACATCGAAAACAAATATGTGATCATTCGGTACTGTTTTTGTAAATTTTGTCATTAGAAGTTTATTTAAGTTAATTTCGGATGTTTCAAGTAACGATATTTTGAATAGTAGATATATTTTTTACAGTATGAATGGAATAGGAATGTAACTATTAAGAGTAAGGAAATCCTTACCTAAAACTAAGTGTGCATAGCTCGGATATAACAGTGAAGAAATTTTAGTGCTCCCAATTGGCAACTCCAATATACCTATTGTATTTGAGTGGATTGTGGAGAAATAATATAGGATGACATTCTTAAAATTGTTTAATAACGATATTTAAGGATCTTTTCCAGGTTTCGATTCTATGTTCAATTCAACAATTCGTACAATAGAACAAGTTGAACATTCAATATCTTATCTGGAAGGATTTTATACAAAAGCTACCCATTCATATAATTCATCTTGCATCAATTCCATTAATACCAGGAATCTCCGTTAAACATTTTATTATTACAAAAACCCATTTATAATACGAAAGTTATGTCATTCTATAAATATGTCATCTTCCTCTTCCATCTCCGTCAGATCGATTATATCATTTGGAACGATTTGTTTCTCGATCTTAACCATCATATCCTCGACTTCCTCCTTCTTCAGCCATTTTTCAGTCTTAGGCAATTTGATCATCCCAGCAACGAGTTTTTCTTCAGCTTTCCGTTTCTTGTAGTCCCTCAAGAGTTGCTCGTACTTTTTCTTCATCAGTTTGACGTCACTTTTCAAGATATTCCATTCGACTATCGAACCTGGTGATTGGGTCTTAGTCGGATCACCAGAAGGCGTATACTCCGGGATCTGGAGACCTAGGTTTTCCATGACTTTCTCGATAACATAGTCGACATAGGAGTTGATGATGAGATCAGCGTTTTTGTCCTGTAATTGTTAAGTTGTTAAGTTAAATACGATAGTAGTGGGTTACATGTTTACATGTTTTGTAGGTTGTAAGTTTACTATCACTAATTTACCGCCGTATTTCTTTGACTTCAGTGGTAAGTTGCCGCTCGGTACGATTTGCAGGGTCGTTCCCAGGCAAATGTTCAGATCTGCCAAACTAAAAATGATATTACAGTTCCTTGAAGTTTACAGAAGTTTTGTCGAAAGTACCTTGAATGATAATCGGACATCTCGAGATCGACTTCTGGGAGGCTGTCTTCCCAGTCCAAGATAGTATCGTACAGTTTACCCCTACAGCTCCTCGCTCGTAACGTCGCAGATCTCAGGCAGTCTTCGTTGAGGCACTTCTTGCCCACTGTGGATGTCGCTGAGGTCCTCACGAATTTCCTTATGACAAAGAAAATAACATGGTTTTAATTACATTAGTTTCTGACCAAATAGAATTTAATAATAAAAGAGGCTAAGTCACTGAAAAAAAGAAAAAATGTTCCTAAGAAACCATGGGTATCAAAACAATTAGTTGAGTTTATAATAAATAAAAAAGAAAAGTTTTATATAAGGTAAAAAAATGGAAACTTTAGTAACAAAAAAACGTACAATGAATTAGTGAAAACTGTAAAAATTTAATTGATACAATCTAAAGATCAATACGAGAAAAGTATACTTGACAAAATAGGAAAAAATAAAAAAAAATATGGGAATTTGTAAATAATAAATTAAGGAAAAAATGCATAATAGAAAAATTAAAATGCTGTGATAGAAAAGAACATATAAGTGATACAAAAGAAATAGCTGACATATGAATTTATATTTTTATAAAGTGGGAAAGGTGCTAGTAGAAAAATGTCAGAAAAATAATAGGATACAGCCATTAAGAAGAACTATTACAACTATGTATCTGAATCCCATCGAAATAATTGAAACTAAAGTTGCAATACTTAATCTTAAAAATAAATCCGGAGGAATTGATGGCATTCATGCTAACATATTAACAGTGTTGTTAAGTATTTAAATACATGTATTTAGAAATGTATTTTAAATACTTTTTATGTATTTAAATACATAAGCTTATTTTGTATTTACCTTGTATTTAAAATACATTTCTTCCGACATTTTAAATACAGTAGTTCAAATACATTTTTGGGCAATGTTAAGACCCATTATTTGCTAAATTATTCCTTAAATGCTCTTACATTTATTTTATTTTGTTACAGTAACTATAAATGCGCATGTTTATACATTTTTTGAGCATATTTCCGGCTGTTCATTTGTATTTACATTTTGGCTTATGTACTCACATACTTATTTTGAAGCTAATTGTTAGTTATAATTTATAATGATCCTACGACACTTTTAAAGGAGTTGCGATTATCTTAACGAAGGTGTACAATTCATAAAGTTTTTAAAAACGTTCTGACATTGTAAAACAATTTTTAAGGTACTAAGTAGCTTGTCAATATTTTTAAAGAAGTCGCAGTTATCTTAAACTTGAGCTGTTGTTTCAAAAGAAGTTAAGGAGCTTCTAAAGAATTTATGACAACTCTAATGCAACACAAATAACTTGAACTACCATATATGAAGTTGGAAAAGTAACTAATGAAGTTTTTTAATTAGCTACTTCGTTAGATCGAGTTAACAAGTAAAGTGTCTAATGTGTCGACATCTTTGCCTTGGGATTATTTTTTAGAAGTTTGAAACTTACATTAGCCTGTTGTGTTTTGAAGTATCACTTCAATTTCTAAAGACTTGTTTACAAAGTAGTTGGTAAATTTCGGAAAATTGCAAAAATTTTACGATTTCATGAAGCAAAGAAAATAATTCTTAACACTTTTTGAGATTGTTTTAAGTGTTAAAACCATAAACTTAGGTTTAGTGTATAAAAGTCAGCTTATGTATTTGAGGCTTTTCGATACAAATAACTTAGATATTTTGAAAATAATTGAAAACTTCACAACTTCGGGCAATAAAACAAAGATTTTAGAACTTCATTAGAGAGTTTGCATTAGAAATTAAATGTCTGCATAGAGCTGCTTGGCAGCTCTGTAGCGGGCTTGTAGTTAGTTCTGTAAAACTACAGCCTTGAATTTTACTGGAAATAAATTCCAATTTAGATTGTAATATAACATTATTACTAATATTTTAGATTAGAATTAGATTGTGTTATTACGATTCGCAAGTGTTGCACTGCGCAATGAACATGTTCCCGTGGAGTTCGGCGATGGATTTCCTTCTGACTCCGCTCCTAAGATGTAGTCCGTCGATGTTTTGGCTTATGATGAACTGGACGCGATTAGTCTCCGTCAAGTACTTCAGAGCCATGTGGGTCTTGGTAGGAACAGCATCGTTGAACGAGATGTTTATGTTTGGTTTCTTGCCTTGTTTCTCTAAAGTCCACACTCCATTGGGGCCCCTAAAATAGTTAAAACATGACAGAACGATCATCAAAGTCTAATGTTTATAACTGTTTAAGTTTAATGTTACCTAAAGTCAGGTATACCAGCTGAGGTACTTATCCCAGCGCCTGTGTGTATGACGATGTGTTTTGATTTAGATATCCATTCGCTTAATAACGCGCATTTTTCGTCAACTTTCCCGTCACTATCGAATCTCTGTAAGAACCGAAGGGAAAGTCTGAGTAAAATTTGTGATCATTTCTAACTGGACCTCACCTCAGGAACACCCAGGACGCCTTTATTCTCGTAATGAGATAAACCTTCCGCATAACTACAAGACATTATGGTAATACAAGTTTCTAAAAGTTTTACATAATAAAAATAAACGTAGAGTTTGTAGTACACACTACACAACAAACTTCGTAAACAAATCCTCGAAACACTTTTTGGGTTGAAGGTTGAAGCGTTGAAGGAAGCTTTTGAGGTTATGTAGCTTGAAACATTTTCTTGTTCCATGTCAAATTTGCGTCAGTTGTTTTGACCGCTGAATCATGGAACATTTCCTAAGGCACCAGTAGCGTATCGTCCATCTTTTCTAAGATATTATTTCTATGTTCCGGCACTAAAATGACAGCTATTCTAAAATGGCCGAAAACAGTGCTTTAAAGACGCTTATTAAAGCATTGTTTCTGGTAATTTTTTTTGTTGGGTTGCTAACAAGATATTATTTAAATCCATTAAATTAAATTTGAAAATGGCGTGAAAATTGACAGATGTCAATAAGTAATATCAACTTAAATGTCACGATAAAAAAATTCCCCAGATAAGAAATTTTAAGTTATTTAAACATAAATGAAAATAAAATGGAAGCGGCTCGTTTTAGAATCTTGGACTCGGGCTTGGAATATGATGTCTTCTGCAAGTTGTACTTTATACTACTATTAGATTAATGCGATTAATGCATTGATTTTGATTTTGTAAAATAAAAGGGAAATATCATTCTTAACCAATAAACCGTCATTGTACATCTGTTCTGAATCTGTAAAAAAAATGTTTCCTTATCACAAAATGACATGCTTTTACCACTTTAACACCCATTCATCTACATTCTACATAATAACTAAATAGCTTGACACTTACTGCTATAGTAAAAGGGGAGGTCGTGTTAGGGAGGAGGTGAAGGGAGATGCTGACTGCAGAGACGCCAGCATCTTCTTCGTTAAGTCACTAGATCTAGTGACTTTACTCCTTTGCTCTACTTTGAGTGGTCTGTGGTTGGAGTTTAATGATTCCCAGGAAGATGTTTGATCATGACATAAAGAAGTTTGGTCAGTGTCTGGCGTTGAGTTACGACTTTTCTCTAATACAGAATACTACAGTCAAAGGGGAGGTTGTGTTAGAAGAGAAAGAAACCATGGGCCAGAGACTTGGAATGACCGATGACTGCAGAGACGCCAGCATCTCCTTCGTTAAGTCACTAGATCTAGTGATTTTACTCCTTCGCTATACTTAGATGAGTGGTCTGTGGTTGGAGTTTAATGATTCCCAGGAAGATGTTTGATCATAACATAAGAAGTTTGGTCAGTGTCTGGTGCTGAGTTACTACTTTTCTCTAATAAAAACTGCTATAGTGAAAGGGGAGGTTGTGTTAGAAGAGAAGGAAACCATTGGCCGAAGACTTGGAATGACAGATGACTGCAGAGACGCCAGCATCTCCTTCGAAAATTCACTAGATCTAGTGACTTTACTCCTTCGCTATACTTAGAGTGGTATGTGGTTGGAGTTTAATGATTCCCAGGAAGATGTTTGATCAAAAGATAAGAAGTTTGGTCAGTGTCTGGTGCTGAGTTTAAGACTTTTCTCTAATACAAACTGCTATAGTAAAAGGGGAGGTCGTGTTAGAAGAGAAAGAAACCATGGGCCAGAGACTTGGAATAACAGATGACCGCAGAGACGCTAGCATCTCCTTCGTTAAGTCACTAGATCTAGTGACTTTAATCCTTCGCTCTACTTAGAGTGGTCTGTGGTTGGAGTTTAATGATTCCCAGGAAGATGTTTAATCATAACATAAGAAGTTTGGTCAGTGCCTGGTGCTGAGTTTAAGACTTTTCTCTAATACAAACTGCTATAGTAAAAGGGGAGGTCGTGTTAGAAGAGAAAGAAACCATGGGCCAGAGACTTGGAATGACCGATGACTGCAGAGACGACAGCATCTCGTTCGTAAAGTCACTAGATCTAGTGACTTTACTCCTTCGCTATACTTAGAAGTGGTGTCTGTGGTTGGAGTTTAATGATTCCCAGGAAGATGTTTAATCATAACATAATAAAGTTTGGTCAGTGCCTGATGCTGAGTTTACTACTTTTCTCTAATACAAACTGCTATAGTAAAAGGGGAGGTTGTGTTAGAAGAGAAAACCATGGGCCGGAGACTTGGAATGACCGATGACTGCAGAGACGCCAGCATCTCCATCGTAAAGTCACTAGATCTAGTGACTTTGCTCCTTCGCTATACTTAGAGTGATCTGTGATTGGAGTTTAATGATTCCCAGGAAGATGTTTGATCATAACATAAGAAGTTTGGTCATCATGTGCCTGATATGGTGCTGAGTTATGACTTTTCTCTAACATAAACTGCTAAGGTAAAAGGGGAGGTTGTGTTAGAAGAGAAAGAAACCATGGGCCGGAGACTTGGAATGACCGATGACTGCAGAGATTGGCATCTCCTTCGTAAAGTCACTAGATCTAGTGACTTTGCTCCTTCGCTATACTTAGAGTGGTCTGTGGTTGGAGTTTAATGATTCCCACGAAGATGTTTGATCATATCATAACATAAGAAGATTGGTCAGTGCCTGGTGCTGAGTTACGACTTTTCTCTATTACAAAATGCTATAGTAAAAGGGGAGGTTGTGTTAGAAGAGAAAGAAACCATGGGCCAGAGACTTGGAATGACCGATGACTGCAGAGACGCCAGCTTCTCCTTCGTTAAGTCACTAGATCTAGTGATTTTACTCCTTCGCTATACTTGGAGTGGTCTGTAAATCACCGATGATTTCACATGACGAATTGTTCTGTGTTGTATGAATAGTGAGTGTTTCAAGTCACGAAACCACAAACATTTAATTACACAAGACACACAATAATGATGACATTTCAGTGGACAGTGAATGGAATGAGTGAATCTGTGTTGTGATTTGTGATTGTGACGTGACTCCAGTTCCAGTTTCAGTTAGTGGATGGTTAGTGGGTTAGTGGATTAGTGAGGTTCTCAACATTTTACTTCTTCTTTGTGTACTTTAAACAAAGCCCGGCTTCATGACAGCTGAACCAGAACATAATGGAAAACTCGCCCCTGAATAAAGTAAGTTTAGACATTAAGGTGACCTAAATTGTATCACATTTTTACCTTGAAACCCAAGTTCATTCATCTCGCATCAATACTATTTCAGCTGTAATTACTAGAACCTTATCGAATTGTTATCTTGTCAGGCCCACCAGCAACAGAGAAAAGCCGAGGCACTCCTCAAGCACAAAAAGTTCGAAGAGAGCATAGAGTGTCACAAACAAGCCGTAGAACTCTTAATAGAGGCGTGTAATTTGACCGACAACTCTAAGTCGTTGGAATCGCTCGAGCTGCAGAAGGTTTACCACCAGAAGCAGATCGATGTGGTCAAGATGAAGAAACACCAACATCAGATGGATCAGTACAGGAAGAATTTGGAGAATCAGAGGAAGGTCTCATTCTCGAGTAGTAGCGTCGAAGGACAGCAAGAGAAAGGATTAGAGGCGACGATTTATCGTACTATTGAGTTGCACGATTCGCTCATAGATTATTTAGGTAATTCATCGCTATTATATGGTCTTTCATAAACGAGAAGACAAAAGATGGGTCAACCTGTCACTCCTCCCTGACGCTCATTAAATTTTTTTTAAACGTTTCTCCTTAAACTTCTAAGGTAAAAGAGGTGGCAACGGGAGCAGCGACAATGAGAGCTTGAAATCGTACTCGACGAGCGACACCGACGAGAAGAACGATCGCCAAAACTCGACGCCGGTCAGCGGCAACAAACACCCGAAAGACGATGCTCAGGTCATCGAGGAGCTCAAAGTACTCAGCGGACAGCTACGGGACTCCGTCCAGTGCCTCCTGGTCCAGCTCGACGATAGGAACAAGGAGATCGAGAAGCTCAAGGCGACCATAAAGGTTCTCGAGAATGAGAAACAGAAAGGTGAGGATTCCTCATATGAGCTCCAACTTTTCAAATTTTGGAATTAGGGCTCATTAGGTAACAAATGTAAGAGATATTGAAAAAGGTATTTGTTACTACTGTACTGTATTAGTATTAGTTTAGTGGTCAGAATACCCGACGCGAAATTGGGAGACCCGGGTTCAAATCCCGGCTTACCTTTTTCAATATCTCTCACATTTATTACGCATATTATCTTCTATGATTTAATTTGGGAATTTTTCATCAGGGCTCATTAGGGTTGTTGTAAGTTTCGAAAATGTATATCCTGTTTTCGTGTAGGTTTGAAGAACAATCCGAGCTTAAAGGTCGTGACGGATTCCTCCGGGGGCACTTCACCGTTCGTGTTCTCACCATGCAGTGAACTTAGTCCGGACATAATGAACGACACGAGAAGTCTGCCACCGCTCGAATTGCCAAATTTCGATTATTCGAATTTGATCAAGAGCAGTAGCAACAACAATAATGCAAATTAGCTGATTTCCATTTAAATAAAAGTGTGAAAACTTAAGAGAAATTTTTAGTTTTGAAAGGTGAGATTAAGGGCTTTTATTCATGCCTCCATTTGTACTGATTTTATTTTAAAATTTGTATCTAAAAGAGTTTAAAAAAATCTTTATACTTTATTAATGATAACTGTGAGGTCTCGCTCTGAACTTAATACAATGTCTTCAATTCGAAGTACAAATGAGATATTTTTTTAAAGGATTGCACATTATTAAACTCCTATTGACTGTTGACTTTCGAGGAAATATTTTATCCCAAATCTAAATCTAGTCACATGTGTGGCTATGTTATTATTATTTTTTTTTTCTGTGAAAGAGAAACATAAGTTTGATGGAGCTTTTTGTGCTCTTTACATCTTTTTTTTACTTATTTGTGTAATTGTTGCGTTTTTTGAAGCATTACTATTTTCGATGTTTTTTGTTACAAAATTGTCGAGATTTAGTATTTTTCAACTTTATTAATTTGAACGAAATAAAAATATCTAAAGAAATGTTATAGGATTGTTTCATTTCCTTAAGTTTGATTGTCTCTTTTTCTGGTGCTTTATTAACATAAATTATATTGTCGACTCCCTAGGTCCAACAGCCGACAATAAACATTCATTACTGGCGTTGTATCATTTTTAGAGTTCCTTGGCAATACTGCCACAACAATCGCTTATATTTCGATCGTTCCAAAAATTTGGAAAATTTGCAATGAATTCAAGTCGTCATTTGAAAGGTTTGAAAAAATTAATGCATTACTAAATCTCTTACCTCTTAATGTCAATAAAACAGTGTGTGTTATGTTTGGAAACGAAATTGACAGCATTCCTGTAACTTTTGAAATAAAAATAGATAACTATACTAAATAGAGTAAGTCAAACCAAGTATACTCTATTCAAAACAAATCCCGATGCACATCATTTTGATGACGTCACCAAACATCCAATACTACCAACTTGACAACTACCAGGACATCGCAATTTATGTGTTCCGTGTATATTTTAGGTTGAGAATAAACATAACCATATTATTGTCAACCTAAAATATACACGGAACACATAAATTGCGATGTCCTGTGACTATATCAAGTTGGTAGTATTGGATTGTTCTGATCAAAATGACGTGCATCGGGATTTGTTTTGAATAGAGTATATTTGGGAGTCTAGATCAATCAACATTTACCGTGGGACTATATGAAGTAATTAACAAAACAAAGAAATTAAAATACAGGATATATTTTTGTACTCGCTAAGCTTAGCAAAATACTTTCGAATAGGAATTTGCTTACAGTTATGTATGGCAATGGCATCTATTTTATAGTACAGGTAGATATGGTATAATTGCCTGGGGTGTAGCTGTAAAAACAAATTTGAAAAAATTGCTCATTATTGTAACGAAACGGTTCGCCGTGAGATAAACATGCCGGGAGCTACCCAAGTTCGCCGTATTCGTGGTTCCGAGAATTCTGGGCGGTTGGAATAGACGAGATTATTCTCGACGCTTCGATGCGATAACGCGGGTTCCTCGAAAATCGGAAAAGTTCTAGCAACTATCGTGAAAGTTCGAGAAGGCCTACCTGCGTATAAAAGGAATGCCGAACCCAAGGCGATGCAGTTGAAGAATCGGAGCGTAAACATATCGGGCGACGAACGAGAGACCGGCGCTCTAAATAAATAAACATTTGTGTGCGAATATAAATTAAGAGTTAGTTTAGAAGTGTCGTGTAAGAAATAAATAATCTAGGACAAAATCGGGTAGTGTTTAGTTTTAGTAAATAGTAACGTTACATTATGCAGAAAAAAAATTGAAAAAATTCTTATTGAAAGTAACGTAACAGAAATGCCACGTAATATAAGAGAAAAGTATGTATTAGTAGTATCAACATGCATTACCGAAAATTACAAAACAAAGCTAAGGATAATGTGAGGTGTATCAGATTCAACAGCATTTCACTTCTGAAAGTGGATAAGGCAATTGGTCGTAATTCTCATGATTACAGAGCTATATTTTATTTTAATAAATCGCAGGATTGATATAATAAAGTGTATGGAGGAGGGTAAGAATTATAAGAAAAAAATTAGGGAAGCCATAAAGGACTTTGGTTTGAAAGATATTTTGTTTGGTTGAAGGGAAATTTGGTTTTTGGGTTTTAATAATAAGAAGAGGAAGGCTTTGTTCTTTGATTAGTTTTAGCTGTAAGTAGTTCATAAGTTGTTTTGTTGTTATTGGTAGGTACTGTGTCCAGCTTGTATACAGATGGAGATCTGTAGATGGAGTTGTGGTGTTACATGCTGCAGCCCTTGTATTTGATACAGCTGGTTGAATAAATAAATAAATAAATAAGACAGGACCATTCTTAGTCATTTGTTGTATTACTGTTAAAATGCGTTAAACCGGTTAAACGTCATCAAAGCAACCCCATCTCTTGAACCGCTGAATCTAAAGTTTAGAAAAGAAACCCAAAGCATTTTTATTAAGGGGGTAGTCTGGTTCTCAATAGCTTTTTTTCATTTTTTTTTTTTTGTACAAAAATTTATTTTTATACTTTGTCTTTTTTACATATGATAATATAGATATTTAGTATTACAAAATGATTTTTTTTAATTTTTAGGCCCCGATATAGGCGTAACACATCGGTCTCAAAAGGACCCCGTTTTTTTCTGGTTGACATGATTTCTCCATTCAGAAACATCTAAAACCAAACATTTCAAAGGGTTATTAAAATATATTGTAACGTTTTTACCTACGCGAGAATTAATACACGACACGAGTTTTGTTAATTACTATATTTAAACCACTTACACGCTAATTTATTTGTACACTTACACTACACTTAACTGCTAATACTTAATCTGATTTATCTTATTTCACTTACTACTACTTTAACTACTTAACTAATTATTTTACCTGCACGGCTGGCCTTTTCCTTATGGAACCGCAAATATTTAAAAGAGACATATACCAATCGAAAGTATTTCAAAAACGTGTTTCAAAGACATCAGTCTTATAGTTAGGAGACGATCCGTTCAAAACTTATGGCACTTTTAAAATGCGATTTTCCATAAGAGTCTACATCGTCAAAAATTAAAAACTCACCAAAAAATCACCTTTCGTCCATAAAATACTGTTGAACATGATGGTCCACTTCTTTTTTTAAAATTCCTTCTGGTTTCTTTGCAAAAAAATAATTTCACTTTTTAGGTTACTTCCACGATCGACTCAGTGTTCGGCTTCGTTGTTTTCTCTAGACGAAGGGGCGGACATGAAATTCATTCCATATCACGGCTTTGTGGTTCTCTTTACCTATTTGTCACTATTATTCACGTTCAAACTCCTTGGAAATTATGATAAATGCGAATTTTCGGGATTAACACCGGAATTTGAAAACATTATGCACAGAACACCTGATATGTAACGAGGACATTTGACAATTGTCATGGAACGTTGAATTTACTATCGTGGCTATGCGACCAACAAGTCGGTTCTATGAATAAACTATTTTCCGATTAAATTGGCATGTTTCCACCTTTATCACATTTCAAATACTGTTGGTATCATTCCTCTAACTACTATAATACAATACGAGCGTTTCTTACAAAGAATATCCAATAATATAAACAGGTTGCTCGTAGACAACCACTCATACTTCCATTACTAACTTTATAATTAGCAATTTTACGGCTTATTACAAGTGTTTCATACTCTCACATGATATCATGTGATCTTTCGTCGCTACCAATATAGAGCAATTTTCATGTAAAGGATTAATTGCATTTAGTTTCAACTATGTAGTTTGAAATTGTTCCGTACTTCCTCTGTGCCATGCTGCGTTTCGATGTCAATAAACATCGATGTCATTCTTCATTTTTCCCTCCATTTCCATTCTCATTTCTTGCTAACCTGAGATAGGTCGTGCAAGAATATTGAAGCGTTCCTTTAAGGCATACTTTTTTTCTCACATATGTAAGTATACCGTTATTTATAACTTTACACGTTCCTAATATTCCATTTATTCAGATCATGGCAGGGACTAAGTACGACTCAGTCAGGAAGGTTAGGTTGGTATGGTTTGGCTTGTACGGTAATAAAGCATTTATACGTTTCAGGGCTTACGACTCAGTCTGGGAGGTACGTTTCTGGGCGTACGACTCAGTGAGAGAACTACGTTTCTGGGCTTACGACTCAGTCAGGGAGGTACATTTCTGGGCATACGACTCAGTCGGGGAGGTTAGGTTGGTATGGTTTGGCTTGTACGGTAATACAGCATTTGTACGTTTCAGGGCTTACGACTCAGTCTGGGAGGTACGTTTCTGGGCATACGACTCAGTCAGGGAGGTTAGGTTGGTATGGTTTGGCTTGTACGGTAATAAAGCATTTGTACGTTTCAGGGCTTACGACTCAGTCTGGGAGGTACGTTTCTGGGCGTACGACTAAGTGAGAGAGCTACGTTTCTGGGCTTACGACTCAGTCAGGGAGGTACATTTCTGGGCATACGACTCAGTCGGGGAGGTTAGGTTGGTATGGTTTGGCTTGTACGGTAATACAGCATTTGTACATTTCAGGGCTTACGACTCAGTCTGGGAGGTACGTTTCTGGGCGTACGACTCAGTGAGAGAACTACGTTTCTGGGCTTACGACTCAGTCAGGGAGGTACGTTTCTGGGCATACGACTCAGTCAGGGAGGTTAGGTTGGTATGGTTTGGCTTGTACGGTAATACAGCATTTGTACGTTTCAGGGCTTACGACTCAGTCTGGGAGGTACGTTTCTGGGCGTACGACTCAGTGAGAGAACTACGTTTCTGGGCTTACGACTCAGTCAGGGAGGTACGTTTCTGGGCATACGACTCAGTCAGGGAGGTTAGGTTGGTATGGTTTGGCTTGTACGGTAATAAAGCATTTGTACGTTTCAGGGCTTACGACTCAGTCTGGGAGGTACGTTTCTGGGCGTACGACTCAGTGAGAGAACTACGTTTCTGGGCTTACGACTCAGTCAGGGAGGTACGTTTCTGGGCATACGACTCAGTCAGGGAGGTTAGGTTGGTATGGTTTGGCTTGTACGGTAATAAAGCATTTGTACGTTTCAGGGCTTACGACTCAGTCTGGGAGGTACGTTTCTGGGCGTACGACTCAGTGAGAGAACTACGTTTCTGGGCTTACGACTCAGTCAGGGAGGTACGTTTCTGGGCATACGACTCAGTCAGGGAGGTTAGGTTGGTATGGTTTGGCTTGTACGGTAATAAAGCATTTGTACGTTTCAGGGCTTACGACTCAGTCTGGGAGGTACGTTTCTGGGCGTACGACTCAGTGAGAGAACTACGTTTCTGGGCTTACGACTCAGTCAGGGAGGTACGTTTCTGGGCATACGACTCAGTCAGGGAGGTTAGGTTGGTATGGTTTGGCTTGTACGGTAATAAAGCATTTGTACGTTTCAGGGCTTACGGCTCAGTCTGGGAGGTACGTTTCTGGGCTCTCTCTCTCTCTCTCTCTCTCTCTCTCACTCTCTCTCTCTTCTTTCTGTCTCTCTCTCTTCTTTCTGTCTCACTCTCTTCTTTCTGTCTCTCTCTCTTCTTTCTGTCTCCCCCCCCCCCCCCCGTCCACCATCCGTCATGTCGGCCGGTTAGCCACTGCCAAAAGTGCTCTCGGCGTGTCTGTCAGCAGTATTTCAATATGGCGGAGGTGCGAAAACGGCTTCATTTCTAATCGAAATTTTGCATATTTTCCGGTATTATTTCGGCGCGAAGTTAATGTCATCGTTTAGTTCAAGCATCGAAGTACATGTAGGCCTTAAAGTCAGTAAAAATTACTAACGAAATCACTGAGAAATTCCTCTCTGAAAATAGGCAATTTCGATGTTTTTTCCAACATTTTATTTTTTTTCTCAAAAAATAAGCGTCTCCTAACCTACAAACTATTTTTCCCAGTACCTCCAAACGGCCCTTTTCCTATATATAATTTTTATTTTCCTTTAAAAAGGGTTCCATAAGAAAAATCTTTACCATATTTGCACATTGTTAATTTATCTTACCGCCGGTATGGCGGTATGGCCGGCTTGGCCGACATCCGTCGAGACCGTCGACCAGTCTGCCGGCGTGCCGGCGACTGTTTACGACTACAGTCGACATCCGTCGTATGGGAAACCCAGAAACTTCGAGACGTTTCCGGTCCGTTGTTCGGTAACCTTCTAGATAATACTGGAAACTCGAACGGCTTTCCAAGAATGCGGCACCAGTTCCCCGAACCTATCTCGTGCGGAATTCTTTGAAGTCATTCCGAAAGGCGCTTAACTTTATGGCAGGCTATTATGGTTTTTATTTCGTTACAATATGTAAGCAGCTATCGCCTGAACTAGGATAAATCACTTTGACTGAAAATACACAAAATGGCGGATTATTTAGATATATTTAGATAAATTATCTAAAAAGACTGTTTATAATGCCTCAAAATTTTGCTTTAAGAGTAATAATTAAAGCTAGGATAGTTAGGCAAATGCCTATTGCCTGCCTTTTTTGCCTTTTTTTAAGTATTTTGATCGTTTTTGCCTTTTTTCCATAAAATGATTTTCGGTGCCTTTTTCTTAATTTAAAGCAACACAAACGCACAGTCACAACACAAATATGAAGAATTTAACTAAATTGTTGTAACCATTTGCAAGTAAGATACCCAAATTCAAAAAATTCTAATTCTGAATACCTAATTCGCTAATTATAATCGTTATTACTCACGATAATGTTAACAACGAGGATAATCACTGCTTGGGTGCCCAAATGGTTATAAGACCGCTTTATCCCATTTCCGGGAACTCTGTTTCTTAATCTTAGGGACGCGACCTTAACACAAACAGGTAAACGGATTATTTAAATCTTGAATCAGTCTTTTGTATTACGTAGTACAGTGAAGTCTAAATTGATAGAATGCCGCCCGTGAAGCTAAACGGTAGTGACAATTTAAAAAAGTGGGCTTTGCTCGACAAAAATCTTTCGGCTGATATTAATGGTATATTCTGTAAGATATGCTCAAAATGCGTAAGTACAAATATCTATAGGTATATATCTATATAAACTATATAGAATATAAAAATATTCTGTTTGTAGGTTCATGCAACAAAAAAATATCATGTGACCCAACATTTAGCAAGCGGGATTCATATGAAACATTTGAAAAATAAAACATGTCAGCAACAAAATATCAGGAGTGCCATTATGAGAAAGCCGTCGCAAACTGGTCCTCAAAAATCGACATTCGCAACCAAACTCTGTGAAGCTTTAGTTGCAGCGAACATTCCATTTAATAAATTAAACAATTCAACATTTCGAACGTTCTTGCAAACTTACACAAATGAAGTTGTTCCGGATGAATCTACTCTCCGGAAAAATTATTTAAATGAATGCTACGAATCGGTAAGTTCTAGAAAACTTTACAAATTACAACCATACGTTTGAATGTATTGTACATTATTTTTTTGTTATAGAAAATTACGATCATTCGAGAAGATATAGCAGATCATTACATCTTTATTTCAATAGACGAAACCATTGATTGTAGAGGTCGATATATTGCAAATTTTATAGTGTGTAAATTGTCTGAAAATGAACGTGGAGTTCCTCATCTATTAGCGTCCAAGGAATTGGAGGGAGCAAATCACAAAACAATAGTGAATTTTTGTGACGATAGCATGAGTAAGCTCTGAAAATTTTATTATGTTACACAGTGTATACAATATTGGTTCCAGGATTATTGTACCCAAGTGGACCAAAAAAAGATAAAGTTCTCCTGTTCGTTTCGGATGCGGCTCCTTACATGATAAAAGCAGTAAAAGTTTTAAAAATCTTTTATCCTCAAATGATGCATATAACTTGTCTTGCCCATGGCTTACACCGCACTTGTGAATTTATACGAGATGAATTTAATGTCGTGAATAGCTTAATATCGTCAACCAAAAAGGTAAAATCTATTCATTTACAAACTTGAATAAGTACCATTTATGTAATTTTCAGATTTTTGTAAAAGCCCCTTTGCGTGTAGCCGCCTACAAAAAGAAACTTCCAAACGTACCTCTGCCACCAGAACCTGTACTTACACGATGGGGTACTTGGATTGAAGCGTGCATATTTTACGCAACTCATTTTGAAACAATTAAAGAGGTACATTTTTGGTAATTTTAGTGTGAATGAGATTAACACTTTTTATTTTTTCAGGTAGTTGATGATTTTGACGAATCGGCATCTCAAGCGACAAAGAAAGCACAAGAAGCTTTTAAAAGTGACCGGGTAAAAAGTGGTTTAATATACATTAAATCTAATTTTTCATTTGTACCTGACGCAATAAGAGATTTAGAAACAAGAAAAGCCTCTTTGGTGGAGTTAATGGATATTTTTAATGAGGCCATTATGTCCTTTGAAAAAGCACCTGGTCCATTTGGAAAAAAATGTGTACAGAAGTTAAGGTCGGTTATTGCCAAAAATCCTGATTTTCAAACCATTTCCGAAGTGGCAAAAATACACAAGGGACATATTGGATCCGTGTCTTTGAGTGTTGACCAAATTGCGGCGTTAAAATACGCTCCTGTGACATCATGCGAAGTCGAACGAAGCTTTTCACATTATAAACAAATTTTGTCTGATAGACGGTTAAGTTTTTTACAAAGTAACCTTGAGAAACATTTAGTTTGTTCCTGGAATGTAAATCAATAAATATGTTAAATATTGTATAAGTACCTGTATAATTTTAATTCGGGATTAGAGGCTTGTAGACATATTGGCAGTAACCATGCATATAATACTTTACTTACTCTCCATTGTTTTATGCTGTTTATATTGAATATATGTTTGAATTGTTTTTGCCTTTTTTGCCTTTTCCCCACATTTTTACCGTTTACTGTGCCTTTTTGTGAGTATTTTTGGTGCCTTTTTTAAATTTATTATGCCTTTCTTACCATTTGTTCTTGCCTAACTATCCTAGCTCTAGTAATAATTTTTGTAACGCTCACCGAGGTATTTTGTTAATTAAATTCTAACCAAATTCGGAATCGTATAAATTGAAGAGAAAACATATGTTGAAGATGTCTGCAATTAACGTTTGTCCACACAGATTTTTACGAAATTTTCAGAAAAGACTGAAAATGGGGTATTAGATTTCATTGGAAATAATTGTAGGTGAGGAAAATGTCTTTTTTAATATTGTTTAAGTAGTGGCGAAGTCGCCATTTAATAGTAGAGGTCTTCACAAACATTAAAATCCGTTGATGTTGGACGCAAAGAATTAAGAAGTAAGAGATTCTTGTACTTTAGTGAAAACAAATTTATTGTATGAAAATAATACAGAAATATATTTACAAAAAAGGTATCCACAAATATTTTTATATATCAGTTATTAAGACTTATTTAGTCCTAAACAGAAAGTCGTCAATCTGCTGTTCTTACTAAAATTATAGATATTTTCAATGCTCAAAGTTTACAATGTATGAATTAATTATGTCGCAATTCAAGTTATGTAGTTGTTTTGGTTATCTTGGTCAAGGGTTGTCATGGAATGTAAGATGGTTGTCTATGGCTTAAATAATCATCTTTTTGGAATAATGCTGTCATTGTGAAGTTACACCACTGACATCATCAATATCTTACAAATGTGTTACCTACTAATTTCAGCTCTAAAACAGTAATGAACTACAAGTTATGAAATACTAATATACTAATACGTTTTTATTAACAATAAGAACTAAATTACAGTAATAATTCCAAAACGGCGTAGAATTGTACGACAAATGTACGATGGGAGCTGCGACAATCATTTCAAAGTCCATGACCACCCTTGAACCGATTTTGTGTTTGTACTTTTGAATCTTTAGTATTTTGGAAAGAGAACTTCCTAGAAGCTTATGCAACTAACCATACTTTCGTCTTCATAAAACATAATCATTTTTCGGTGTGCCGTGTCAAACCCAATGTTTTTAACTGGTTCTAATCAGATTGTCATGTCACATGACGTTTGGTTGACCAATGAACAAGTAAAAAAACGTTCCAAAAATAAACATTTCCAAAACGCAGACGAAAAGTGTTTGGTTTCATGGTTTCAGTTTTCTCCACATTTCTCGGTACAAGAACCTTATCGCGGTCAATATAGTTAGTGATAACGTTTTCACAGCTCAGAATTCATTGACCTTGCATCCTCTCCGCAAGTATGGAATAATAAACTTCGCAGTCGCGGATCTCTCAAATTTATTCATTTTTCCTGTAAGTACACAACGTGATTTACTAATGTTTACTAGAAGTTTACCCAAGTTGGGCTTTTCAAGGGTGAATCTCGATACCGTGTCATGTCTGAAGAGGCCCTCCTTCACCGTTTCATCAGATGGGTCCACCCGAAGGACGAAGAGAGTAATATCGTAGCCGCTACCTTTCATATGATAACGGTCGCTCTGATAAGTATCTCGCTGGTAGATCTGACGTGGTATAACATCTCCGGGGAAGTTTGTGTGCCGTATCTGACTCTGGGCCAGTTCTTCTGGTTCGGGTATTCCACCGACGTCGATTATTCTGGTAATTGGCTTTTGTGTTATCGAGAGAAACCACTTAGTGAAGTTTATGGAGGTGTTTGGTAAAAACAAGATTTAACTGGAAACTTCCAAACACCAAACTGCTGCTTTACATTTTAGATCAGTCTATTTCATGTATTATTCAATAATTGCTGGGGGAATGAAATTTAGATACTTTAATAATTTATAGAGTAGTACAGTTGCTTAAGCTTGGTGGTTGGTTGGACAGTCAATTTATTTTCACAGTTCATAATAAATACAAGTTGTATTAAAGGAATATTCTACAGTAGTACATTTGCTCAAGCTTGTTGGTTAGACAGACAATTTAATATCACAGTTCGTATTAAATACGAGTTATTAAAGAAATATTCTACAGTAGTACAGTTGCTTAAGCTTGTTAGTTAGACAGAAAATTTATTTTCACCTTTCGTAATAAGTACAAGTTGTTATTAAAGGAATATTCTACAGTAGTACAGTTGCTTAAGCTTGTTGGTTAGACAGACAATTTATTTTCACTGTTCGTAATAAATACAAGTTGTTATTAAATGAATATTCTACAGTAGTACAGTTACTTAAGCTTGTTGGTTAGACAAACAATTTAATATCACAGTTTGTATTAAATACAAGTTCTTAAAGAAATATTCTACAGTAGTACAGTTGCTTAAGCTTGTTAGTTAGACAGACAATTTATTTTCACAGTTCGTAATAAATACAAGTTGTTATTAAAGCAATATTCTACAGTATACAGTTGCTTAAGCTTGTTGGTTAGACAGACAATTTATTTTCACAGTTCGTAATAAATACAAGTTGTTATTAAGGTCTGGCCACACATGGACGAGACGAGCACGGGACGATTGTCGCACGATACCCGCACGGCGTCCGTTTTTTAGGAGTTATACATATTTGAATGTGATCAGCTTCACGTCAACGTGACGTACGCGAGACGGTCACGGGACGTGTACGCATTCCGTCGACGGTAACGAGTCGACGAGTTTTGTTTAATTTTTCCCGCACTCGTCGGGCGATCGTTGTTAGTTTTGATTATAGATTGCCATAGAGGTACGTATTTTGATTTTTTTTTTGTTTGGTTATTAACATTGCACGAACGCACAAAGTGTGATATAGTGACACAGAATCGGACAAGGTACGTATCTCGTAACGAAACTCGTCTTGGGCTCGTCCCGTGCTCGTCTCGTCCATGTGTCGCCAGTACGCTACCGGAACGAGATACGTACGAATCTCGTACGACACTCGTCTCCCATCCGTCTCGTGCTCGTCTCGTCTATGTGTGGCCAGACCTTTAAAGGAATATTCTACAGCAGTACAGTTGCTTAAGCTTGTTAGTTAGACAGACAATTTAATTTCACAGTTCGTATTAAATACAAGTTATTAAAGAAATATTCTACAGTAGTACAGTTGCTTAAGCTTGTTGGTTAGACAGACAATTTATTTTCACAGTTCATAATAAATACAAGTTGTTATTAAAGAAATATTCACATAGCCATAAGGTCAAATTTTTTTTGTTTTTAGCAACCTTCCCTCTATGAACAAATATATATTATTATACTGTATAAGTATTCCAGTTTATTTATAAAAAATTCTGCAACTTACAGATTATGACTGCATAAACATAAAAATCGTCAACATGATGAGAATAACTATTCTACTGTGCTTCATGACAATCACCTTCTCTCTTATGGGATTCTTCTTAGAAGTGATAGTCTCCACCCTTTTCTTTTATAAGATGCTCAGAAAATACGCCATTATGGGAATAAGTACAGGTAAGGCTGAGTATTGAATTTTCTTTAGCTTATGTGATGTGACGTTTCTTGTTATTTTTATAAGTTCTGTGGGTGGTGACGACGACTAGCTTAGCGTGTTACATCGCTTTCATGCTGGAAGATTCAATCGATGAGATTTACCCTAAGAATGTGTCTTCTGTTACCTTTGGACTGGGATTTTACCTACTCGTATCATCAGGTACGAGAGGAAGTACTGAAGTGTAAAATAATTTGATAAATTATTGCTACTTTTGTAGGTATAGTCGCGACTATTGGTACGATTTACTCACTAATGCTTCCAGTGATCATCTCAGTTTTTGTACGAAGTGATGACAGGTGCCTTTTAGATGGACTGGAGGATTCTAATGATGTTTACAGGGCACCAACTCCGCCTCCTACTTATTGCATTCCTCCACCGAGCTATTGCATTCCTCCACCTCCTTACTATAGTCCCCCGCCTCCTTATACTCCTTAATTATTTATTGTTTAATCCAGTTCATTGCTTGTTATAAAAAGTATGGCGGAGTAGATTACCTTGAAAACTTTGGAAACGTGTAAAGTTAAAAAGCGATTTTTAGAAACATGTTTGGCTTTCTTAAAAATTACTCGGCATGTTCACCAAACTTATTTTAATATTTTTTTTATTCGATCCATGACTTAACAAGATTGCAAACTTATCGATGGGCTACTGACTCATATTCTGTTTTCAAAAAGTAATCTACTGTTTTAAGTTTTAGATTTGAATGTTTTTGTTTTTGTTTATATTCCGAATTTGTGATATAGTTTCTCAGTATTTTTCTAGAAACAGTTCTAAATTTGAATGGATAATACCAAAACTAATATATTTTCTAATTAGATATGTGTATATTTTGCTACTAACGAAATAGTGATAATATATTGTAAATGTTAACATTTTGTGATATAGATCTAGTTAGGCTCTAGTCTGAAGAGAGATCTTTTATTATTTTGTTCAGTTCATAATGTAAACGTATACTCGAGGAAAGATTTAATGTACCATTTATATCAATTTGTTTGGAAATGTGTTTGTTACAGTAGATGATATCACTTTATGCCCTACTGTTTTGGCTCACACTAAGCCTTTAATACACCTATAAATAATTATACAGGTTTATATTACATTGACAACAAAACAAAGAGGAAGTTGATATTTTGTGCTTTTCAACGCACTTAATCAAATAATAGTTTGTATTATTTAACTCACTGACATGGTCATAAGATAAGTACAAAATCGTCGATTATTGAGCATTATATGTTAACAGAAAAGTCCAAACATTCGATCAACCTGTATATTTATGTTTCTGTAACTAAAATTATGTTAATTGAAATTGTACATGTAGACCACAATTGGAATACAATTTAACTGGACAAATTGCAGTGTATACAAACGCGTAATAATGAATAGATCTTATTAATTTAATATTTTAACTACATATAGTGTAAATGGTATAAGTGCAAATATTTCAACTGGGGTAAGTACTCTCTAAAGCAAGCAAAATGTTTATGTCGTATTATTTTATAAGAGATGTACTCGGGCAAAATGGTCTTGATAACTTGATCGATTTGGGTTTAAAATATTGAAAATGCTGGAGATGGAATCTCCCTTTCGAATTCTCATACAATATTTACGCTTATACCGTTTATACAGTACCTGATAATATGCATTGGCCTTAAATTTCTAATCTGTACTTGCACAAAATACTGACCAATTGAAAAGTGTAAAATTAGAAAACTTAACTAATAGCTTGAATAGTTTAAACAACTATTTTGGTCATTCAAGAAAAAGTGAATGTTATAAGTGTTAAATGCTCCTTTCTCTGGCACATTTAATGCTTGTTACATAAATATGCGACTTGTTATTAAAGCATTTAACATTTTAATGAATTACTAGCAATTAATACCATTTCAGAAAATATTTTATTTAATGCATATGCATATATATTTTTAATGCCGTGATATATCCAGGACCTGAAAAAAAAGGTATCTAGTTTTATTACAAAGAAGACATATTTTTGTAACGTGTAGATGTATCATAATTAGTGCTTTCATGCTCTCTTTTCCTTTGCTAACTTAAATTCCACTCTTGGCGTCTTAAGGGACGCAACTATTCGCTTAATTTCTCTAATGTATCTAATTAATTATAATTCTTCACGAATCGTTGATATTTTGAGAATGTTTATGTTTATTTCGTATTGTTGTGATTGATACAAGTAAAAGTTATTTGAAGAATATGTTTGACTTTCACTGATAGTTTGGGAGCTGGTGGTAAGCTGGGAACCTGATATCTGCATTTGTAAGAATTGGTCAGATTTAACGGGGATACCTAGCGGAGTACAAAAAAGGGTTTTCTTACAAGTTATCAGTTGCCATTCCCCCGGATGGGGGGGGGGATGAAAAAATTGGGAATCCGACATATTTTCCCACTGCTAAAACTTAGCCAAATGATCAATAGGGATGCCAAGACCCCCTTTTGACCATTTTAAGAAGCTTATGATGCGCCTGGTCCCGAAGACGGACCCACAAAGTCGCTCCACGGCCCCTTCGGCCGCTCTGAACTGAAACTGTATGGCATCCCTGGGGAGAACAGTTTCAGGTCAGTTCGGATTATCAAAGATTTTTTTTCGGAGCATCTGGAGGTCCACTCTATTGTGTACTTTTTAAATAGCTTTATCAGCTTATATAGTCCCATGCATTTTTTGATCCCAATCTGGTGAAAAGATTTAGATAATTTGAAGGGCGTGGTAGACACCGCGGCACGTACTACACCTTTCTGTCCTTTTCAAAACAAATGGATACGAACACGAATTTGGTATTTTCATGTCCTTTTATCTAGAAAATATGTCTGAGAAGTGGGCGGTTCTGAAATCCTTATTAGACAATATCAACAAAGATTCTTAGGAAAACGCCAAAGAATTCCGATATCCTTCAAATACAGATAATTCCTTAAAGTATGAGAATTACTTGAAGATTTTAGTCCGTGGTAGACAGTGGTTGGGCGCGGAAATTTTTCTGTCCTCGTTTTTCACTGTTTGCAGATAGAATGAACCCTTTCAGCCCATTGATAGGAAAAGAAGATTTATTCAACATCACAACGGGGCAGGCTGTGTCTGAGGAAGTGGCTGATTCTCTCTTGAATTTGGAGAATACTGGCAACGGATTGCGGGAGCAATTTATAAGGGAATGTTCGGAAGATCCATCAAGATTTGAAAAGCCCCTGAAAAGAAATAGAGTACTGACATTCGCAGAGGGCGCAAAGAAGAAAAATCTGGGTTCTAAGAGCAAGGTTCAAGAAGTTAGGCTGCAGCGGGATGTTTTCGGACGTTTGCTAGGAGTGTCCCGTGAAAACAATATCGCCTTGGCGAAGGTGCTTTCGTACCCTTTATCACCAATTCCATTATCATTGTGTCATCTTGAAGGTGTCATGTGTAAGACCGATAAGTCCGCACTACTGCATGAGCTGGAAAAGAGAGTGACCGCCAGCATTTCTCACGAGACGACTGATATCATCATCATAGGCACACTTTGAGGGAAATTCCTATAACGTTCGGGCAAATAGCTCTCAAAGTTCTGCAGATAATAACAGCCAACGAGGCACAGAGAGTAGATATCATTTTTGACACATATCCTAACCCATCAATCAAAGACCCGGAACATGCCATAAGGGGGTCAGCGAGATTGATCAATTATGATATTGCGGGACCAAGCCAGGAACGACCATCCAACTTCGCCGCAGAACTCAAGAACAGCAGTTTCAAGGAGGCACTAGTGACATTCTTCATCGACCACTGGGAAGTTGAGGAAGCTGCCACAATCATCGGTGAAAAGGAAGTGCGTCTAAGTCACGCGACTTGTTACAAGTACCTATACAGTCAAAGATGGTAAAGTGAAAAAACGCGTGGACCATAATCTGACCTGTCACGCTCATGAATTAAGAAGCAGATACTAGATACTAAAATCGTTTATTATGTCTGTGCCCTACAAGAAGAAGCAAAAACGTCAAAATCAGGTGTTCAGAATAGATACAGACATAGTCATAATTTTACTTGCGAATATGTCACATCTCCAAGCTGATTTGAAAATAACGATGGAACTTGGAGTGGGTAACCATCAAAGACTTCTCAACATTAACCAATTGCACAGGGACCTGGATAAACGCGTATGCCTTGCGTTACCCGCTCTTAATGTTTTCACTGGCTGTGATTTTAATCCAGCTTTTTTCAGGAAAGGGAAAAAGAGGCCGCTGAAGATTGTCTTGGAAAATGAGACATTTCAGCGGACATTTGATATTCTCGGCACGAATGACGGTGCTAGATGGGATGAACGATTATTTGAAAGCATCTAAGAATTTGTCTGTCGTTTGTACAGTACCCCAAATAGGATAAAAGATGTTGATGAGGCGAGGTTGCACTTATTTTCTGCAACATATCAACCCAAGAACCTGGCGGAATCTTTCAAGAAGAACGTGGTAAACTATGATGCCTCACATTTACCACCATGCAAAGCCAAGTTGCGCCAACAGTTTTTGCGAGCGGCCTACATAGCAAATATCTGGAGAAATGCTCATCAAAAAAATCCATCGCTTGTGAAACCCGTTGAGTATGGCTGGAAACAAGTGGAAGATAGATACGAATTTGTGTGGTTTGAGGGGGATGAAGCGCCACCCTCAATCAAGGAGGTAGTAATAAATGACTCAGAAGAGCACGCTACACTTGAAGAATTGGACGATGAAAATTCTGGTGAAGAGGATGATAGTGACTTGCTGGAAGTCGATACGAGAGACGAGGACTCTGACTCCGACGACAGTTCTGAAGAATCTGATGACTCTGATTGGGATGAGGAAATCGAAGAATTTGCGGATGGTTCAGAAGGGTACAGTTCAGATGAAGAAGAAGAAAAAGATGGGGAGACTGATTAAAAAATATTAAAAGACGGATTGTAATTATGTGTTGTACTTGTAAATACCTCATCATAATAATTTCAATGTAAAAAGACAATAAATAACTTTCATTCCCCTCACTAAATATGATGTGATTATATGAAATAAATTAAATCCTCAATCCCTGCCGTAAGGGAAAAGGCCTCTTCATTCGAGCATAAATATTGGAGCGTCATTCCATACAGGGGGCTATTAACAGATCCGCCAAAAATTCAGACAAGTGGTGGATATTCATATCGCCAACAGTTTGAAATTCAGCCTCGATAAATGGTATTTGGAACCTGCCAACCCTGTCCAGCATCCATGTTTCCTTTCTTTCCTTGACTCCATAATGGTTCCGATCCCTCTGCTGGGTACAGATTTTTGCAAGCCCCTTACAAGGGAATTGATGAACATTGTAGACCAAGAGCTGGAGACGAGATTTCAACGTCATCAGTAATATGGAATTCGTAAACAGGAATAAACTCTATTACCATCAGTTAATAAAATTCCGAACAGGCGGACAGATTACTTGGGGTGGAGGGTAGTTATAAGGGGTGAAATTGGTTAATTTTTCGGGAAAACTTCGGCATCGATAATGCGCTTGAAAATTTATGTAATAATAGGTCTTACCATAACTAAACGAAATTCCAAGCGGCGGAGACATGAGTGGGTGCAAAGGGGGCTGAGGACAGGGGTAAAGGGGGTGAAAAGGCGGAGAGCTAATAGAGCCGAAATTTCAACGTCATCAGTAATATGGAATTCCTAAGTAGGAATAAACTCTACTACCATCAGTTATTAAAGTCTCGAGCAGGCGGACAGCTTACTCGGTGCGGAGGGTAGTTATAAGGGGTGGAAGTGGTTAATTTTTCGGGAAAATTTCGGCATCGATCAGAAGTTTAAAAATTTATGTAATGATAGGTCTTACCATAACTGAACGAAATTCCATGCGGCGGACACACTAGTGGGTGCAGAGGGGGCGGCGGATAATGGTAAAGGTGGTGAAAATGTATGGAAAAATTCGTGAGTTTATTCCTGTTTACGAATTCCATATTACTGATGACGACGGAATTTCGGCCCTCGATCTCCGCCTTTTCACCCACTTTACCCTTGTTCGCCGGCCCCTTTGCACCTACTCATGTGTCCGCCGCTTAGAATTTCGTTTAGTTATGGTAAGACCTATCATTACATACATTTTTAAGCGTATTATCGATGCAGAAATTTTCCCGAAAAATTATCAACTTTCACCCTTTATAACTACCCTTAGCCCCAAGTAATCTGTCCGCCTGCTCAGAACTTTAATAACTGATGGTAATATAGTTTATTCCTGTTTACGAGTTCCACATTGCTGATGACGATGACGTTGAAATTTCGGCTCTAGCTCACCGCGTTTTCACCCCCATTACCCTTGTCCGCCGCCCCCTTGACACCTACTCATGTTGTAAGGCCATATTCGGAAGACCTAATTAAAAGTCAATTACATCATATATTTCAATTATTTAAATATTATCGTAATCAGTTGCTAAGCGAATAATTATTACTATTGCATTTATACCTTGATATGTTCGAACGCAGACTCAGCAGAATCGTGTAACACATTCAGTATGCTTCTTCGGTCAACGTACGAATATATCACGTGACTACGAGGTATTAAATATAGGTGTATGGGAGGATTAAACAGAACTCAATTTCAATTCATTGATTCATCCAATACAATACATTCAACATGACTGTATCCGTTGCTATCATCTAGTAAGAAGTAATAAAGTATATTGAAGCTGATCTCCGAGTTTTCATGTTCCTCGAAAGGGAACATTACATGGCGATCCTGCCACACGGACAAACGTAAGAAGAAGTCTCGGCTCGGTCCTCGACAACTCCGACAAGATCTTCACAACATGGGAAGTACCACATCCAAGGAAGAGGTCGTCATAGCTCAGGCTGGTAATTCAGGTGGACAAAGTACCCTACTCAACGCAGCACCCCGATTCTCAACAAAAGAAGCCTTAGAAATAACCGTCATCGTCATCGCAGCAATGGTAATCATATTTTACTGCTATGGCAAGTGCAAAGTTCGCCTTGAGAGGAAGATTCGACGAGAGATCACGTCGAGTCAAAAGCTCGTTTGATCCGTGCGATCATCATCCGCTCCAGCAGCCCCGTTGCATACCAACCCCTACAAGGACAACCCAGTTCCGGCTAGACCAACACGAGGTGGCACAGCAGTACAACCCCGACGACATACCACGGCGAACGATCAAAGTGTTGCTGTAAGTGAAAAAGTGAAAGTGAAGTGTACCACGTCCCGGACAGGAAATCATACGCTGGTCTTCTGCTCATCAATACTGTAAGTTCAACTTCGTCTTTCGTGTTGTTCGAACAAATTTCTGATATTTTCTTGACGCTATGACAAATCTAACCACACACTGCGAAAACTGACTTTATAACTGACTTTTTAATCTACCGACTTCGTCTATCTTTTCACTGTGCAGAAGTTACCTATGACTTATACGTGGAAAAAACTCAAATCTGATCTTCTTGCTTACAAGGAACTTGCAATTAGCCAATCAAAGCGAGCTATTAAGAAAGAAGTACCTAAAACTACGGCGACTCGACACGAAATACGTGACGCCTTAGTTAACATTTTCAATAAAGTAACCAAGTTATTGTCACAATATTGGGAGCAACTAAATCAGGAACATAAACTTGAAGTTACGGACATATTTCATTATATTAGAGATAAAGTAGTACGAGCATTCCAAGCTTTATCAGTAAAATATATTGTGCCTAATAGTTGTGTAAAATAAATTGATACGTTAACCGTTGACCCAGACATTAAATCTGACGACGACCAGACAGACACCAACAACATGGCTACTTCCGTGATAGATTTTTTTAACTTCGCGAGCAAAATCGTCCCGCAGGAATTTGATGGTTCGCTCGAAAAACTACAATCATTCTTAGACGCTTTAAATTTGTTAAATACTAACTCCGAGAATCATTTAGGTAACGCCGTTGCTTTTGTTAAAACTCGGTTAACGGGCAAGGCACGCGACTTAATAACGACTGAAGCTACTTTGACAGACATAATTAACACCCTTAAGAACGGGATCAAGGGCGAAACTTCGCAAGTCCTCGCCAACAAACTTTCAAATTTTAGACAAAATCACAGAGGAGCAACAGTTTTCGCCGCGGATGTAGAGTCACTCGCGGAAAAACTAAAGAAAGCCTTTATATCCGAAGGCGTACCTCTTGAGGTAGCGGCGAAGTATTCCACGGACCATGCTGTAAAATCCTTAATTAAAAATTCCAATTCTGAACGTATCAGTATGATCATGGAAGCCGGAAACTTCGCCTCTATTAGAGAAGCAGTCACGAAATTTGTTAACGTAAGCGCAACGCAACAAACAACGAACATCCTTTACACAAGACCACAGAGAGTCCTGACCTATCCTAGTCGTGGACGAGGCCAAGGTGGCAGATATCAAAATTACGGGAGTCAACAAAGTCGCGGCGCAGGCCGCAGCAGCTCACAAAATTACGCACGCGGATACGACAACTTTAGCAATAATAACAACTATAACAATAACAATTACAATGGACAATACAATCACAACAGAAACATGCGTCGACCTAGCAATAATAACTACCCTCGGAACAATACACGACCGCGTTAACTCGACAACTTTAAATCTACGAAAAGGTGACCTCGTTACGTTAACCAACGAGGAACGCCACAAATTTGACCCTTGGTACAAAGGTCCATTCACCGTCGTGGACGTCGTAGAACCCAATTGTGTGTTAAAAGACGCTCAAGGAAAAGAGATCTCAGTTCACAAGAACAGAATTCGACGGTATAATACCCCCCCTAATAGTTGCTCTTAAGGCACATCATCCATTACGCGCTGATCACGCGGGATGCTGAGGCCAACAATTAGAATTATGCAGATAAGGCTCACTGCCTACATTCAGTTTCCTTTATATTAATCTTTTAGTATTAGTATTAATATTCGAGTCGACTTGAAACTAACTAAAATTAAACTAATTATTATAATAACTATATAACTAAATTATAACTTAATATTTAAGCTAATATACTACTTCAAGGTCCTCTCCTCCTAGTCTATTCTTCTACAATCGACTTACGACTTACAGAACAACATCTATTACAGAAATTTGTTCAGAATAGCATAAGAAACACGAAGTAGAACTTTAGTGTAATATTTTGTATACTTAAATCTTCTGATAGATATTTTCTTGTTATTATTGTTTTATTTTAAGTTCAACTATTGTTTTATTTTAAGTGCAATTAATAGTTTCAACCTAGGTAAATTTTGAAATAATTATTTTTTTATTATTATTATTTATTATTATTATTATGTTTTTATTTTTTGGGAATAATTAATCTAAATTACTTAGATTGGTATATTTAGTGTACACATTTATCTCGGTAGTAATATCTTCATTTCATACGTATATCATGTTATTAAATCAATTAATTTTATTTTAGCCCACCGCTACACCTCTAACAATAATCAACATTTATTTTCATGCCCTAGATTCTGTCAATTCATCAACTTGTTTTTATAGTTATTCGCTTACATCCACGATTTTCGTTTCATTTTAACTTTATCCTTAAATTTTTATACTTTTACACCTTGCTGAGAATACCAACTCTCCTCGGAAGCGACTTTACCTCTGCAGGCGGCGGTAAAGGTCGTTCTCCAAGAAGGGGTGGTGTAAGGCCATATTCGGAAGACCTAATTAAAAGTCAATTACATCATATATTTCAATTATTTAAATATTATCGTAATCAGTTGCTAAGCGATTAATTATTACTATTGCATTTATACCTCGATATGTTCGAACGCAGACTCAGCAGAATCGTGTAACACATTCAGTATGCTTCTTCGGTCAACGTACGAATATATCACGTGACTACGAGGTATTAAATATAGGTGTATCGGAGGATTAAACAGAACTCAATTTCAATTCATTGGTTCATCCATTACAATACATTCAACATGACTGTATCCGTTGCTATCATCTAGTAAGAAGTAATAAAGTATATTGAAGCTGATCTCCGAGTTTTCATGTTCCTCGAAAGGGAACATTACAATGTGTCCGCCGCTTGGAATTTCGTTTAGGTATGGTAAGACCTATCATTACATACATTTTTGAGCGTATTATCGATGCCGAAATTTTCCCTAAAAATTATCAACTTTCACCCCTTATAACTACCCTTAGCCCCAAGTAATCTGTCCGCCTGCTCGGAACTTTAATAACTGATGGTAATAGAGTTTATTCCTGTTTACGAATTCCATATTACTGATGACGTTGCAATCTCGTCTCCAGCTCTTGGTCTATTAACGCACCATATGACGGAAATGGACACTCGAAAATAAAATTGGCTTGCTCAGAGGATGTCAATGCATCTGAAGTGCACATTAGTTTTGGGTGTCAACCCTTCCTAAGAGGTGAAAATCTGTTCTAAAGCAGGACAAATGACGAAAAACCCGATCCAACAATCGAGGTCATTGTCATGAATATAAGTGTATTCCATATTTTCAGTGTAATTAGTAGGGTTAACAACCCCCAAGGATTGTAAAAGGGGGCAGAAGTGAGTGCATTTGAGGCAGGAAAAATGTTCGTAACTCGTAGCTGATGGGGTTTTTCTACAAATGTCGGAGGTATCAATACGAATGTTCCAGGAATTTTTGGTCACAATTGTGGATTTTTTGGGGGTGGCCATTTTTGAAGAACGGAAACTCTTGTGCAAAAAATCTGATTCCTTGGACTCTCAGGACTTTTAGTTGTATACAATGTTACGAAAATGGCTATCACTTCTGCGTGACGGACGATTTTCCTGCCCGCGATGCGGCCCCACTTCTCCCCTCGTTTACACCCCTGAGGGGCTGCGCACGCCCCTGGTCCAACTGAAAATATAAAAAACAGTTATATTATGATGGTTACTGACAAGCCCCCCGTTCTTGGATCAAGTTTTGCCACATGTGTCCGTGCTTTTGTTATATTCACAGTTTTTCAGTTATTGGTGGCGTTTTCCGGCATTCCGGGCCCCTTGGCTATGGTGTCCCCTCAGGAACATGCATCCCTCATATTCACCAGCAAAGTTGTGCATGGGCGCCATGATTTCAGAATGGTCTTTGTACCTCGCTTAATTTAAGATCCAAGTTGAAAGTCTCTTCAGATGGGTTGGTTGTGCTACTTTTTTTTTCTCGTTTTGAGCCGTTCTTAACGAGCCTAGGCTCACTTAAAGCTTCTGAAAATGGTCAAAAGGGGGTTTTGGCATCTTTATTGACTATTCGGCCAAGTTTAAGAAGCGCAAAAATATGACCGGTTCGCAAATTTTTCAGTGCCCCCGGGGGGAAAGGCAACGAAATACGCTATAAGGATCATACATCATACTTCCCAGTTATTGGCAAGATAGTCGTTAAATGTGTGCACTTTTTGTGACCGTAAATATGGTGGTCACCTCATACCACTAGCTCCCGTACTATGATACACACCAGTATTTTAAGGGTTTGCTGTCATTTCAAACAAACGTTTTAATTATGTACACTACTTTATTTATACAGTTTTACATTATACTTTAATATTGGTACCCCTTGGATTCTCCTCCAGTTCTCGGTGCCAAGTACTGCCTGTTGACCTGGGGCGATTGGGCCCTGCCAAAAGACGAAGGAGCCTCATAACCTCCCTCTGAGTGTCCAGCAGCAGCGTTAACTTCCAGGGATTTCAGAATGGCCTCTGGAACTGGGGGAGGGGTCGGGAGGTGATCACCGACAGGCCTGAAAAGTGCCAGAAGAAAATGGTAAAAAAAACATATTGGGACGTCTTTTTCTTTACCTAAATCCATTCTCATCAGCTACATAGTTCACGGTGATAGTCTGGCCCTCCGGGGATTGGTAGGAGTAAGAGCCGTGTACTACGCTGGATTCCTGGTCGGTGCCGACATTTTGTAAATGGCCTTCTTCGTGTTGCGATATTCTGTTCTCGGTTTCATACCTAAAATTAGACGATAATAGTAATAACATTTATGATGCAGATGAAACAACGATACAAGAAGAAGACGTAAGGGGTCTGGATGATATAGATTTCATAGAACTGACAGGGGCCTTCAAGGCTACAAATAACCGAAAAGCAACTGATATGGATGGTATCAATACTGAACTCTGGAAATATGGTGGAGTTATTATGCTGGAAAAACTGCACCATCCCTAATGAATAGAAAATAGCAAACCTAATCTCGTTGTTCAAGAAAGAAAGTCAACACCGCTTATAAAATTTATGCCAGGATACTAATTAATAGACTCAAAAACATAGAAGAACTTATAGAAGAAGAACAAATGGGTTTCAGAAAAAGTGATCAAAAATAGATGGAATATTCACAATACAACAAATCATCGAAAACACAGTGAATACAAAAGAGAAACGCATATAAGCTTTATAGACTTTGAGAAAGCTTTTGACAATGTAAACAGATGCAAATTATGGAATATTAGAAAGAACAGGGATATCCAAAACACTTAATAAGAGCAATACAAAGTTTATACATTGACATCAAAATTGCAATAGATATAGGCGAAAAGTTAAATCGAGAAATATTAACAAACAAGGGAGTTAGACAAGGCTGCTGTATTTCGCCAACATTATTTAACATATAGGCCTATTCTACAGAGTCGCAGTATGGTATGAACATAAGAGCGAAAGAAAGGCCATATATTTCTCGTTGGCTAAACAGAGAAAGAATTTTTGCGACGTTGCTACCTCGCGAAATATCACAGTCATCCGCTCCGCACACTCGACCGGCCGGCAATTATGATATGAGAGTTACTAAAATCCGAGACGACCAGAGACCGAAAGCGTAAAGCGATACGAACAAGAAGAATAACATTTATGGATTATCAAGTAATCAACGATTTCCCAAATTTTCGTCTTACTCGAATTTGTAGGCTCCATCGCCGTTGTTCTCATTGTTGGACCTCAAGATCGCGACGGGGACACCTGAGGAGTACGTCCCTGCACCGGAATAGGATCCAGCACCGGACTGGAAGGATCCAGCACTGGACTGGAAGGATCCAGCACCGGACTGGAAGGATCCAGCACCGGAATGGAAGGATCCAACACCGGACTGCAAAGATCCAGCTCCGGACTGGAAGGATCCTGTGGGACGAGTCCTGGCGGTAGGAGCGCCGTAATGCCCAGCGGGGACGGGTCCTGAGGCAGGAGGTCCATAAGATGTAGCGACACCTGAATAGATGATGAGATTAAAGTTTTATTTTCATTGTAAAATATGTTAGGTTTTTACCACTCCTCGAGAAAGACCGAGCTGGGGCTGTTAGGAATCCGGATCCATCTGCAGTCCCTGCGCTCAACGGAGGTAAGTAGTTGCTTTGAAGTTTGTCGGCTATGCCTGCGCCAATAAGTACGGCGAAAATTACCTGGAAGTAGGATTATTGAGAAGTTATACCAAAAGTTTCCTAAGGTTTATCTACAAACACAAGTAGCATTGAAATTAGTTACAAATCTGCAGAAAGAAGAAAACTTTCTGAATCGCAATGTTTGGCACGAGTTTTGTTGTAGATAGTAGAAGGCACAATATCCAAACAGTGAAATTTACTTATACGGAGCTTTTCTATCGAAACGCTTGGTGGGAAACCAACAAGAGCAAAAGAGAAACCAGCAGTAGTTCGTTAGCGTGACAGAGAGAAAAGTTTTGCAACGTTGCCGGCCGAGCACGCAGTTCAAGTCAACGCGTGTATCGCTTCACACTTTCGGATGTGTGCGGTACAGTGTGCGGAGCGGATGACTGTAATGTTTCGCGAGCTAGCAACATCGCAAAAGGTCGTTCTCTGTTTAACTTGCGAGAAATATATGGCCTTTCCTTCGCTCTCGTGCTTATCCTATACTACGACTGTTTAGAAACGGTCTGTATATTCCACTACTTGACCATTTTTTCGTATAATTTTATGAAACTGCACCGATTTGCACAAAAATTTGGATTTACCCTCAACTTCACAGTTGACCCTGTGCCGTAGGGTGCTTTTACCCTGGATGCCACCCCATCTTGGGGATGAAAAATTTTTCATTAAAAATAACACCGGGAATGGATATGTTAATCAATTTTAAGCATCTTTTGTACTATACATGTCTTTCTGAAGGTCAATACTTTTCGATTTATTTGCAAGTGAAAATTATTTATTTTAATATAATTTATATTTATTGTTATTATTATTAATCATTTATATTCATAATTTATTGTTTGTATTATTTTTAGTTTTTAATAATTTAGATAATTAAATTGAAATATAAAGTAAATACAAATAAACTAATCATTCATTATTCGAGACAGGAAATGTTTCCATTTTTTTATAACTGCTTACCTAATATAATTATATTTAGATAAAATAAATTTGCTAATTTGGATTTTGTCCCTTATTCCAGGAACTGTGGTAATTGTTTGTGAGGAAGGTATACAGATAAGATTTTCTTCTTTGTTCTCGTGTTTGAAAAAAATTAAAGCATTGAAAAGGGAACCTCTACTCGAAAAGTTCGAAGTAATAAATTGCAAGGAGATATCGACATAAATGAGTATCTTTTTATTGGACCGAAAAGAGAAATCTCATGGGTTGGTATTCATGTATATGAAAAATATAATTTTAATCAAAGAAATTAATCCTACTGCGATCTGTAAATTAAAGAAGTGTCGTTTAATTATGTCTTTGTACATTAATGAAATAAATATAATTTCCATTTTCTGGATTTAACAAAAACAGTCAGAATTCTAAACAGGTTAATATTCACAAATGCGGTCCATTCAATAAAATTACTATAAATACGACAAGAATTCAAAATAGGTTCAGAACTGGTGTTAGAACAGACGTTACTTGTTGGTACATTTTGGCATTTTGGAAACATGGGAAGATATACTTTTTCCCATTACTGTTACCAATATTATATACATGGGAGATGAAAAACATAACATTTGTCCGAAAATGTTTAGTTATTGAGATACAGGGCGTTAAAATTTTTGAAAAAAATAATTTTTTATTATTATCTACAAATCTAATTATAACGGACAAGAGATATTTGTATTAATTACCAACTTTGGTGCGCTGATTACAATGAAGTGACAAAAATAAACCTATTTTAAGAAAAAATATTATATTTATGTGTTCATGTGGGTAAATAGTACTCTAACTTTTTTATTCGTGACTTTTTGATTATAGAAAATTGAAGCTCTTGCCATAAAACTTGTACTCTTGTACCATTTGGAAAATAGTAGCAGTTTTCCAGAAAATTTCTATTGGAAATCTTAATCCATTATTGAAAATTGTTATGCTTTAATGAGGGATAGTATGGTTCGAAATAGAAAATTCTTAATGTACGTGTTCGTAAACGGGCAGTTTTGGAGATGAACATTTTGCTTGTTAGAGGCCATAAAAATGTTTAATAATGCATAAGATGTTCAACATTAATGTTGTGGAAAACTGCTGCTCTCATCGAAATGGAACTAGAGTACAAATTTTATGTAAAATTTTTATTTTTCCATAGTTCTTAGTCAAAACAGTTACGTTAAAAAAATTAAAACAATTTTTACCCCCAACAACCCCTAAAAATAAAGTTTGCCTTATAATAAGTTCATTTTCAATATCATAACTGTAATCAGTGCAGCCAAGTTAGTAAATGACCTAAATTTACCTTCTCTATTAAAATTAGTTTTGAAGATAACAATATTGAATATTTCTCCAACAATGTAATGGCTCGTCTTAAGAACTAAGTATTTCGGACACATGTTCAATAATACTTTTCTGTTTACTTTGGATCACATCATCCCTGACTCACTTAAAATATGGGACACTGGCCTTTTAACACCCTGTATATGAAATGAATTGGAAAATAATAACAATCTCGACGTAATTCAGAAAGTTAAATCTCACCAAGATGGGATTCGTAGTCCATATTTCATTTATAAGGATTCATACAGTAATTGAGTATAAATAGAAAAAGTGCTACGATACATTAAGTGTATAGATACTATTATCTGTTGCAAATTATTTCGGACGGTATTCAATTACCTGGAAATCCCGTCCGAAATAACTTGCAACGGATAATACTTAATACAGTTCTCAAATCTACTTTTTAGATAAAAAATTAAAAAAATAAATAAAAAAATTTAGTAATTAAAGTTGTAAATTTATCAGGTCCAAAGTATAATTTTAGTAAATGTATGGATGTACAATTGACGAAATTTAGTTTCATAATTGAATACCTAAGTGCATATATATACTTTATACAGTTCTTACAATTTACATTTTAAATAAAAAAAAATAAATCAAAATTTAACCATTAAAGATGTAGCTTTATCAGATCCGAAGTATAATTTTAGTAAATGTGTAAATGTACAATTGCCAAAATTTAGTTTTTTTTCAGCAAAGTAATATTGATTCACAACTCACCAGATTCATCATTGTATCCTGAAGAGAGAAATGCCCACCCACGTTCTCTTCGACCGGCTCGATCTTCGAATGATGCCTCTCCGTAATGACACACTACTTTATATACAAGAAGAGCTTCTTGATCATCATCTTCGCCTCCTGTTACAATTACGATATTTTTTCTATTCCATTTGGGAGCAATTATCTTCCGGCAAGGCCGCCTCTTTCGTTCCTCTCCAAGGCCAGGCCAGGAGGAGGAACGGTAACATTTCTTCAGCGAAGACGATTGTCGCCTCCTTTATGATCATTCGAAGGTGTGAATCGATTATTATTAAGACGAGCAAGGTTGCTGAATATGTATGCTCGCATGTGGGACGGGCTTTGGGGTCTTTTCTCTAGGAGGTTTAATTAATTTGACATTGTCTTAGATACTTTCGATGAGCGATTAAATGTTGCACAAAAGTTTGATGAGATAGCGAGCGCCCTCGGGGGATGATTATTGGGCATCTTGATATCTGTTGTCGGCATTTTCGAACCGTTGTAGTTTTTACGACTTTCGATTGGTTTTGAGGAAGATTGTTGGAATTTAACGAGACGAAATTGAAAGACATAAATGTTCAATATTGTCTTTGTGTCAGCAAAGGTGTAGATGGAGGCTGAAAGTTTGTAAGGCTTTCTGGTATGCACACTTCGCACATCAATATTAATAACGAACACCCCAGTTCACTAATGGCACATACATTGTGAAATGCTATCTTTAAGTAACTTAGTGAATATATACAAATTTACAAGTTCAAGATTTAACAGTGAACCATGTCTTAATGGTCTGAGGAACGTAGATATGAGCATATGGGTTCAAGATGTCCAGTTCGACTTCACAAAAAAACCCTAGCCTAAGCCACTCTCGTAAATTATTACTGAAATATAAGTAGACAATTCTATTTTTTTTCTTTTTCTGTAACGTTAAATTATTGTGAATTCTCGGAGCTGACCATTTAACAGACCCATTTCCTTTTTATTGACAATAGAAATTTAGGAAATATGAGCCTTATGGATTGTAGCGTCTCAACAAATATTTAGTATGGAATTAAGTTTTAGATGCTTTATTGAACTAACTGGGTTTACCCGTTGATTGAAAAAAAACGGCTCGCTAAAGGTTACTTTGAATAAGCCTTAAATGAAGATTAACAATTAACTGATGGTCTTTATTACATTCTAATCCTAAAGGATATGCTTCCCATTGATAATTAGAGACTATGTATAATAAATTTATTCGATTATACCTATATAAACACGTGCTTTTTCAACTATTACTATATTACTTAAGGCTATATGTGCCTATAAGGCTATTAATATAATAAGTATATTAATCTATTAGTATATAAATATAAATTTTATTTCACAATTTTTTTTTTCAAACAAAAAGGCTAATTATAACTTTTCAGACAACCTGATTTGGAAGAAGTCATTAGACCGGTTTTTTTGAAAAAAGTTTCTGCATTAACTTTAACCCTAAATTTCCTATAAAACACTTTTGACAATTTTTTTTTCTATTAAAAAAACATTGTTGTATGTGTAATTTTTTACCTACTTTTGATTATAATTATAAAGTGCCTGAGTAAAGGATAATTTTAATAAAATTAATAACGTGTTTTACGTGTCCTGTAATTTAATATTACACCTAATAGAACTAAACTATTCCGTAGAATATAAAAAATTCTTACAAATCATATACTTAGGGGTAAAATGATAAGCTAAATTTAAGCTACTGGGTTCATACCCCAATTATGGTGGTAAAAATCTCCCTCTTTTAAATTATAAAATCCTTTAAAATTATACCATATTTATAGGATCTAATTTACCATCTCATCTAATTCGTGGATAGATATATGAATTGGTCTAGAAATTAATTTACTCTCAATTATTTCCCTATTGAGAGTAAATAATCAACCCATTTCTACTGAAGCATCAATTAAGTATTTTATTATTTTATATTTCATTATAATGAACAAATTAATAATAATTTTATTTTAATGATATTAATTCAATCAGCTTTATTTATCAAGATGGGGGCAACCCCATTCCATATTTGATTCCCTGAAGTTATAAATGGATTATCCTGAATAAATTCCCTATTTATATTAAGATGACAAAAAGTTGCTCCTATAATTATTCTAATAAGATTTATCGGACAAAAATAATTATTTATCTCATTATAATATTTTCCTCAATTGTTGGCAGAATCGTTGGATTTGGACAAATTAGATTACAAAAAATTATAGTCTTATCTCATCAATTAATCATATTGGTTGGCAGATACCATGAGAAATAAATCAATCTGAATTAGTTATTTCTCTATTTATACACTCATTTCAATTAACATAATTTATGGTTTTCACATAAAAATAAATGTAAAATATATTAATGAACTAGCTAATATATTTGGTTCAAACGAAATATCAAGACTTCTCTTTTCAATAAATTTCCTATCATTAGGAGGATTACCCCCATTCCTGGGGTTCCTTCCTAAATTACTTACAATTGAGCAATTAATTTATTCTAATAATAAATTAATTGCCTTATTCATGATTCTATTAACATTGATAACCAAATAAAAAAAATTCAAAAAATACATTTTAACGTAATATTTATTAATTTTATTTCACTCGCTTCCCTAATTAGAATTAGTTTTATCCCAAATCCTTTACAAGGATTTAAGTAAAATTAAACTGTCAGCCTTCAATACCGAAAATAGAAATTTTTCTAAGACTTAGAAAACTATTGCAGAAATGTAGAAATCATTACTGTTGTGGTTCGTAACTTTTAGAACACGTCGAGTTAGGTATTAACCCATTGATCTATTTCTATGCAATTTTACGAATGAAATGAAACAAATCGTAGTATACCATATTTTAACCTAAAATTGTAAAACGTCGTGTATGATGTAGAAGCTATATAATAATAAAAACAATTTTAATACATATAAGTAGATTTTTAATAGTTATAAATATTTTCACATCTGTAAAAGAGACAATAAACAAAACGATGTTTATAAATTTATGTACATCAAAATTAAATATAAAATATAGTGGTACACGCATTCAAACTTATTTGAAGAGTTTTTAGAAAGTTTTTTGATGAAACGAGTATTAAACATTATTTACGTCCAAAAATTTTTAACATTTGTGCTCAATACATTAAATTGATGCACCCATTATTTCCTGGTGGGTCCCTCCAAAAATTATAAACAATTTCATGGAAATAACATTATGTTTCAAAAACCGTTTAAAGTTATATGGACACTTTCCAAAAACTTCATTGAGAAGAGCCGGTTCGGTTTCTATTTTTTAACGAGTTGCGGTCCATGGAAGCAATGGAAGCAATGCTTCCCCTAGAAAAATATCAGAAATGACAAAACATCACCTTCTTAAATGTAATTTGTGAAATAGGAAAGAATTACATTAGACTGTATTAAAAATGCAAACAACTATTTTATTTATCAAGCTGATAATAAATGCTGTTTGGGCTAAAACAGACTTACAGCAGAAAGTCTGCCCGCGAGTCGTGTGCCCGCGGTTTTTCACTACTTCAGGAAAATCCAATGGAAGCTATTCCCCCTGATAGGTTCTTTGTTGTACGTCGGCTTTCATGTGTATGTCGAGTGATCATTGAACCTGCTGCATGCATGGAGGGCCTGGAAGCCATCATTGGAGTAGCTTATTTGCTGGTTTAAACAGCTTGTAAACAGTTTGTACAGACAGGCAGTTTGTGTAGACAGTTTGGACAGATGTCCAAACATCATACAGACGCCTCTTTTGTGAAATAATCGATCAAATTCAGCAACAAATAAATTATATGGAAAGTAGCAGAAGTTATAATGATAGCAAAACCAGGCAAACCTGATAATGAAATTCGTCCTATACACCAATATCTCTGCTACCTACTCTATCTAAGCAATTTGAGAAGCTTTTACTAAAATGGTTAAAGCCGATAATAGAAGAAAGAAATTCGGTTTCAGAGAAAATCACTCGACCACAGACCATTAATATAACTAGACCCGGTGTTCCCATTAGAAACTGATCTTTGTTTACATGCCAACATAGCCGATAGGCGCGGTGTAAAGGGGGAAGAAAATATGGCCGCCTTTGACGAATTTTGACAGCGTACAAAGTAGCTATCCATAGGCGTATCAATAATAAGGGACAAAAAGGAAACAAAATTAAGAAAATAATTTATTTATTATTTAGATCAACGGGCAATGAAGCCCTTTACATGCTAGGTAACAAAGGTGCGAAATAAGTGACAAATGATAAAGAAGGACATAGATTATCAAAATCATCATGACAGTAATAATGCATACTGTAACGTTTATTTTATAATTTATTTACATTAATTGAACACTAATTTATTTAACACACTAAACTACTTGTTCACTAGACTAGACACTACATAATTTATTTGTACTACTCCGCATTCGGATCGTATGTCGCGTTCACTTCTGCTTCTCTACTTCTAACTAACTCCCTCGATCACAAACCCCCTTATATATACACCCCCAACCCTGATCGAGAACATTCTAGTACATTCTAGAAGCCTACGCAGCAAATGTTCATGCACCTGTCCTACGCGTCGTAGTTATTCTTTTGAAGGGGTAAACATGTGTCGCTTTGTTTACTTCTCGCATTACAATACAATAAGTATAGTCCAAGACCCATCTGTCAGAAATTTGCTTTAAATTGGCATAAGAGGCAACCGCAATGTTTTTACATGAATACCTCGGAAATAACGTCTAGAATAAGGATTGACTTATCCTCCAAAGCGCATCGGTCGGGAATATTGTTAAAAATGCAACAATTAAAAAAGAAATTAAAAAACGCGTTTTTTCCCGAATTGTTTTGCTTCTAACTTTTTAATTATTGAATTTAGAAGAAAGTAAGAGAGGAAAAAGTTGCAGAATCTATTTTTACATAAAATGGCATAGGTTATAAATTCAAAAATTTATTAGCGGTTTTGCCAAATATTAATAAACAACAAAAAATCGGCCCAAAAAAGTGTTTTTTTAACTTATTATTTTAGGCACTTTAAAATGTAGTTAGGACTTCCATATCACAGGTACAAAATCCTCCAGTTATAATAAAAGAATCGAGTAAATTTCGTTTCGATCGGATTATTAGACTTTGCACAATAATTTTGCAATCCAGAAAAATCGGAAAATATTGAAAATTTTCAAAATTGTTTAAATTTTTTTCCACTATTCGATTTTAATGAAACTAGCGGTCATATATAAGAGGGAACAAGCTTTCATGTACTTTTTATTTTTTTGCTTATAAACAAATACATTATCTCGGCGATTTTTTTGTTAAATGAAATTCTGAAAACATAGCAGGAAAGTACTCGGAAAGGCGCTTCTTTTTATTCATAATAAGTTGCTATTTTGCTTCTTAGCTTCTGAGATATAACTCCTCAAAGTTGTTTAGTGTTTAATAAAATGGTTAATAATAGTTAATAAAATTACTATTTTTTCTCATATGTTAAGAAATAATTGTTTCTCACAGTAACCAGTATAATATTTTTGTTGAAATTTACATTGAAAAGATTGAAGTTTAATTTCAAAAAATGTCTCGCTTCGAATTTTGACAAATTCATAAATTTGACATTTCTATTAAACACAGTTACAGGGTAGAAATTAATTACCTTGTAGTACTTTTAGGTTCAAAAACTTTATGCATCGGCAATGAAACAGCATTTCTCTTTAAATATCTAGCATTGCCGGTTGCACCTATTTTAGACACAAAATCATCTTTACTGAAATGTTTTGAGCAAATATAGGACGATTTTGTTATGTTATCATTTTCGCTAAGTTCCAAAACAGAAATCCAAATATTTCTTTTAATTGGATCTGCTGGAAATCTAAAATAATAACACTGATAGAACGCCACTGAGATGATACATAACCTCAAAAAATTTCATTAATAAATTTCTTTATTTACCTATGAAAAGACAATCCCGAGGCTTTCCCTGCATCGCTATAATCGTTGCATATCTTGCACCTATTAACCATTGTTAAATGTTTCCTATTTTTATCAAAATTACTCCCGGTTAGTTTTGGTTTGGTTAGGTTAGCGTGTGACAGACTAGGACGCGATGTTGCCACGTTGCCTCTCATAACGAAAGTCTATATTATTTTAGATTTACGTACAACTGACCAACCGCAGGCGAAGTAGGCTGGATGTATAAGCAAATCGTAAGCAAGAATTCTTCATTTGCATTCATGCAACAGCGCAAAAAACCGCTTAGAATGTGCTAAGATCTTGTCAATACATTATTTTGTAAACAAACGGGTCTAGTTATATTAATGGTCTGTGCACTCGACCATAGATCAAACACACAGAATAACTAATATAATAGAAAAAGCGTTCGAAAGAAAAATGTCTGCTCAGCTGTATTTCTTGATGTTGCTCAGGGCTTCGATAGAGTATGGCATCAAGGACTTATCTACAAATTAAAAAGAGGACTACCAGCACAATACTCTCATTTATTGGTATCTTATTTACCGAATAAATACTTTAGAATTAAGCAAGGAGAGACTTATACAGAGCTGAAAGAAGCTGAATCAAACTCAAGGTAGTGTACTTGGGCAGGTACTCTATTTGATATATACCAATGATATTCCAAACCTTGAAGAAGACATGATAGGAACTTTTGCCGACGACAAATCCGTACTGTCAACTGGAGAATACCAGGAAGAAGCCGCAAGAAAGCTGCAGATTTCAGTTAATAAAATTCACCTTTGGATAAAGAAATGGAGAATTAAAATAAATCGCACAAAATCGGTTCATGTCAACTTCACCTACAACAAAGAGCCGTATTATCCTATCCAAATAAACGACACTGAAGTCACAGTCGCAGACTCTGCCAAATACCTTGAATTACCCCTTTAGACAAGAGATTACGAAGGGCAGTCCATATCAGAAAGAAGAGAGAAAAACTCAATATAAAATATAGAACTCGGAAGTAATTCCAAACTATACATAGACAACAATTTACTAATCTATAAACAAATACTAAAACAGCAAGAACAACACTGAAATAATCCAGAGGTTCCAAAACAGTGTTTAGGTGCAGTGTCGGTGATCCATGGTACGTAACAAATAGCTGCATTCATCGAGATCTGGAAGTAGAAATAGTTGAACAAGTAATAACAAAATGTGCCCGATGCCACGAACAACGATTGTTAAGGCATGTGAACGTCGATATCATCCCACTCCTCAATAACACAAAGATAGGACGAAGGTTCAAGAGGACAAAACCCTATGAACTAGTGATGTGAATACAGTTATTACTAAAGCAGAGCATTCTTGCGGGCTAAGTGTACACGTGCGTTGTCAGTAAAAGTACGTGAACCTATAGATATATTGTTGAATGAACCATAGTCCATAATATATTTTAGCAATTTAAGTTAGATTTAAACTACTCATTGATCCTGATCAGATTGTAGTAAAGTAAACAGCTTTAGAAGGTTTATAATTTGAAAAAAATAAGCTATAGATTTAAGAGTTTCAATTATTTTAAATTCCTTGAGCTCTGCAATTTTGATGCATATAAAGGAAAACCTTTTCCAGAAAATGCGTTTAAATGTCTTCTTCTTCATTATGGCCAGCTCTTCGACCAAATGCTACTGCGATCTGAACTAAAAGTTATTTACGAAGCTGATGACATTAGCGCAAAAATAACTAATGCAATTTCTAAAAGACAAGGAGCTGGAAGATTCTACACGGAAGTGTCGAAATTGTGTGAATTAGTATCGAAAATACCTGCCACAAGTTAATCAGTAGAACGCAATTTTTCGACGCTTAAACGTATACAAAACTTCGTAAGGAATTCAACATGTCAACAGAGACTTTAGCAAATATTACTTTTGTCCATTGAAAATGAACACCTGCAAAGCCTATCAGAGCATCCACGTTTACATTAATTAAAGCATCGAATTACATTATAAATAGGGTAAGTTTTTAAAAATTGCTTCCCTTACATGAAATTCCTGCACGCCGCTGAGAGTAATCTCTATATATATAAAAATGAATTGCTTTTCGTTTGTCTCGCTAAAACTCGAGAATGACAGGATCGATTTTGCTAATTTTGATCTTGAAATATTTGTGGAAGTTCAGGGAAGGTTTAAGAGGCGAGAAACATAAATAATAAGTAACGGAAATACTGAAAAAGGTACGTTTTGTAATTTGACATTTGTAAGCAAGCAAGTGTCAGTTGGTTGTCAAATAAATAAATGTCAAAACGATTATTAAAATCTATCATCAGTTTGTCAGTGCGCGAGATCTTTATTGATTTTGAAATGACAAGAAGAAGACGACCTGACTTAGGTCGTTGAAGCCAATCAAATGTGCGACGAGCTACGTCACGTGCAAATCGCACTGACGACTAGCGAGAGACAGATAATGATAACATTCGTATTGGTATGACAGATTTGCGTTCAACAGTGAATAATTATGAAGTAGATAGGCTTAGAATGGAACGACTTCGGGCACATCAAGTAAAACAGCAGCGAGCACGACACAATGAAATAGAGCGAGAAGATGCAGTGTTCCTGTAAACCTAGAACGAGTAGCATTTCACTACGACTCGGAAATAGAATATTGTGCCGTTAAATTCGTAAGGATTGGAGAAATGACAATCATTTGTCAATAATGTAATACGTTAAAATACAGCGGTGAATCTACTCGATTATGTTGTGCTGATGGTAAAGTAAAATTACCACAATTGTTCCCACCACCAGATCCATTACGCTCACACCCACGCTCACTAGTTTCTGCGATGCGAAATGACTCTAAACATTTCTTGACCAACATCCAAAAATATAATAATTGCTTTCAAATGACGTCGTTTGGTGTAACGCATATTTTACAGGAAAATTTCATGCCCACTTTCAAGGTAGTCTTCCATAAATTATTTATTAAAAATTTAAAAAGATAATATACAATGCAGATAAAAGGACAGTTTGCGGAATCAACTTGAATTTTCCCTGTTTCGCGCATGTTACGTCGCGTGTTCGCGAGTCGTAAAACCATCATATTTATATATTTACGCACCGTAAAAGAGGCAAAAAATATAGTACATCAGAAAGCCTTCAATTTATTATGTGTATAATTGTGTTGTATTTAATTTAATATAGATAAAAATATTGTATCAAGTTTTGACAATATTTTTCAAAAATATATGAAGGTGATACGAAGTCCACCGGGTCATCTATAATTTTTATTTATCTTTCTTTTTTTAAACTTTAGGTGGCATTGCAACGCATGCCGGGTACGGCTTGTAGATACATAAAATCGTTCTTACGTATGGAGTAATAATTTTTGATATAAGAATACAATTTTGAATTATTTTTAAAATACCTCTTTTCTCCTCTTGCGTTTTACTCCATGGCGTAAACACGTACAAAGTTATATATTTACACATAAAAAAGATAGCAAGATTTTGTTTAATTTCCATGCTCCATTATACATGAATATGATGTCATTCGTTATACAATATTCCTGCGGTCTCAAGATTACTATCTCTCATCGCTTTTTCAACAGTCATTGTCGCAAATAAACAAAAAATCACGACGCTCATCGCAATACTCCACTTGTGGCTTTCTCCTACAAGCTCCACTGTTTCTCCTCCGATTGAGGGGAACCTTGAACGATCCCACGATTTCGATGGTTTCTGGTCGGGATCCATTAAAATGTTATTTTCCCGAAATAGTGGGACACGATCCGCATTCCCGCCCGATTGCCATCTAGATTAAATCTGTTCGCCTTTACTTTCATTATACAAACACCTAAAGGTTAAAAACCATTTGTCTCCCAGAGAAATCAGTCGGAGACCGTTGCGATTGCCTTAAATTACTTTTATTCCGGCAAAAATGGGAGAAACAATAGTCGCCATATGGGTTCACGGGAAATAAATGTGCAAACGAGAGAGAAAAAAGACTGGAGCTGTTTCTCTTTTACGACGATGGATTGTTGAAGCTGGCGATAAATAGTTTTAAGGGGGCGTGCAGCTCGGGAATAGAGGGTGGGCACGCGGTGGATCTCTTTTATTTTATTAGTTTTTTATGGTGGCTTTCGTCGTTAGCTCCTCTACGAGCTTTTGATGCCACGTGATTGTTTTCGGATCAGTAAAAACCTTGCTTGTCAAATATGTTTCCATAAAACGTAATGTCCACACATACGAGAATCACTACAGAAAAATTTGAATGGGGCGTAATCGCCCCGTAATACCCATTTGCCTTTTCATTCCAGTCGTATAGGGTGATCTTAGTAATAGACTAACACCATGAAAAACATCAGTCAGCATATAAATGAAATGAAAATGTATTCTATTACAGCGGCGTGCGGTGAAATTTCAAGTAAGGGAAGCAGTTATTAAAAACTTACCCTTTTGACGTGATATACGTCTTATAAATCGATGTGCCGCTTACCTGCCGGTTCACAAAACATTATAACGTTACGCCAGACCCATGCGTGCGAGCTAGAGTGAGAGCGACAACAATAGACGGAGATCGACCTTGGCGGTTGCCTTGCGACATATCTATCTCTTTTAGACGACAGCGTCCGAGTGAAAGCTCGATTTGGCGATCGGCTCGGTTCGCGAGCGCGATGGAAGGGGACGAAGGGGTACGCGCTGCGCGCGTTCTGATTGCACTATTTCCACTCCGCCGTCAGCGACGACGGCGACAGCAGTAAGCACACTATTATTTATAAAGTTATCTGAATATTTACTGTGCATAACATTGCTTATTACTATTACAGTAACAATTGCGGCAATAAGGTATTAAATTCTTGCATTCTAAGAGTTAGATTAGCTATATAATCTCATATATTGGTTATAATAGGTCATAATAGGGTATGTTACGATTTCGACTAAAAAATTATGATGAAGATATAAGTGATCGTGTAAAAAGTCGACAGCTTTCATTTATTATTCAATAATGTGAGGCCAATATTGCAAATACTCCATTTCCACTTTTCAGTGTGCATGTACTCATACAAAATTGCAGAGACGTTCAGAAAGATGTCTTCATATGTTTTTTGGACTTTGAAAGGGCCTTTGACAAAGTAAGGCATGATAGACTTAGACGACAAAGACATCCGTTGTATACAGAATCTGTGCTGGCATTAATCGGCTTATATAAAAACAAATGACTTTACAACTGAAGATATTGTCATATGTAGAGGCGTAAGACAAGGTTACATATTATCACCTCTACTATTTAATCTTTATTCGGAAACCAACTTTAAGGAAATCATGGAAGATAGAAATGTTGGAATTAAGGTAAATGGGCTATATATAAACAACATTAGATATGCAGATGACTCTATCTTAATTGCAAATAATATTGAAGATCTGCAACAAATGATCGATGTTCTGAACCGTATTGGTACAAATTATGGTCTTAAAATAAATAGCAATAAAACAAAATTCATGATAGTAAGCAGACGTAAACTCCCATACAACAATGCAAGATTAATAGCAGACGGCCAAACTTTAGGACGTGTAGCACAATATAAATATCTAGGAAGCTGGTTGCATGAAGATTGGGATAATGACAAAGAGATTAAATGCAGAATTGAAGCAGCTCGAAATAACTTTTTTAAATTTAAAAGAGTGCCAACTAGTCGTGACGTTAAATTAAAGCTAAGATTACGTTATGCCAAATGTTATGTACGGTCGGTGTTGCTGTACGGTGCAGAGACCTGGACATTAAAGTCATCTTCCGTCAACAAAATAGAAGCGTTTGAAATGTGGATGTATCGTAGAACGCTAAGGGTGCCATGGACAGACAGAGTAACCAACGATGAAATTCTAAGAAGAATCGGCAGAGACCGTGAGTTAATGCTTAATGTCAAAAATAAGAAAACATCCAATTTTGGACAAATAATGAGAAACTCATATCAACTGCTGCAACTTATTGTCGATGGAAAAATAGAGGGGAAGCGAGGGATGGGCACAAAGCAAATGTCATGCTTAAGAAATATAAGAGATTGGACGGGGTTAAGAACGATAGGAGAGTTGGTCCACACAGCAACCGACAGAGAAATATATGGAAATATGGTCGCCAACATCCAACAATACTGGATAGGCAGTCAAAGAAGAAGAAAACAATCACCCTGCGCAGCGAATCATGTAAGGTTATTCTTAAGAAAGTTAAATAGAGAGTCATGGGATGAAAATAATATGCAGGAAGCCATCTTAGCTGTGAAAGCGAAACGTATGGGGTGGTGTTGACGCTAACGTCAACATTATTTTAGGTTAAGAAATTGTAATTTATGGTGAACTAATTTTGGGAACTTTTCAACACGTTTTGTTTTACAAACAGATAATAATCACTGACGCAGCTTAGGTAACAAGGTTTTTGGGATATCTAATTCAACTAAAAGCACGTCTTATTTTACTACGAAGAATAACAACGCCGACCGAACGTCAACAAGTCAAGTTCAAATCACAATAATTAACCGAGTCAGCATAACAAAGGCGTTTACGGAACGTGATAACGAGCGCTCCAGTTAAGGTCAGTTTCTGCAACTCTAGGTCATTTTAAGAAAACAAATAATATCTCATTTAACCAATGTAAAACAAGATGTATAAAAGCTCTGAAATTTGGGACAATAAACCAGTATACCCTAGTATGCTCAAAACGACGTGTGTTGTTGGTCTTGATTTAAAAGTCACCGTTCATCTTAAAACCGACTGTGAGACTGCAGTCGGGAGACCTAACCTCACCCTACACGACTACTCTCACGTTACGCCCTGAGAGTTCTACGAGATCGTCAAGCTAAGAGAACATCTAACTTCGAGATCTTCATACCCGTATCTGCACGTTACGCCCTCAGATCCATCCCGGAGAAGTACGTCACGCAGATCACGCCCTCTCTCCACACAACTAGAACTTCAACTCCAAGAACTTCAAGAGATCACGTCACGCCCTGATCTCCAAACTACGAGACCGTCTTCAGCCTTACAACCAGGAGACAAGATTCATCTCCGCAGCCATCCACGAGCCAAAGAGAGATCTATACAGTCCAATCTCTACAGAGGCCACTTCATACTTCGTTCAGGTGGCTTCTAGCGTCAAAAATGTTTAATGTCCCCTTTGGGACTTTAAGACGTAGGGCAAGTACGGAGGAAGGCTGGAAAAAAGGTTACATAGGAGGTCACAAAGGCACATTCAATGAAAATCTAGAAAACGAACTGGTCCAATATATATATAAAAAAAATGGAATCCATGTTTTTTTGGACTAACAACTATAAGCATCTGAACCGGAGGCCGCCGGTACGATGGGTGACGTGGGTCTATCTGCCGACTCGGCACCTTTGGAAACGAGGTCGGAGGCCAAAACGGACCAGCGATGAGAAGAGTATTCTCTAAACAATCTTTCAATTAGACGGTTGTCTTTAATCTTTCTCGAGTATACTTCAATATATCTATAATTTAATTGGAGGTATTGACTTTCATTCACGCGGTTTTTTCACAACGGATGACGGCCTCAAACTGGCATTTCAAATTGCGGAATCAAAACAAATCCCTTTTCTATCGATTTTCTACTAAAACTAAAATGGCTGTGTCGCCCATTAGAAACTGATGTTTGTTTACATGCCAACATAGCCGGTAGGCGCGGTGTAAAGGGGGAAGGAAATATGGCCGCCGTTGACGAATTTTGACAACGTACAAAATAGCTATCCATAGGCGTATCAATAATAAGGGGCAAAAAGGAAACAAAATAAAAAAATAATTTATTTATTTATTTAGATCAACGGGCAATGAAGCCCTTTACATGCTAGGTAACAAAGGTGCGAAATAAGAGACAAATGAAGTATAGAAGGACATAGATTATCAAAATCATCCAAGACCCATCTGTCAGAAATTTGCTTTAGATTCACCAGGTACAAAATCTTGAAGTTATAATAAAAGAATCCTGTAAATTTCGTTTCGATCGGCTTATTAGATTTTGCACAATAATTTTGAAATACAGAAAAATCGAAAATTTCAAAATTGTAAATTTTTTTTTTTTCACTTTTCGATTTTAATAAAACTAGCGGTCATATATAAGAGGGAACACAAGCTTTCATGTACTTTTGTTAGAATTAAAAAATATTTATTAGAACGGTTAGTCATTGTTTAAAGTTGGTGTCGTTTTTTTGCTTATAAACAAATAGATTATCTCTGCGAATTTTTTGTTAAATGAAGTTCTGAAAACATAGCCGGAAGTACTCGGATAGACGCTTCTTTTTATACATAATACGTTGCTATTTTGCTCCTTAGCTTCTGAGATATAACTCCTCAAAGTTGTTTAGTGTTTAATAAAATGGTTAATAATGGTTAATAAAATTACTATTGTTTCTCATATCTTAAGAAATAATTGTTTCTCACCAGTAACCAGTATGATATTTTTGTTGAAATTTACATAAAAAAGGTTGGAATTTAAATTGAAAAAATGCCACGCATCCAATTTTAACAAATTCATAAATTTGATATTTATATTAAACACAGTTACAGGGTATAAATTAATTACCTCGTAGTACTTTTAGGTTCAAAAACTTGATGCATCGGTAGTGGAACAACATCTCTCTTTAAATATCTAGCACTGTCGGTTGCACCTATTTTAGACACAAAATCATCTTTATTGAAATGTTTTGAGCAAATATAGGACGATTTTGTTATGTTATCTTTTTCGCTAAGTCCCAAAACAGAAATCCAAATATTTCTTTTAATTGGATCTACTGGAAGCCTAAAATAATAACTGTGATAGAACGCCACTGAGATGATACATAACCTCAAAAAATGTCCTTAATAAATCTCTTTATTACCTATGAAAAGACAATCCAGAGCCAGAACCCTGCATCACTATAAACGTTGCATATCGTGCACCTATTAACCATTGTTAAATATTTTCTAATTTTATCAAAATACACACACAAACCACGTACACAACGAATTCTATCACGTGAAAGACTAGGACGTGATGTTGCAACTCATAACAAAAGTCTATATTATTTTAGATTTACGTACAACTGACCAACCACAGGCGAAATAGGCTGGATGTATACGCAAATCGTAAGCAAAGACTTCGTCATCTGCATTCATGTAACAGCGCAAAAACGCTTAGAATATGCTAAGATCTTGGCAATACATTATTTTGTAAACAAACGGGTCTAGTTATATTAATGGTCTGTCACCTGGATGAATGGTTTCAGGCAACGTAATCCTACGATATCCTAACGATCACCTGAGAGTACTTCTGCGGCTCGAGCTAAAGCTTTTAACAAAGTGCAAATTGACAAATACTCTCAAATGCTTTCTGGAATGTTGGATCAACATAAATTCCTGCCGAATGATATTTGGAATATGGATGAATCGGGTATCACCACCGTTCCTTCGAAAAATAAAAAGGTTTTGGAACACCTGTTGGATCTGTGGCATTTACCCAGGAAAATGGTTACATGAACAGTGACATATTTCCTAAATGGTTGAAGCACTTTGCGAAATATGCCAAATCATCAAAGCAAAATAAAGTCTTGCTGTTATTGGATGGACACACTAGCCATAAAAGCTTAGAAGCACTTGTATATGGCACAGAAAATGGCATAATTTTTTTCTGTTTTCCCCCACATTGTACCCATAGGGTACAACCGTTGGATGTTAGCTTTTTTGGACCTTTCAATGCTTACTACAATCAAGAACTAACTAATTGGCTTAAAAATAACCCAGGGCGTGTAGTAACTCATTTCCAAGTAGCATCTTTATTTAACGCAGCATATATCAAGGCAGCAACCATTCCCAACGCTCTAAGGGGATTTTCAGCGACTGGCATAGCACCATTTAACGACAACATCTCCCCGATTGGATGTTTGCCGCCGCAGATGTAACTAACGCTGAAGAGGATGACAATCGGGACGAAAATCAAATACAAGATGACCAGTGAAATGAAACAGATGAAGTCAACGTCATGACGAACTCGGTACCAAGTGCCCAATCTACGAAGGTCTCTTACGAAAAGATCAACGAAACTTTAGTTTTGCGAGGTCCTTCCTCATGTACTCAAAACGTAATTCAAGGAACAAATCACGACCTATCAATTGAAGAAATTTTAATGAGAAAGTCGGCGAGAACCATGAATAAGAAATGTGTTATGGAGGATGATGAGGATGAAGATGAGCAGGCCGAGGGTTTTGACATAGGAGATGACCTAGATGAGGAGGACACGCCTTGGATTTATTGTAATAAACTTTACTCCTGGTCTTTATCAAGGGAATTATGGTTCCAATGTCACATCTGTAAGAAATGGGCTCATGCAGAATGTGATGGGGTAGACAGAACGACTAAAATGTTCAAATGTGACATTTGTACCTAGTTTTATATTTTTATTATTACTATGCCATCTCATCAATAGTTACTTTCATGAGATGGCATAGCATGTTTCTTTTTTAAATATATATTTTCGTTTGTTAATAGAAAAACCGTTTAAGTTTTGTGAAAACTTGCTTTATTTATTCCATATTTATATATTTTCCACATAAAAATGTTTTTTGGCCATAAAGAAAAAATCATAGTACCCAAAAAAAGGATGCCATCTCAGACACCTTTTTTGTAATGTAATTCGATTCTTCAGTCACTTTTTGCAAATCCGAAATGACGTCATCATAAAAATGTGGATGCTTTGACAGGCTTTGGAGAAGTTTATTTTCAATGGACAAAAGCGATATTTGCGAAAATCTCTTCCCACAAAATTTCTACGTTTTAGCATTGAAAAATTGCGTTCTACTGTTGAACTTGTGGCAGGTATTCTCGATACTAATTCAGACAATTTCGACAATTCCGTGTAGGCATCTGCCAGTTCCTTGTCTTTTAGAAATTGCATTAGCTATTTTTGCGCTAATGTCATCAGTTTCGTAAATAACTTTTAGTTCAGATCGCAGTAGCACTCGGTCGAAAAACTGGCCGTAATGAAGAAGAAGAGATTTAAACGCATCTTCTGGAAAAGGTTTTCCTTTATATGCATCAAAATTGCATAGCTCAAGGAATTTAAAATCGTTTAAACTGTTAAATATATATTTTATTTTTTTCAATTTATATACCCTCTAAAGGTGTTTATTTTACTACAATCTGATCAGGATCAATGAGTAGTTTAAATGTAACTTAAATTGCTAAAATGTATGATAGACTATAGTTCATTCAACAATGTATTGGTTCACGTACAATATTCTTTACACACTACGCACGTGTACACTTAGCCTGCAAGAATGCTCTGCTTTAGTACTAACTGTGATCACTTCACTAGTTCATAGGGTTTTATCCTCTTGAGCCTTCGTCCTATGTTTATCTTATTGAGGAGTGGGATGATATCGACGTTCACATGCCTTAACAATCGTTGTTCGTGGCTTCTGACACATTTTGTTATTACCTGTGCAACTGTTCTGCTTCCAGATTTCGATGAATGCAGCTATTTGTTACGTACCATGGAGCATCGACGCCGCACCTCAGCACTTTGTTTTGGAACCTCTGGATTATTTCAGTATTGTTCTTGCTGTTTTAGTATTTGTTTATAGATTAGTAATTTGTTGTCTATACATAGTTTGGAATTTCATTCGAGTATCCAATACATTTTTCTGTATTTCATATGAGTTTTTCTCTCTTCTTTCTGATAAGGACTGCCCATCGTAATCTCTTGTCTAATAGGTGTAGCCCAAGGTATTCGGCTGAGGCTGCGACTGGGACTTCAGTGTCGTTTATTTTGATAGGATAATTTCCTATTATATCTTCTTCAAGGTTTGGAATATCATTGATATAATATCAAATATAGTACCTGCCCAAGTACACTACCTTGAGTTACCTCGGCTTTGATTTCTTTGAGCTCTCTATAAGTCTCTGCTTGCATAATTCTAAAGTACCTATTCAGTAAATAAGACTACAATAATTGAGAGTATTGCGCTGGTAGTAATCTTTTTAATTTGTAGATAAATCCTTGATGCGGTACTCTTTCGAAGGCCTGAGTAACATCAACAAATACGGCTGAGCAGACTTTTCTCCTTCGAACGCTTTTTCTATTATATTGGTTATTCCGTGTATTTGATCTATGGTCGAGTGATTTTCTCTGAAACCAAACTGGTGATCTGGAATGAGGTGTCTTTCTTCTATTGTCGGCTTTAACCTTTTTAGTAAAAGCTTCTCAGATAGCTTAGATAAAGTAGGTATCAGAGATATTGATGTATAGGACGAAACTTCAGTTTGAGGTTTGACTGGTTTTGCTATCATTATAACTTCTGCCACTTTCCGTCTAGTTTATTTGTTGCTGAATTTGATCGATTATTTGACAAAAGAGGCGTCTGTATGATGTTTGAACATCTCCCACCCTGTCTGTACACACCGATAGCCGTTTAAACTAGCAAATAAGCTACTCCAATGATAGCTTCCACGCCCGCCATGCATTCAGCAGGTTCAATGACCTCTCGACATACACACGAAAGCCGACGTACAACAGAGAACCTAGCAGGGGGAATAGCTTCCATTGGATTTTTCTGAAGTAGTGAAAAGCCGTGCGCACACGACTCGCGGGCAGACTTTCTGCTGTAAGTCTGTTTTAGCCCAGCCAGCATTTATTATAAGCTTTTCAAATAGCTTAGATAGAGTTGGTATCAGAGATATTGGTGTATAGGACGAAACTTCATTTTCAGGTTTGCCTGGTTTTGCTATCATTATAACTTCTGCTACTTTCCATATAATTTATTTGTTGCTGAATTTGATCGATTATTTGACAAAAGAGGCGTCTGTATGATGTTCGAAAATCTCCCACCCTGTCTATACACACCGATAACCGTTTAAACCTGCAAATAAGTTACTTCAATGATAGCTTCCACATCCGCCTAAAGCACACGACTTGATGCATTGTGCAGGTTCAATGACCTCTCGACAAACACATGACATTTGTTTAATTACAAATGTCAAATTGCAAAACGTACCTTTTTTAGTATTTCCCTTACTTATTATTTATGTTTTTCAACGCTTAAACCTTTCCTGAACTTCCACAAATATTTCAAGATCAAAATTAGCAAAATCGATCCAGCCGTTCTCGAGTTTAAGCGGGACAAACGAACAGCAGTTAATTTTTGTATATATATAGAGATTTATCAAAAAATCCTTCTTTTAAATAGAACTACTTCTGCTGCAAACAATTTTTAATTTAACTTCTTCTTTGAAATGGTAGTCATAGAAATTTCATTGGGATGAACTCACTGTCATCCACTTAATTAATCGGAGCATTTAAACCATAGAAATTCTTCAGAATCCTTTAGCGATAGCTTCGACCTCTTTCACCGTAGTAATTCAGTTTTTCCATTGTCCTTCAGGTCGCATCAGAACAATGCGAGGATGAAGTTTTTACTACTCGACGGCAATCTGCTCTCAGGCGGATCGATGCCTTCTTGAAAAGAGAAATTTTTCCTTTTTAATTACGGGAAATAGTTATGTGCGGAGCAGAGATTGACAGATTACATATATATATAAGACAGTGTGTAGTGGGATACAGCCAGGTGAGTAGGGCAATGAAACTCGGTTTCTACTTCATTAGGAAGCTTTCGATTCTTTAATTTGAATCTTCTTCAGCCAATGCTAAAGGCAAGATTAGGTGATCCTGTATTTATATATATATATATAATTACTGTAATGTTGCTTTTCTAATATTTTAGAATAGTTTTGGTGCATTGTGTTACTTTATATAATTTTAATTGACTTATTTTAATTTTTCCAAGTTTTTTTTGTTACTTGTCTCCAGATTTCTACCCATTGCTTTCTTTTATTCCACTCTCATTCGCCCCATTTCCCATATGCTCTTGTTCACTTTGGATGGTCTTGTTTTGCTCTCTGAGATTATAAGCATAATTATCTGACTAAATTTCTTGTGTCCTTACTTTCAATTAGAGACTTTTACTCCTACCTTCCATTAGATTCCATTCTTTCTTCCAAAATTTTCACTTACTTGTTTCGTTCGATAACAATTCGTTCCACATTCATTCCAAGTTATGCTTCTTTATTTTTTGTATTGTATAGTATACAATCCCACTTCTGATACATTGTGTAGTATAATAGTCTATTATAAATACTAATGTAAGGAAGGAAAGGAAGTAAAGGAGAAAGGAACGACACAACAAACGTGGCATTAATCTACTAAACGCAGCATACAAAGTACATAGTAAAATAATCAATGAAAGGCTTCGTGTTTACTCAGATACAATTTTAATAGAAGAACAAACGAGATTTCGAAGAGGAAGATCGTGTATAGACAATGTATTTACAACAAAACAGATGGTAGAAAAGCGTAGAGAATTTAACCTTGAAGCTCAGCTCGTATTTGTCGATCATGGAAAAGCTCTTGATAAGGTCAAAAGAGATATGTTATGGACAATTATGGAGAAAGGAGGCTACCAAAAATACCTTATCAAAATCTCACAGAGCCCATAACGAGACACAAAAATCATCACTGATACAAGCAAAGAATTAACAACAGAAATACTCATCAATCGAGGAGTAAGACAAGGATGTAGCCTGTCACAAACACTTTTTAATATATATTTATGTAACCTTATCAGGAAGTGGAAGTCATTACGTGCAAATGCATAAAGATCAATCATAATACATACATTACCAGCATAATATTTGCAGATGATGAAGTTATAATAGAGATCACGAAGAAGAAATTACAGCGATCAATTTACAAATTTCACCACATACAATCTGAATATATTTTGAAGAAAACAAAATTTATGGCATTGTGTGGAAAATTTCTTTTACGAACAAAAATTGTCGTCGACAGATACATCTTTGAAAAATTATCACATTTCAAATATTTAGGCTGCGATATAACTTATGAGGAGGATAGATCGATAAACAATAATGTTTATAATAAATATGTGGAACTATTAGAAGAACCATTAAAAGTTAAACATGGCAAGAAACGCAGTTAATATTTTACAAAGTAATGGCAGTGAATATTATATGGGTCAGAATGCTGGGCACTGCTGAAGCAAGATTACAAACAACTTGAAAGATCTGAAATGAGATTCATGAGATCAGTAAAAGGCTATACAAGATTTAATAGAATTTGGAACGAAGCCATCAGAGAGTAGAACCAATAACATATCAAGTAATCACATAAGAAGAAAAATGGCGAGATCATGTATTAAGAATCTATTTTTTGTTTATTTTTCCATGTTTCACCACCTCCTTTCTCTTTTATTCGTATGTCTTGGCTATATACATTCGCATTTCCTCTTATATCTCTTCTTTCCTATATTTATCATGTCTTCTTCTACATACTACCATTACAAATTAATAGCCCAGTATTCTCTAATTCTTTAAAACATGACAGTAGCTTTCCGAATATTATCGTTCTCCTTATCTCAACCCTCACATCTTTGTACCAAAACCGAATTTCGTAATCGTAGAGTACTTGCTCCTAGTTCTTAGTAATGTTCCATAACTTCTTCTTTTTGATTTTCATGATATCCCTCCTGCTTAATGCATCCTGTAATACCTCATTCTGCTCTACTTCTAAGAAACCTATTAATTTTGTTTTGGTAAGTGATTTTCTTTGGTTCTAATTTTTTTATCTTTTATTAATTTTTTTTGTGTACCATTCTCTGTTTGTGTAATTATATGTTTGTTATTCGTGAATACGGGCATATTCTCTCAGCATTTTACTTTTCTTCTCTCAAACCTGATCTACCCCTAGAGCACTCGCAGTGCAACTTTATGTCCCTTGTTACGTTACATTTGTTGAAACGTAACAGATTGTGGTTAACGCGGCGTCGCGGTGTCTGGCCACGGATTATAGCAAGCACTGTTAACTTAGAATGTATAAATTTTATCAGAATGGAGATCAATCTATTAACTAACGTTGGTAAAAATTTGAAAGTGTTCCGTAATACGGTTTGCCTGTAATTACAGTTTAAGGAAGTTGATGCACAGTAAGGTAAAGAAATATTCGATATTTTGGCATAAACATTTTTTTATGGTTTCTGGAAGGAGGCCATAAATTAAAAATTACGCCGAGCTCAGCACTTAGCAAGAGGGGAGCTTGTCGGGCGGAGAGACAGTAAAGGTTTTTTGATTGGTCATGAGAGTAAGAGTGGGATTTGAATTAGGGACATTTTTGGGAGAAATTTGGGAAAGGGAACGAAGGGGAGAGGATTCAGACGGGATTCGGTCGAGGTTAGTTGTGGGTTAAGGTTTCACTCTACAAATTATAGCTGAGGCTTCCATAATTTGAGGAGACCTAACGTTTGGATTAGCGAATAAGTTTGGATAAGTTTGTGAAGTGTTAAGCCTCTGTAGCCTGGTGGCTATTCTCGTCAAAATATCGTCAAAGATCATCAAAACAATGTTACTTACTTTATTTGAATTTGCATCGTTAGCTACCTCCGAGTTTACGAGATTTTTATTGCATTCTGTAGTTTACTCTCTCCAACTTTTCGAATTCAACCTTTAATCAAAAATTGTTTTCTCTTCAACAACATTTATCAAGGTATCCTATATGATTTACCATTAATCTTGTCTAAAAATCACCGCTGCCCTGAAACTTCCGTTTTTCCCCATTTTGAAATCTCTCTCGTATACAGCTGGTACATATATATATATATATATATATATATATATATATATATATATATATATATCTATCTCCGAGTATTAATGACCGAAAATTAATTGTGCTCTAAGAGTGGCTCAGCAAAAAGGAGAAACGTCGGTAAAAGTACGTTTAATTTATCGCTTATAGTTTCTTACGAAAACCGTCTGGCCACTATTTCAAAATGAAATATTGTAGTTGCGTTATCACTATTTAAACAGGGTAATATTGTACACGAGCTTCACCGACGTGTTTTGTCGTAAAGTGCTCCGAGGGAAGAAATCGAATATTAAGGTTGTGAACCATAAAACGCAGCGTTTCGACCGTTAAATTTTATCAGATTAATATTTGGACAGAACTTTTTTATTTCTTTGATAAATAAGCTAGAAACGGAATTCTGGAAATTAGTAATCGCGGAACGTAAACCGCCGAGCGTAAACACAGCCGACCCGAAAATAAAATCCGCGACAGTTCCATCCTAACTCGACGTTATACACCTGAGTGTGTACACATCCGTTTTTCCATATGGAAATATGTATTTCGAGCATCACATCAGGAATTACGGACTTCATCCAAGCGGAAAATTAAACATTTTCAGAATGGAAAGTTTATCTTTGGGAGCCGATTAAAGAGGGGTCTTTCAAAAAGGGGGGATATTACGCGAATAAACAAAATCGTATCTAATTTAATGCCGTACCATATCTTAATCGTATTCCTATGGTGCGAGAGGGATTTAATTAAGATCGGGTTAATTATCACAAAAACATGTGAGCGTGTAGAAGGATTAAGAGTGGATTTCATTATTCGAGCGTGGTTTTTAATATGGGGCAAACATTTCACCCTACAATACATATATATTAAATGGCAGATGTAACGAAAAAGTGCTATTAGCATGAACGTGTTTTATGGCTGGGGATTTAAATGATTTCCATATTCCTTCTCACCACTCCTCCTACTTAGCTCCTCCTCTTAACACATAACACATCGTAAAGGAAGTTTTAAGGTGGAGTTCGCACATACTTAGTACCAGTCGGTTTCAAATTATTGAAAATCCCTAAAATTTAGATTCTCTCCTTTGAAATGCGCCGCCTGCGTCAAATAAGAAAGAGCACGCTTCACACCGATGTTTAGATTTCGCGTCACACTATGAAGATTCTACAGTCAGTAGATGGGAACATGGACATGTTAGAAACTTACTATACCTGTCCACCTAGGCAAGGATGATGACTATTGAGGCACAGTGATTTTAATGAAATTGTTTTCCTCTCTGACTTTATAAACATAATGATGTGATCATTTTTCTAGAATTTCTTAGGTCCTTATTTTCAATTATAAAACTTTTACTCCTACCTTCCATTAGGTTCCATTCTTTCTTCCAAAACTTTCACTTGATTTCAATTCGTTTCAAATTCATTCCAACTTATGCTTCTTTATTTTTTGTATTATATAGTATATAATCCCACTTCTGATATATTTTATAGTATAATAATAACCTATTAAAAATACTAATGTACTGATAGGGGGCGAGTGAAGAGACTCTAAAATTAAAATTATCTCTTTAAATTCCAATAATGATAATCATAATAATAAAATGAAATGTATTTAGTTGAGACAGATGGTGAAGGTGAAATTGAGTCAGAGACTGACACAAGTTTGTTGGCAAATAAACGTTACAATACTATCGTGATAGCTACTACCTAGTATATTTAATATTGTGAAATATAACCGAAATAGTAAAATATTGATGTAATTTACTAGTTAGTAATTTAGCAAATGCTTTTGAGAGGTAATTTAGAAGATTCCACAATTGTGTTGAGAAATTATTTTAATAGTACAATTGATAATAAAATTTACAGCAATAATTTCATCAATGTAAAAACCGTATTCGGTGTTGTTGGGAGGGCTTCCAAATATCATTCTAAATTATAAACTATGAAAACCACCTCGATTAAAAACTATATATTGCTCATATTATTGTTTGCAATATACTGCTAAAAGTTGAATACCTAGTATTAAATGTGAACCTGAATTTGAAATATTTGTACCAATGAGAATAATAATTATATTTATTCAACACACGACAGTTATGACTGTCATTATTAATGTCATTTTAGGCAAGTAAACTATCAAATAACACACTAGTGTGTTATAAAGTGTGTTTGGTTGCCACGTTGTCCGTGGCAACCAAACAAACAAGCAACCTACTTTAACTAAAATGTAAAAAAGTCACTGTCAAGTCATTCTGACATTTATATGGTACCGAGGCGCAAGTAGCTTTGATTTGATCCCAAAGCTTATTAATTATTGTCTCATAAAAAGAAAACGATTTCTACTACTTGTTTGATAAAACTTTGTATGCCACTCGCGTGTTATGTTTCATTGTTTTCAGTGTTTTCAAAGCAAACAAAGGGCGGAATGACAGTCAAAATTGACAGTTCATTGGGTCCTTAATCATAGAATTTTCTTTTTTTGAGTAAGGTGATTTTTTTTTTCAAATTTGCACCTGGGCGCTATAACAATGGAAAAAATTTTTCCGTAGCGTGTAAGACTTATTCTAGTCATGTCAAAGTGGGTAGATTCATTGAGACACCTTAACTTAAATTCTGTAGAGTAATGTAGATATTCAATTAATTGCTGAATAAATTCTCAGTAAATTAGTTGTTGTTTGGGAATATGAAGACGGCGTTAAATAATTAACACGAATTGGAGACATCTCGATCGCCAAATTTAAAAGCTAATTTAGAGCCAATTTAACAAAAAACTTACAACAATTGGCAACATACTTACATTTTAGTCTTCTGGTAAATTTACATATGTAAAATATTAAGTAACGTCCTATGAAACTAGCCTTACTAGTTAAATAAGTGTAATAGAGGTAACACTTCTTCCATTAAGCTTTGAAATGATGACTTGATAAAAATCTATAAACTTAAATTTGCATAAAACTAATATACGAAAATGATGAACATATTTAGCATTGCAATTTTTTACCTTTACGTTTACAGAACACTTATTTCATCAAGCTGATTTATGACAATTCGGTACAAATTTTCAATATTAATGTACAGGAAACGAATAAATGGAAATCATAATTAAGGTGAATTTTGAGAACCTGTCAATAATTTTCAAAAGCAAATCGGAAAGATTAGTTGATTCCACTGGTCAATTATTACCAAGATAACATATCAAGATTTTAGTTTTACAGGTCACATTGCCTGAAATTAATTTAGCATATTATATCTGCAAAGATGTATATTTTTTCCCTGATGGTGGACCCTTTTATTTAATTAAAAGGTGTTTCATTTTTATGTAATGATATATGATAAGTACTAATTCTAATTTGATTAGGTATGCCTTAATTATTTAATAGTTCTTCGCTGTGTTTTATACAGTTTTCACTTATATTATGATACTGTTGGTGTGTAAAGCGTTAACTGTCATCAATAGATAAATAGTGTTTCCCACACATGACACTTATAACTGTCATTTGTAATGAAGCATATTTTTCCCGTGGCTAGAACCCTTGTCTCCCTCTGTTACCTTTTGCGGAAAACCCGTAAATTCAAATAAATAACCATTGTCTCTCCGCCGTGACACCTGCAAATTTCGAAGACGGAGTTTAAACAAAAGACCACCAGTTGTCTCTTTAATTGCGAGCTGCAAATTACCCCTCCCTGTTTATCTGGGAGCTCTAAATATTAACGAAAAGTATCGAATGTATCTGGTGTAGTCGCCGCTCTTGTGAGTAGTCTTAGAGTGTCTCTGCAGTGCCAACCGTCCGGTTTTCGCGAGTAGTCCGAAAGTTTTCTCCGCCCAACCAAGTGCCCGTTCTGTCGTTTACTTTTCTCGCGATACGAGAGATAACTCACTAGTGAGTTATGGATTATGAGTCTAGTTCATATTTAATAGTTATTTATGGTACTAGTGTGTTATGTTGACCATAAGTCACGCGAGAAGTCTCAAGTGAATTAGGAAACATAACACGCGAGTGGCATACAATGTTTTATCCAACAAGTGGAAGAAATCGTTCTTTATGAGATAGTAATTAATATCATACTTTAAATATGTACCTGAGTAATTTAATAGTTTACTTGTCTAAAATAACATTAATAATGAGTCATAACTGTCATGTGTTGGATAAAGTATTTATATTTAAATGTTGCCGGGGGCAACCAAACAAACAACCTACTTTAACCAAAATGTAAAAAAGTCACTGTCAAGTCATTCTGACAATTATAGGGTACTGAGACGCAAGTAGCTTTGATTTGATCACAAAGCTTTTTAATTATCATCTAATAAAAAAAAAAGATTTTTACCACTTGTTGGATAAAACATTGTATTCCACTCGCGTGTTATGATTCCTAAGTCACTTGAGAATTTATACCACTCGGCCTGATGACTTCGTGGTATAAATCTTCTCGCGTGACTTATTTTTTTAACATAACACACTAGTACCATAAATAACTATTATTCACAGTTTCGAGTTGAAACAGTTTCTATGATTACGAATTAAAGTCTACAACGGAATTATTCTCTCTAACGTCAAATTGAAGTTTGTGAATAATTTTCATGGAAGGTTACGAAACAAATTGCAAACTTTTATTGGCTATAGGGTAAACTAGTCACATCAAACTTATTTCCTTTAAGTCAAAATGAAGTTTGCTGCAAACTTATAAAGAATCATGTTACCTTCTGAAGAATTTACTTGACATTGACAAACTAAAAAATTTAAATTGAAAATTTAAGTTGAAAATTGGAAACTGCTAATTTAAGATGTGGTTATTTCAAGCTTGTATCATGTTTGATGTAAGTTTTAGTAAAACTAACTTCGAAGCTTGCACTTTCAATAGCCAGTTAATAGAAAATATTCTGCTAATTGTTTATGTAAAATCAATGTTTAAAAAGTGATCCACAATTATAGTTAGATATTATATTATATTTTTGAATATCTTCTCTTTTTTTCTTGAATTTAGCCCAACTTAACTTACTTAACTTAAGCCGCAACTTAATTCAGTATTGGGGAACATCACTTACGCTTTAAACTTCTGTTAGTGGAACCATATTTTCTGAAATGTTAGAGTCGATTTTACACCTTGTTTAAAAGGATTTTAAAACTTCAATTGCATTTCTTTATTTTAGTGCATAATATTTTTATAAGAATACTATATAGATAAAGATTTATACTCAAAGTATTTACTATATATATTTCAAAAATATTCATGTACAATATTGGACCATTTGCTTTTTGAAACGTCCTTGTATTTGTTGACTCCTTCACCAATATTTTTTCATGTACTTCTTTCTACCACTACCTTTCACCACACTACTCATAAATTGCATTTATTAATTTGTATTTGTGTTCAATGAAATTTATTAGTTTTAAATAAGTAAAATTAATTAAAAATTAAAATAAAAAAAATTAAAATAAAAAAAGTTAAATACTACTTTATTAAAATTTAATTGAATTTACTAATTGAATTTATATACTTAACATTGTTAAATCAATAACTAATTTAAGACTAATTTGTATACTTAACTACTATGGCTGTCCATTAATAACGCGAAGACTTAGATTCACAGTAGCTTATTAACTCCAATAATATTGCAATACAGGATGATCAAATATAATTTGTTGTTCAATTGTCTTTAAATAAGCAAGAAATTAATCCTGGAATAAGGCTGACACTTTAATAATTGCATAAAGACATACACATACTGTTTGCGGATGACTAAATACTTTTACAAAAAACAGATCACCTACAAAAGGCAATTTAATGCAAATATGTAAAAATTAGAATTTAAAAATGCCAGAAAAATGACAAACTTATGGATTTATAGGAACACAACCGACAAGCTTCAAGATTACTGTGTGACATATGCTACGAATATGAAAAAGATACAAGAAACTAACTACATAAATATCAAATGATGTATGAAACCATACAAAGAACACTGCAAAACAAGACACGTAATAAAAATGAAGTTCTATATAATGATGACAGCACCAGTATTGACATAGGGAAGTACTATATGCTGAAATGAAATTTTCAAGAAGGATAAAAGGTCGCACAATAAGATACCAAATAAGAAGTAAAGAAATAAGGGCAGAATTGAACATGTTCTGAGACAGAATACAACAGAACTCATTAAAACGGAGGCAATATATTGAAAGAATGAACGATGGTAGGTTAGTTAAACAAGTAGCAAGTACACTATACACCAAGAGGAAGAAGGGACGTGGATAACCCCAGAAGAAGGTAGCAAACATGAAGACTGAACGAACTGCAAGCCTCTCTTGAAGTGCAAAAGAAGAAGAAGATTGTTTTTAAATTAAGGTTAAATCGAGGGTATACAATTTTCGTTTAGGGATTCCAAAAATGGAATTAGGCACTCACACTTAATTTGATCGCAAATTGTGTGTAGTTCTATATTAAAATATAGAATAGTTCTATTACAGTTATATTGTGAATACAACTATTAAAGTAATAGAACAGTTCCATATAAAATATAGCGGTAGTGAAATATTTCTGAAATATAATAGGACTGTCTTGGATTAAAATAATCATTACAACTAAGCTAGCACTCAGTCCAAGTGTTTATCTGTAGTCTGCCGGTAATTGTTATTACAAGCTGCCAAAGACATTATAATTTATTTACACAGGGTAATCAAAGGTATTTTTATAATTCATGGTAAACTCCAAAATTACCCTGTGTTCATACATAAAATTAGAATCATTGTTCTGAAATATTTTAGATCAACTAAGTGATTATTGTTTTAAGTAAAATATGTTACTATGAATTTTAACTAATTGCAGATTATTTCATATTAAATTTTATTCAGTAGATATGTAATTATTAAAAATTACAGAAAGATATCAAGTCGCTCCATCTTACATTACATGATTACATTGAGTTTTGCGACTTAACCCGTTATACATCTTAACCACTTTTTGAATAGCAGCGAGCATCAAACTTCTAACTTCCCCCATACCAAATGCACAACATTCTCACATTGTACAACGGCCACCATCACTTGATTAAAAGATCGAATGATAAATACGCCGCAACTATTTCACTAGACTTGCTGCTTGCTTCCCACAGCAAATCTCGTCGTCCCCTTCTGTCCTCTCTCCCATGGGTATTATTGCACACACTGATGCAACGAGACTTTAATGTTGGGAGGTTTACCCCTAACACAAAACCGAGCGCTTTGATTACGAGATATCGTATTTAGAAACTTGCGTGTGGTTTCTTGGTTTCGCTTCGGATGTGTCTGGGTAGATAGTTCGTCGAAGTTCGAATCAACTATTAGCCTTGCTAATAAAGTGGTGAGATCTCAGGGAACTACGACAAGAGAAGTGAAAATATGACAGAAACCTAACTAATGTAATCGAAACTGACGGTTTTAATTAATAGTTATTTAAGTCACAAGGAATGTAAAGACGTGTCACTTGCCGAGGATGTTAACAGCTAACAGTTGATACATTCTGTGTTACTTGTTACATTTTTCACGCTGTCGTTGAAAATTTCCTCATAATTCCTCAAGAAATAAAATGTTTGCATTAGTTTGGACGTACGTCACTCTGACATAAGTTGATTTACTCTTTTGATTTTCCTAGGAATGTAAATGACAGTATTTCCATTCCGTCGCCAAGGAAAAATAATACACGAATGTTATGTGCCATTTTCATGGTACGTATCTATGCACTTAAGAGCTATTTACGATAGCGGCAGCGTGAAAAATATTTTATTTCACAAAAGTTCTGTAACTGCCTGGTTTTAATCGACTTATTGAAATTCAACATGAACTTTGTTGTGTGACTGTCAAATTCAAAATCTCCCAAACTTACCGAAATATCGTACTGTACCGTTGAAGAGAGAGTGTCGCTGATGAAATGGATTTATTTATGTAATTATGCAGAAGTGCAAGGAACCAATACCGAAATGGTAAAAATTTCTTTAGGGGGAGACTGCAAGATGGAAGTAGTAGAATTTGCGCAACATAATGAAAAATTCGTATTGGCACGTAGCAAATGAGCTGAAGAGCAAAGGATATTGAAACCACGTAGATAAAAGCTATATAAAATTTTGTTAATGGACAAGCTACAGTTAGGTACTTTACAACACAAATTGATTAAGTATTAGTTTGACTGATATTACAAAGACATTTTATTCTTGGGCGATTACGTTTTTTTTAACGAAAAAATTATTCCTGCAAGGAAGACATAATATATGTAAGGACCAATAAATCTGATTTCATAAGATCACTTCAAAATCAATAAAATCAGTTCGTTATCCCGAAAATAATATAGCACTAGAGGGAATACCACTCGAATGAGGCATTTCCCGACATGCACTCCACTGATTGCCGAGCTCGCCAAATGTATTATTGGCGGACTTTCGAATTTGTAAAATATGTTTTATAGCATTCGTCTGGAACAAAGAGACTCTTATGTAACGAAATTGACAACTTTGCAGATTATGAGATATCGGAATTAATGTACAGAATTCTCGGGTGCCAGATTTTGTGAAGTTTGTCTCTTGTAAAGTTAATGGTCCTCAGACTCTTCCCGTGGGCTGAGTAGAAATGGAAGGGTGTTGAGGCGAACGTCAACATTATTTAAGGGAAGTTTTGCGCCAAGAAAAAAAGACATAGTTCGAAACTCTATTTTCTGTTGTTTCAGACAACGTACAAGCATCGACACCATACAGTAATACTGAAAAAGTGTAGCATTGTATCACTCTCCTCTTGAGTGTCTTGCTGAGATCTCGACAACAGAGAAAGTACTCCATTTGTGTAATAATGGTTCTGGCCTTTCCTCCTCCACATTTTATTTATTTGGAGTGATTCCACGATTCATTGACGTTAAAACCAAGGTGAGTAAAACTACCCTTCGTTTTTACATTACAGCACACCACGTTGATCAGGGTACTTACTTGTAACCATGTATTTGGTCTTCTAGAGATTCAGTTCCAGTCTGTTCCAACTCTATCGGTAAGTTTTTGTAGCCCTTCTAAGCTGTCAGATAGTGAAACAGTGTCATCGGGACATCTGATGTTGATTAACTCACCATTCACCTTATCGCCATCAGTGATGTCTTATAGTGCCTTGCTATATATTTTCTTCAAGTAGAGGTTGAACAAGATGGGCGATAAAATGCAACCATATCGGAGTCTACGTTGAATTTCCAAGATCTCTTTACCTTACTGTGCATCAAATTACTTAAACTGTAGTTACAGGCAAACCGTATATCGGAACACTTTAAATTTTTACCAACGATAGTTAATAAATTGAGCCCCGTTTTGACAAAAATATCAACATTCTAAGTTAACAATGCAAGCTGTAATGCTAATGTTTACATTTCGCATTACACTACACTCTTAAAGGTCAATGATGCTTATATTGAGTACAAAGTTTACATCATAATTGAGCATAATCAATATACTGATTTATTCAAATAATATTGCGTAGTGTCTGGACGATCTCCGTCTCGTGAAATTAATCTTGATTAATGGCATGAAATTAAGACAAATGAAATAATGATTAATCAGAAGACGAAACGTGAGATAGCTACTTTGCCCGAGTTCAATATAAGCTAATTGAAAATACTTTTCAGGACAATTAGAGACGTCCCGAATTAACTGAATAACGATAAATTTAACCGTTCTAATTGATTTAGAGGAGTCGCTAATACAACGGTTAATGGAGTTTCCGTATTTCAATGCTAATTAACAAGTTGAATTATTGAACGAGTAAAAATCATTCATTCTTTATAATACGGTGATCTGATTTTCCAAACTAGATGAATAATTAAAAATTTAAAATTGTATAGAAGATTCTTAAATTATGATATAGGCGTTTTGGCGATGCAACTTTTTTCGAAGTTATCCATAGATGGGTAACGGGTAAAAAATAAATTATAATATTAATTAAATTATTAATTTATAATATCTTATTTATAATATTATATATATATATATATATATATATATTAATTATTGGTTATTAATATTTATTAATTAGTAGGTACTTATTAAAAAAATAGAACAGCAATTTCCAAATAATCGTGTCACTTTTTTGCGTAGAACTGTGTGAAATATAACAGGTTTTCCTGCCATTGAATATATGAAATCTAATTTGACAATATTTTTGGCGGTCTCTGAGTATTTTAATTTATAGAAATTAAAAAAGATCATAGTTTAATTAAAAATTGTATTTGTAATGTAGACAGTTGTAACTTTCAATGTAAATTTATCGTTTTCAATAAGTAAATAAATAAATTAATTCGTTCCCACCGCCACATCTATAAAAGTAATATAATAAAGTAATCAAACTACGTTCTTAGTTCATTTAAACTATAAGCCCTAGAGCTTCTAACCGTGCATATGGCTTTCACAGAATTCATATTTTAGTGTAGGGAATAATAGAAATTTCTGTTTTATGTACATCAATTTTCACAATCGAAAAACTTTTTTGAAATATTTTATTTGTATGCAACGAAACAAATGGAAATTAAACATTGAAAGAGGTTTTGAAGTAATTAGTTTTATTGGAATATGTAGCGTTTAACATCAGCGACTTTCTTTATATTACACTGAAATGATTGACAGGATCTCATTCAAGATGACAAGGGATCAAGAGGTCTATACACCTTCAAAATTGAAAGAATGATTTTAAACCATTTTTTTTTCCATCACTTTATTGCATTTGCTTGTTTTTGTAATTTTTAGTAGTGTAGAAAAAATATTATGACACAAAAACTTTTTATAACAAATTGTTAATATAATAAACAATTAAATTATTAATGAAAAAATTTTTTTTTATTATTTTAAGATCCATCAATAATGATTATTAAAGACAAAATTATTCCTTAAATAGTTATTTAAATAACGCAAATGTTACAAAAACTGTTATAAAAGATAAAAAAATCATCATAATTAACCCTAAAAAGTACAACAGTAAACATTTTTTTTTTATAAATATTACACTAAGCCGTTTGTTTAAAAACAATTCTTAAACAAATAGCTGTAAAAATTTTTATTCACAATTATTAAATCCTTATTTTAAATATAAAAACAGCCATATCATAACATTTAAAAAAAATTGCGGATTTTTCGTTTTTTGTTGATTTTAAAAATTCGTTGTAAACTAAATAAAGAAATTTGATGTCATCTTATTGAGTACACTCATGGAAAGGACTTTAAGAAGCAAAAAATTTATTGAGAGATTATTTAAACGTTTAGCCTGCTTTCAATGAAGACTGAAGTACTAAAGAACAATAGTTTATCAACAAAATGCTAGCTTTTTGGAAAATGCATTCAAAAATTTTTTCCAACGAAGCATCCTTGTTTAAAGTGTACAGAATACGACAATTTTTTTTAAAATTTTTAAGGTAGTATTTAATACCTTAAACAAATTATTTTCTATAACGTACTCGCTTCAGAGGCGAAGGTCGCGGGGAGCCCTACATTCAGCAACAAATTACAATTTATAAATATGATAGATAGAAATCCGCCAGTTGAGACTTTATATCGCAAATATTCTCTTCTTTAAGGATCTTTTTTGCGTTTTCAGCAATCTCTTGGTTTTTGAGCTATCCTAAAAAAATCGAAATGGCTTTTTTTCAGTTTTTTGTTAATAACAATGACTACATTTTTATTGGCAGAGAAAATCCTCAAAACGACATTCTCAGACTTTCTTCTGACGATTTTTCACAGGAAACACTTTCAACTAAATTAAGTAGGTATATAGAAAAACAAGGAAAAAATTTACAGGTTATTGAAAACTTCTTCAATTGACTCGAAGTTCACGCAAACACAGTTATCGCAAGAAGCAAGAAGCAGTTTGAGGCAGCAGCGGAGGCTAATGCTTAGTCCCCTCACGAGAAAGCTGTTTCCCTAACGGTAGCCTTACGTGGAAAGGCGTTAGAAGTTCTTCAGACGCTATCCACCGAGGAAGCCGGGAATTACAAGGAGCTGCTGAGGCGACTGGAAATGCGGTTCGGCCAAACACATCTGGAGCAAGTCCATCAATCCCAGATGTCCAATCGCCGTCAGAGATCGAACGAGACCCTGCAGGAGTTCGAAGCGGACGTGGCCAGACTAGTGAGGTTGGCGTATCCTACTGCACCGGAACAGATGATGGAGTGCCTCGCAATGCAGACGTTCGTGAGCGGGCTGCGGGACCAGGAACTGCAGAGGGCCCTGAGACTAGCTCGACCGAAAATATTAATGGACGCGCTCGCCATCGCACTGGAGCATGATGCAGCCATGTAAGCCTCCCGCGGTCACGGCCGTGTTCGAGCGGTTACAGAGGAAGTAGACACAATTAATGTAAATAAATTATAAAATAAACGTTACAATATCATTACATAACAATCAACCAAAAGACTAATGTTATAGTCTGAGGTGGGTGGAAAAATGCTTAATGAGACTTATTTCTATCTCGCTTTGGTAAAATTTGTAAAACGAAAAAAGTAACTTCTATTAATCAAAACCAAAAGTGCTATCAAACAATTTGAGGAAGACTATAATCCAAAGGTATGAACTGCACTGTGCATAAGTAGACTTGGTGGTCTTTAGCAATTTATTCCGTCATTTTTTTATGCAAAAACGTGACTTGTTCAATGTCGAGTCACAACTACCTCTACCAATTCAACGTCATCTACATATTGCTACTACTTCTTTCGATATATCGGAATAAATCTTATTGGAATGAAATGAAGTAATGGTACCAAAAATAAAGACGTTTAGTTATACGTGTTAATTCTCAAAACTGGTGCATTCACATACACCAGAGACATACCCATTAGAAACCCGCCAAAACCAGTATGAAAGTGAAGGTGAAGAGGAAGTTGAAGTACGCATTTTGTATATTTGAGAATTATCAATAATTGTAGCATATTAGTATGAGAAGTACCTCGGAAAAAAAGCCACAAAATCAAATACCGCCCCGCTTTGAAATGCGCCGCCTGCGTCAGATAAGAAAGAGCACGCTTCACACTGATGTTTACATTTCGCGTTACAATACTATATTCTACGACCGGTTTTATTATAATCTTGACGTACATTGGGCAAAACTGGAAGACGACTGACCAATCTTTGAACGTTGGAAGTACCAATTATCAATTACTCCTTAGATAGAGTTCCCTGTCGATTCCTATAGTTCCCTATATTTATCTATTTAGATATGTTTTGAAATTGGATACATTGGAATAAATCCAATTTAGTTATACGGAGTTCTTATGGCCTTTAAAACGTACCGACCCTTGTTAAATTTAAGTTGATATTTTTGAACAACTTCTCTAGTTGATGATAAAATTCCCTTTTGATTTGTAGTGTTCTTAAACTTTAGTTACAGGAGTCTGTCATATGTCTATCTGTTGCTTTCATTTTTGGCTCCTAAACGTTGGCATTTTTACAAATTCATCTGCCAATCTGACACATCATAAGGAAAGAACGTTGTATTTCTCTTCCTGTAATTAAAGTCTGATGATCCCTTAATAGTCTTTAAATATTAAAAGTATTTTCGAACCTTTCAATGAAAGTCAGTGCACTGATAAAAGTTAAGGAAATTAATTGTTGTTAAATTAAATAATTGTAATATTTAATTTTTTTTTTGTATTTTAAATTTATATTATTATTTTAATAATATACAAACCAATTTAATTTATATTTCAAATTATATGGTCTTATAAATGGAATGTAGAGATTACCTTTATACTGTTATACTGTAACATTTATTCCAATTTATTTACACAGTTTTAATTTCACACTACACTACCTAATTTATTTAAACTATTACTTAGCTAATTAATTTATATTAAACAATTAACGTTTAATTTATTTGTACAATTCTCACTTGTCGGTTTATCGCACTGTTTTCACTAACGACGGCTTCTCGTCTAATCTCTCTCTCCGACCGCAAACCCGTGATTATACATATCTCAATTTTATTCGAGAAGATTCCGGTTTATCCATTTCTCTAATAATGTTTATTCTAGAAAGGACCGGAACGTAAAACATCATTATTTCTTTAAATAAATATTCGCGATTATTCTGGAAGAGTTTTTATGATCCAATTAAGCGGAGTGGCTTCTCTTTTTGAACTATGCCGCTTCGCGTTACAATACCGACATCTGTTCTCTATTGAAAATGTATAAACTAGTTGTAACATTTGTGCATCAGTTGCCATTAGTTTTTTCTTCGTATAAAGCTGCATTTACAAACTTTTGCACAATTTATGTATAACTGTCAATTCTCAAAAATGAGGTTATTATTCTCCGTCGTCTCCATTTTCTTTCACTGACACCCTGGCATTTTCCGGACTCCAAGCTATGCCGGAGATTACAGAATCTTATATATGATAGATACTACTAAAATTAAGTACAATTTAATTACAGTTAAAGTTAAGATTCTTAATTTCATTGAATTATTTGTAATAAATGCGATATTTAGAAATATTACTTTTTCTAAACTATCTATATTTTCTAAAAATTAATGTTATATATGTTAATATAATAATTCACAATTATTTATAACTATATGTAACCTATTTCAATTTGTAAAACACTTTTCTGCACTTACCTAAGCGCCTTATATAAAAAAATAATGAAAACTTGCAAAAATAGGCAAAATTGTTCAAACAAATTAGTCAGTTAATTAATAAGTCTAATAATAAATTAATTGGATATTCGCAATGTACGCAAAAAGGTAGTACAAATGAAAAAAAACGTCAATTTTATTATATGTTTATTACGTCTCGAGATATATCAACCCCTTTCCTCCACCACACTACCAGCGACTCGCACGAAAAACCCTTCGTTATAAAGCTTTGCCAAAAGCTCATTTTTACAGGAATCATTTTGAAACTTTTTACACCCAAACTTTAACTCTTGAACTTCAAAATGACGTTTCATTCATTCCTTAATTTGTATACATAAACCCGTGGTGAATCTTAAAAAAAGGGTTAACTTCGGTCCAAAGGGACGTAGGACCTGTTTTTCCTTAAATTCGCGAAAAATGCGAGCTTTTTGAATAAAAAAAATGTAATTTTATATGTTAATGCAAAAAGTTTTTTTATTTTTTTATAAGGATAAATTTCACTATGTTTTGTAATCAAATTTTGCAATTGTTGAAACGAAATTTGTTGACTCTACGATCAACATAAAAGAGAGCTAAGTAGGGTTGTAGGGATTTAATAGGGAATTTAGGGAACATAATCATCAATTAAGGATTAATAACCATTAAATAGGGAACTAGAGCAACTTGTTATTAAAAACATCTTAGGTGAAAATTTCCACAATTTCCACACAACTAAGTCAGTGAAATAATTTAGTGAACTTGCTGATAAAGTAATCAATTATTAAGTAATTAATAACCATTAAAGAGGGTAATAAACCAACTGAGTCGCTTAGGTGGACGAAAGAGTGTGGATCAAAGTGATAATTTCAAAATTTTACAACAATAATTAAGCGCGTAAGCATAACATCAGTTCTCGTAATATGATAATACACGCGCTCGGTGAGGTCAAGCGCACAGCTAGGTCAGGGAAATTGCAATCTAGGACGCCGAAAGATAACAAAACTTAATTTGCCATTTAACTAATTTAATTTGAAGATGTATAAAAGCTTGTGAAATTTTGACAATAAACCAGTATACCCTAGTATGCTCAAAACGACAGTGTGTTGTGATCTTTCTTCACGCCACTTAACCCGACAACCCAAAACCTAACAAACTTCATCCCGGAGAGTACGTCACGCCCTCTCTCCAAACTACTAGAATCTCAAATCCCGGATCTGCACGATACGCCCTCAGATCCAAACACGGAGAAGTACGTCACGCCCTCTCTCCAAACTACAAGAACTTCAAGAGATCACGCCACGCCCTGATCTCCGCCGACAAGAACTTCAAGAACTTCAAAGAGATCACATCACGCCCTGATCTCCGCCTACAAGAACGTCTTCAGCCTTACAACCTGGAGAAAAGATTTATCTCCGCAGCCACCCACGAGTTACGAAAGATATCTACATACAGTCCACTCTCTAGAGATCATTGCACACTTTCGTTCAAAATTTCATGTAATTTTTGCTTTGTTTAATCTTGCTACAGTTTTGAGGTTCTTTCTTGCGATGAACACGTTACATGTATTAAATATTTTTGTTAATAAGGGAGTAATTTCTGCAATATAGGGTAATGAGCGATATATTTTTTGCTCAACAACTGGATTACCTCTTGGAGACAGAACAGTAACAGGATTGTGTAAACCAAGATTTAAATCCCTTTACAGATTTAAGATGTTAGTACTCTCTAAAAAACAGAGTTGCTTAACAATAGTTTACATACTAAATCAAATGAGTAAGAATTCTCTATTAAAATTACTTTTAGATTATTTATCTCAGCGTGGATGAAGCCAGGATGGGTTAGACGTTCTACACTTGTTTTAAGAGCCAATATTAAATTGATTTTCATGTTAAAAGGATTGATGAGAATTGTAATGTAAGTATAGATTAATAAATATTGGTTTTCGATACCATCTGGTACGAATGATATCATTTTGGTCGTGAACCAGCAACATTTCTAAAAACGGAATCTCGCCTTCAACCTCATTTTCACAAGTGAACTGAATATCAGGACTAAAAGAATTGAAAATATCTAAAGCAATTTGGGAACTATGTTTTGCGACAGCTAATATCAAATCGTCCACATACCTTTTAACAAAAGGTATGATAAACGGTATCTTTGTTAAAACATCAGTTAATAATTCATCTAAGACGAAATTTACCAAAATGGGAGATATAGTTGAACCCATTGGAGTCCCAAAAATCGTGATTTGTTCATCAGAGTTTTCTCATATATAGGGTGTTCCAATATGCGTTTGCCAAATCCAAACGGGAAATAGATACGGTTAATTTAAGCAAAAAAAGAGTTTATTGTATACTAATTAAATGGTAGAATATACATTCTAAATTTAAGATTAATTCTTGTAGCAGATTTTGAGAAAAATTCAAAAAACCGAAAAACGACAAGTATAAAGTGCTCTTCACAGAATATTTAGCCGAAAACGTTACAAACCTTTTTATAATTGCACAATAAATTTTCAAAGTTTAAAAAGAATTCTTGGAAGGAATTACGAGAATAATACAAAAAACCAAAAATCGACAAGTATACAGTATCCTTCACAGAAGATTTAGCCAAAAACGTTAGAGAACTTTTTTATACATATTCAATAGTAGAATAAATATTGAAAGTTTAAAAAAAATGTTTAGTGGATTTCGAAAAAAATTGAAAAAACCGAAAATTAACCAGTATAAAGTGCCCTTCACAGAAGATTTAGCCAAAATCGTTAGTAAACTTTTTTATACTTATTTACTCGTACAATAAATATCCAAAGTTTCAAACAAATTCTTACAGCGAATTTCGAGAAAAATTCAAAAAACCGAAAAATGACAAGAGTAAACTACTCTTTTATCCTGGCCGATTTTAATGAGAAGCTTATTTTCACGTCCTGGTATGGTACAAAGTCTAAATACAAAGTTTTGACCGTTTGTGGTTTTTTGTTTTTGAGAAAATCCTACCACAGACATACACACATACACACATACAGACGGTTTTCCAAAACCATGTTTTTTGGACTCAGGGGACCTCAAAGCGTTCAGAAATGCTGATAACTCAATTTCGAAAAATCGACCCGATTACAATATTCTCTCATATATGAGTACCTCATATGAGAAAGTTAAAACCCAAATTCGACAAGTATAAAGTATCCTTCACAGAAGATTTAACCAAAAACGTTAGAAAACTTTTTTATACATATTCAACAGTCGAATAAATGTTCAAAGTTTAAAAAAAATCGTGGAATGGATTTAGAAAAAAATTTAAAAAACCGAAAATTGCCAAGTATAAAGTGCCCTTCACAGAAGATTTAGCCAAAATCGTTAGAAAACTTTTTTATACCTATTTTATCGTACAATAAACATTCAAAGTTTCAAAAAAATTCTTGTAGCGAATTTCGAGAAAAATTCAAAAAACCGAAAAATGACAAGAGTAAACTGCTCTTTTATCCTGGCCGATTTTAATGAAAAGCTTATTTTAATGAAAAGCTTATTTTCACGTCCTGGTATGGTACAAAGTCTAAATCAAAAGTTTTGACCGTTTGTGGTTTTTGGTTTTTGAGAAAATCCTACCAAAGACATACACACACACACACATACACCCATACGGAGCTGTTCTATCGAAACGCATGATGGGAAATCAACAAGAGCAAACGAGAAGCTAATAGTAGTTCGTTAGTATGACAGAGACGGATGTTTTGCAACGTTGCCGGCCGAGCAGGCAGTCCAAGTCAACGCGTATCGCGGTTGCGTATCGCTCTACACTTTCGGATGTGTGCGCTACAGTGTGCGGAGCGGATGACTGTAATGTTTCGCGAGCTAGCAAAATCGCAAAAGGTCGTTCTCTGTTTAGATGGCCTCTTTTTCGCTCTTACGTTTCTCCCATCCTGTGACTCTTTAGAAACGGTCACACATACATACAGACGGTTTTCCAAAAACATGTTTTTTGGACTCAGGGGACCTCAAAACGTTCAGAAATGCTAATAACTCAATTTCGAAAAATCGACCCGATTATAATACTCTCTCATATATGAGTACGTCATATGAGAAATAAAAAAGGCATTGAATACGAAATAGTTAGACTCAAAAATGAAAAAAAGACTGTCTTGAAAGAAGTAAGCGAAAAGGTATAATGTAGTTTAATTTTAGACCAATTATTTATTAAATAGTTAAGAATTATTTAATAAAGTAAGTTAGTAAATAGTGATATGACATCAAAACTGACCAATTTGTGTAATTATTAGGGAATTGTTAATTGTTAACGGATTCACTGAACATGAAAGAGTCTCCGACATAAAAATCATTTTCAAAGTCATATGTATTAGTAAGAATGGTGGTAATGAAGGATGCAAGATTGCTATTCGGACTATTTATGGTAGCACAGATTGGTCTCATGCTAAGCACCGGCTTGTGAATCTTAGGGAGAGTGTAAAGTCGTGGTGAAAAACCTGTGTAAGACATTAATTCTTTACATGTATTATCATCTATCTCATTACATTTAAACGAATTGATTACTATTTTGTTGGCTTTTTGCTGTAACGTACACGTTGGGTCTCTAGGAAGCCGAGTATAATATTTGATGTCCATTAACAACTCTTCGATTTTTTTCATATAATCTAAACGGGTTATTATTACAGTTACATTTCATTTGTCGCTATTAGTGATTACAATGTTGGGATTTTCTTTCAAGAAACTTACATTTAATAAACAGTCATGTGTTTTCCACTCTGCGTAGTAAGTCCACTATCTTATTAAACATATTTTCACAATTGTTTATATATAAACATTGTTTTTAGTAATGTTTCCTGAAGAAGAAAGCGACGGCTTTCGAAAGCTTGAACAAAGCATAAAAAGGGTTACGGACATCCTGCCCTCTTAATTTTTTCCAGCACCGATGACTACATCCCCATAAGCAGTGCTAAAAGTTTTTTAGTCCTTAAGAATTTTTTTCATTATTTAGTCACCATTTACTATAATTAATTATATATATTGTATATATGATATAATGATATATATAAGTCATGTACAGTAACGAATGGTTACCCCTGGAGCAGGCAACCAACAATACAAATAATTGTAACACGAGTTTCCACTAGACAGGTAGCACGACGCGATAATTTGTCGTCCGGATCGTTTGGTTTTTCGATGTTAGCACGTCTCATCGATCCGGAGCGCTTTTAGCGAAGCCCTCGATAAGAAAGCTATGCTTCCGAAAATTACAAATTAGTCGGTTTACACTAGGAAGAATAGAAGTTAAAAAGATTTTTGTATAGGTACCAAAAGTTGTAACAAAGAGTTAGTAAGTAGAACTTCAGCGATTTTTGTCAAGGTCAGCAGAATGCAACCTTAGCACTGTCCCGTTAATCTATTCCCGGATGGCTCTTGAACTTTGGGAATATTGAAATATTTCCCCGCTCTTCGCCTTTAAAATGTCAACGGTGCCGTGACGCGTTTTCCCAATTTCCAGTCGAAGCGAATTATTATTCGCGACCAGAAAAACGGGGAAGACACGAGGAGGAAAAAATATAAATAACACACCCAGCGACGACACAATGGCGGCGTTGGGTAACAATGGGGCTGTCGCACGACGAGTAATGTTTTTGGAATGAAAGAGACGAAAATGCGGGTTACGCCACTTCTACCATCAGGGACTTTGTTCGAATATTATGAGTATTCCTACGGGAGAGAGAAAATGGAGACGGATTTCTTCCTCAATTTTCGATAAATTTGAGAGCGAATTAAGCAGGCGATTTGGAAATAGGATAACGCTACAAAAATTTTCTTATTTTTCTTAGTAAAAGTAACAGTATTAGAATATTCAAAAAAACCTGTTTTCCTAATTAGGCGCAGTCTAGATAATTAGCATCTATTCTACTCAACCTAATGAAAGTATTTCATACCATCAACATACATTTTAAAAATGTAAAAAAAAACCTTGCTGAAGCAGAAGTAAGTGAATATTGTACAAGATACAGTAAAACACTGTTTGTGACCACCCTTATAAAGCCACCCATAGATTAATTCCTTATAGTATATTAAAGTATGAGTGGATATTGAGCTCTTTTCGAGCGAGTTTTCGAGTACGACGGCGTAGCCGGAGTGTTTGAAAAAGCAGTTATCCACGAATACTTTACGCTATTCTTTTTATTGGTACCATTTTTTATACCAAAACCAAATGCATACCCAATATGATTAATTTGAATGACACTCGGGACGCTTCGTGACGGCCCGTCGCACGTCGTGCGACCAATCGGCTTGTCCGGCTACGGCCAAAAACGCTCTGCTATTGGTTGATATGGCCGTTGTTGATACGTTTCCATGGCGACTTTAAAACTCGCGCGTGCGATAAAGCCCGATTTACGCACTCCAAATCATGTTATAAATAGGCAAAATAGCGTATCAATATAAAAACTATTTAATAGTTTTAACCATTGTAAACCACCGCCTTACAATGACATTTATTAAAGTTTATTCTCTTCGATATTCTAAAGTTTTAAACGGTTTATTTAAGATATATTATATTTTTTTTATTGGTACGCTATTTTGCCTATTTAAACCGTGCTTTGGCGTGCGTAAATCGGGCTTTATCGCACGCGCGTGTTTTAAAGTCGCCATGGAAACGTGTCAACAACGACGAAATCAACCAATTACAGAGCGTTTTTGGCCGTAGCGGGGCGACCTGATTGGTGACACGACGTGCGACGGGCCGGCACGAAGCGTCCCGAGTGTCGTTCAAATTAATTATATTGGGTATTTGGGTAATTTTACACTATTTATGGTTTCAAAGGTAGGTACCAATAAAAAAAAATCGCGTAAAGTATTTGTGGATAACTGCTCTTTCAAACACTTGCTCTATTTCGAGCACTCCGGCTACGCCGTCGTGCTCGAAAACTCGCTCGTGTTTGAAAGAGCTCAATATCCACTCATACTTTAATATACTATATTTTGCCATTTATAAATCTACTTTGTGATGTAATACATTTATTCAACCCTTAAAAACCACCCTTTATAGGGTAATGTATAAAAATTATTTACTTTAACTTCAAATTGGTCAATGTTGTGAATGCAATTAAATAAAACCTCCTCATTATTTTTAATATAATTTCTCAAATATTTCAACTTCTAAAAATCACCTCTTCTTACAAAATATTGTAGTTTTTTTTTGGAATGCTAGAAAAAATTTATGTTTATTTAAAAAGAAAATAGTTGCAACTGGAGATATTTGTACGGTTTCCCCCCCAAAATGACAGGAAAACATAAATGGTTTCTTAACTATAATTTCTTTAATTTTAAAGATATTTAATTGATCAAACGCTTATTTTGTAGGGAAGTAGGAGGGATATTATATTAAATTTGTGAAGTTGGACTTTTTTTGAAATCCTTTATTTTTAAAGGATGCGATTTAAAGGGCATCAAAGTTATTTCTTACACTAATATCTAAACTTCAAATGTCAATATCTCAATTAGTTTTCATCGTAGAAATATAAAAAAATGGAAAACTTTGAGCAAGAAAAATACTAGTTTTATATATATATATATATATATATATATATATATATATATATGTATAAGTGCTACGTTGTCTCCTCAAAAATAGGTATAGATATAAGCGTTGTCTCCTCATATATAACGTTGTCTCCTCCGAAATCGGAAGCGACAACGTTTCCCTATTGAAACTTCGCCAGTTATGAACAGATGGCATTAGAAGTCCATATTCAAAATTTTTGTTGGAGGAGACTTGGGTGTCCCTTCAGCTGTGCGTATATAAAATAGTTCAAGCCTCTACCGGTGGCGCTGCTGTCATCTTTCATTTTATATGCCCAACGCGTTGTCTCCTCCAGTATGTGCATCGCATCATGTCTCCTCCGAAATTCGGCAACATGGAATCTCAGATATCCTGAACTTTTCTCAAATGAACAAGTAATAAATTGTGGGCTCAGAATATGAATCGCTTGCTATTTATTAATAACAGAATGGGTGCTTTTAAAACCTTAGTTGAAATTAATACTTTATGTATGAATTTATGTATTTATGTATGTATGTATGAATTTTATAAAATTATTCTTTATTTTTGATTCTTCCCTGTTCAATCAATACAATGTACGTATTTCCCGATAAAGAGTAGGTCGGTAATTGCAAAGGATTGTTTGTTAGGAACTATCTGAAACGTCACAGAAAATCCTGCTATCTACAGAAGAATTCTGACCACAAATTTGATGTAATATAACAATCTCAAACTATAGTAGCCTGTGCAATATATCCCACTGGAGTAAATGCAAAAGTGGATATTAAGGACCAAGATAGTGCAATTAAATTAGTTAACCATGGATTGAAATTTGCCCGTTTTACTATCTTGTAAATTGGAAAAATGTTAATGTAGTTATTCATTTAAACCTAAACAAAATATGTTAGTTTGTTTCAAATTGGATTTCATTTGCCATAAACATACATTTCATTTCTTGTGATTTCACTTTATTAGTTACAGTGGAAAAATTCATAGAATATAAATGTGTATTGATAATAAATACATAACTCCTAATTTATATTTTTAACCAAATTTAAATTAAAATTTAACGTGCCAACTAGAAAAATTCGAAAAGATCGTATTTGATTTGAATTGTACATACAATTTTAAAAATATTTGCAAAATAATTATTTTCATCACCTATGCCATATTTAAAATCTTTATAAGATATTTGATACTTTATTAGTATTATTTGTAGGTATACAGCTTAATGAAGGGTGATGACATCGCGTTTGAAGCAAAGAAAGAGTTGCTTATAGCTCATATTAGTGAATCTTTATCTAAAAGGCATTGAAAGGAACGAATGGCCTATGCTTGCAGCAATAGAGTGAGAGAACTATTCGGTTATTAATAAATTACCGAATAATTACAAATGATAACAAAATTTCTCTACAGGATATTTCTTGATAATGTAATAATTGCTGTCAAAAACATTTCTGGTTATGACTGTCTTAATAAAACTATTACTGCTCCAAGTTTAGCGATGCATTTAGGAACGTCTCATAAAGTACTGTGTGGCAAGTTAATACACTTGATATTAAAGGGTGCTGTTGGTTTTCAATACTCATCTAATGAACAACGGGAGGCAAGAATGAAGGAAATAAAATAACTTGAGGGATTAATAGAAACTCGCTGAAATACAGAATTGTCTTCTATTGCCAATAAAGATATGCTTGAAAAACGTTGGAAGAAATCTCTTTTGCTGCTACTTGCGTCTGACGTACAACAGTTTCGTGATGGAACGCTTAAACTTGCTAAAGAAGAGTGTCGCCAAAATTTAATTATAGATGATAATGTTTCCTATCCTTCCTTTCCTATAAAATGATTATGCAGGTCGTTCTGTCATTATTAATTATATTTAATCGCAGAAGAATAGGTGACTGTTAATATCTTCAAATGAAATGCTATCAAGATGACAAAAGAAGTCACCTTAAAGATTTCGAAAGTGCCCCAACCGAAACGGAAAACATTCTAAGAACAAAATATAAGAGAGCTGTAAACAGTGGTAAAGGCAGCAGAGCTGTAGTAATTTTAATTCCAGAAGTAGGCACTTAAAGATTTAATTGACTTTCTGCTAACGCAACGATCAAAATATATTTCTGATATAACAAATGAATATGTATTCGCAGTGCCAGGCAGCAAAATCAAATTGGGAAAAGGTGATGTTGCACTGAGAAATATATGTAATAAACTGAATACAGAAACGCAGCAGCCATTACAAGTAATAAATTAAAAAGCAAGTAGTGACAATTATATAAGTAATGAATATAACCAAAGATGAGGTGAAACAGTTTGGCAATTCCATTGGCCATACTAAGAAAACACAATGAATTTTACGAGTGGACATTTTTTTCTTTCTTTAAAAAAGTTAATACAAAACCAAAATAATAATTTTATGCTTCTGAAATTCGTTTCAAATATGTTGTTAGGTTCCTAATAATCAATATACATATACGATTGCAGACTGCTGGTGGACATTTATCAGACAGCAAAAGTGTCGAAAATGTTGTTGATGTTAATGATGGAGAACAGTTCGATTCCAATAGAATACAGAGGCAAATCATTATCAGAAATATATATAGACCCCACTATTGAATATGCTGAAGTAGATGCTGGTTTAGATAATTTCTTTCCAATTATTTAATATTTTCTAAGCAGCTATTAAAAAAAAATTTTAAAAATAAAAATATGTTGAAATGACAGGTTGTTTGCTTCCGCATTTTAAAACTATTTTACTCACCAAAAAGCCTTTTAATTTTATTGCTTTCAATTATGTATTTCTGGGTTATAATGGCTGTTAAAGTGTGACTACATAACTGCACAATAAATTAATATTTATTTTATTGTTAAGAATTTTCGTCGAAAAAACCTGCTTATTATAATTTGTCATATTACCGTGTCAATTTAAAATAAAATTAGTAATTAATGTTACCTATTTTAAAAAATTGAAATGATAATCCATAAAAAGTTGTCAAAACTTATTTCAGTATGTTTAAAAATAGCAAATTTAAATCTAATACGCTCTTCACATTTTTTGAAGGCACGCTGCTATTAAATATATTTTATTTACGAACGTTGGTATTTTTCATATGCTATATAACTATAACACTAATACGTTGATCCCTCCGAAAATTTGGCAACGTTTTCGGAGGAAACAACTACTACTTAATATATAACGTATATAAATATTGGAGGAGACTACGTATCTTCCGTAGTTTCATATATATGCCATATATAGCTTTTTTAAAACTAAAAAATATTTTCCCCTCTTTTGAGATCTGAATTGCTTAGCTTCCCCTTTACACAAATATATAAATTTTTTATCAGTAAGATTATCCCTTAACATGGAGGAGAGGTCGCCTGTTTAACATACCGGAGGCGACAACTTAACACATACGTATATATATATATATATATATATATATATATATATATAGCGGGAGTCCTACGTCTACTGCCGCTTCCCGCACTTCAATCTCCAATCTCTTCTATTTTCCCAGTCTCCTTCATTCATATTCCTTTTCCTCATATTTTCCTCTATTCCCTTTTTCCACGTTGTTCTTGGTCTGCCTTTTTTCCTTCTGTTGATTGGGATATAGGATATCATTTTTCTTGGCCATCTTTCGCTCTTCATTCGCATCACATGACCGTACCATATTAGTTGTCGGCTTTCTATTCGTAGTTGTGTCAACCCTTGCGGAAATGGGTATCATGCTGGGAAAGTGGTGCAAAAGGTCGGATCGGGATGCGGTTTTCTGCATTCTCTTCCAAAACGATTATCTCGGAATGTGCCTGGGTAGAATTTCCCCGGGGACCGAAAATTGCATCGCTGCAGGCCAAAGTGCACGCGAAAAATGCATTATCTGTGAGGCCTTTTGGAAGATTTTCAAATTTGATAAATAAGGGTCAGAACTCGCCCGGATCGGGTATCGGCGAGCACCCCACTGGCACCTAGTGCACCGAAACCCGGGCTAGAACGTCGTCTCCGAGAGTTTTCTTGAGAAGACTGCCAAAAACCACCCGAAAATCATAAGAGGGCAGTTGTGTGGGGCGGTGGTCCCGAATTTCACGTCGAAAACAACTCCCCGAACACCTGGTGCACCAGAACCTGACCCTAAACGTCATCTCCGGGAGTTTTCCTGACACAATGAAAGAAGGTCAACCAAAAATAATTTCGGGGGGTTTTTTGGCCCGCTGAATCCAAATCTGGCATCGGCGAGCACCCCACTGGCACCTGGTGCACCGAAACCCGGGCTAGAACGTCATCTCCGAGAGTTTTCTTGAGAAGACTGCCAAAAACCACTCGAAAATCATAAGAGGGCGGTTGTGTGGGGCGGTGGTTCCGAATTTCACGTCCAAACCAACCTTCTCGACCCCTGCCGCGCTGGGATTTTTATCTTTACATCTTGTGGAATTATTGATTCTACTTACATAATGCGAGGAGGAGAGAAATTAATGTAAAGTAAATAAAGAAGTCAATATATATACAATTTCGGATTAAAAACTTTTTATTTAATTCAGATCAAATTCAACCTAACTCAAACTTTCTCTCCCTCATAAATTAATAACACCAATGTTTATATACGTTGCTGAATATCAACTCCATCATCAAATGACACATCAGAACTCTTCTCATTTTCTTCCTCAACAACTGACATATTGTGAAGGGGACAATCTTCTTCATCTAAGCCCTCTCTCTCCGCCGCTATAAGGGTTTCTACTGAATATTTGTCAGTGTTGGTGCAGCTAGAGCCTTCACAATTTTTACATGCAAGATTACAAGGGAGACCGTGCTTCCTGCAACTACATGACATCCGATCACAATTTCCTGCGCATCCACAGAATATTAGTTTCAAAATATCATCAGGTGCAGGTTTTTGTGTCATTTGTACAGGGACCAGTGTGTCGTCCTTCGTTCTCATCCACCCCCATTCTGATGGGTCCATGGTCACCTGGTCTCCGTGCAGCCAATTTTGGACTTGCAAATAGACCCTCTTTAGATGCAGTCTTCTCAAGAAAACTCTCGGAGACGACATTCTAGCCCGGGTTTCGGTGCACCAGGTGCCAGTGGGGTGCTCGCCGATGCCAGATTTGGATTCAGCGGGCCAAAAAACCCCCCAAAATGATTTTTGATTGACCTTCTTTGATTGTGTCAGGAAAACTCCCGGAGATGACGTTTAGGGTCAGGTTCTGGTGCACCAGGTGTTCGGGGAGTTGTTTTCGACGTGAAATTCGGGACCACCGCCACACACAACTGCCCTCTCATGATTTTCGGGTGGTTTTTGGCAGTCTTCTCAAGAAAACTCTCGGAGTGCCATTAGTGCTTTTTATGATTTCATTGTTGACTTGTATATCAGTGGGCTTTTCTCCGATGACAACGTATTTAGTCTTCCTAATATTGATGTTCAACCCCCATTTATGATATTTCTCATTGAGCTTTCTTGTCATATATGTAATGTCTTCTTCATCGTTTGCTATCAGTACTTGGTCATCTGCGAACAGTAATCTATACAAGCAGGTGTTTCCAACTTCAATTCCCATTCTATGACATTTTTTCATCCAGGTGCTCATAGCTTTTTGTAAATAGATTTTGCATAAAGTCGGAGATAGACTACATCCCTGTTTTAAGCCTTTGTTGACTCTAAATGGAGCGGATATTTTGTTATGTAACTTTATTACACATTCCGAATTCCTATACAGTGTTTTTACGGCTCAAATGTGGCATTTGTTAATGTTAGTCTGATGCAGTACTTCGAACATCTTATTAATGGGGACATTATCGTAGGCCTTTTCCAAATCAATAAACATTAGATGTGTGCTCAAATTCCTTTCCGACCTTTTCTCTATTAATTGTTGTAGCATGCAGATATTGTCTAGGCATGATCTACCCGCCCTAAAGCCGCATTGCTCTTCAATTTCTTCAAATTCGTGCTCTATTCTTGTTTTCAGGATTCGACCATACAGTCTTCCTATAGAACTGGTTACTGTTATGCCTCTATATTTAGAGTATATTTTTTTATTTCCTCTTTTGTGTATCGAGTTAAGATACCCAGTTTTCCAATCATTTGGAATGTCGTCCCCTTCCAAAAGGCATTTGTTAAATATTTCCACCAGTTTCTCTAATAGTATGTCCGGTCCATGCTTCACCAACTCTATAGGAATACTTCCAGGTCCAGCTGCTTTCCCATTCTTCATGTGTTTTAGCACATTTTTTAGTTCTGTTACACTGATTTCCTCTATATTTTCTGTGGTATTTTCCTCCTCCGGTATTGATGTCATAAAATGGGGCCTATCTTCTTTCAGTAATGTTTGGTAATAGTTTTCCCATTCATTCATTTCTATTAGTGTAATGTTGTTACCGTTTGTGTTATCTTTTCTGAGATTTTTTATACTTTTCCATGCTTCTGATACTCTCGTGCCACCCATATATCGATTGATTTGTTCGCACTTTTCTTCCCAGAATTGGTTTTTCCTTTTTTGGACTTCCCTTTTTGTCTCTCTATTTAGTCTTATGTACTGCTTTCTATCTTCATAGTCTCCTGTTGTTAACCACTTGAGGTATGCTTGCTTCTTTTGTTTGACTAATGTGTCCAGTTACGCTGTCCACCAATTCACGTTTTTTGAATTGCTTATTTCTGTTTCTCCTAGAGCCTCTCTTGCGGCCTCATGAATACAGACCTTAAGTTGTCCATATTGTCGCGACCCGCGTTAAGCGCAAGGTCGAACACTGAGGGGTAGCTAGAGGTAGAGTAGCATGAAAGAAATAAACCTAAGTAAAAAGGGTATATTGAACATAACTGAATACATTAGCGGCGCGACCAGCGGCCAACACGACACCAGTTGCAAACGACACACAAAACAACAAAAAAAAAGAAATAAAAAAAAAGTAAGTAAAAAAAAAAGGTAAACATGGGGCAACGTAGCAAAACTTAAAAAACACAAAAAAAACTAATGTTAAAAGGGGACTAATAATAATAAAAAAGAGGGACCTAAATAAAAACTGTATATAAACATAGCGACTTACCCTAAGAGGTTCATCTTGGCCGTGGCTCGGGGGACGTGTCTCGGAGACCGACCAAGGGGGCGATTTGCGAAACTAAAGGACTGAACTCAACTGAACCAAAGAAGCGAAATGAACCAAATGAACGAATGAACCCTGTTTTGTCGGTCTCCAGCCAATTTATAATTTTTTCCTGATGACCAATCAGCTTTTTGTCGTTATTGACCTAACGTGGAAAGTTCGTCGATTCCCGGACGCTTTGGCGGATGTTCGATATTGAATATGAGACGTTGCATCCGCGCGCGATAGCTCGCGGAAATCGCGGGTCGAATTAGTGAAGAGTATTATCCGGGAATCGCTGAATCTATAAGTTACTGCAAAGTAGGTAAATTACTTGCTTTGCAGAATAAAGAAAGGAGAAAAAGAAAGAAAACCCGCGAGTTGACATGATGTAAGAATAAAAGTTGAATTATCAGCGAAATTTTGATTAATAAATTAATTGATAGATAAGCTGATTGATCATTTCTTGACAATATACTTGTTCTGCTGTTCCTCCCAACACTTTTTGTATTTTAGTTGCCAGTCTTAACTTATATAAGAATTGTATCGACTCTTGTCTCAAACTTTGTAGATTGTATTTGGGAAACAGTATATTCTGTTGGGTATTACTTTTTCCTTTTATTTGTTTCTGGCAAGGTCTGAACTTAACTACCACACTTGCTTTCACCATAAATTGGTCAGATCCGCATTCAGGTCTTCGGTGTACTCTCACGTATTTTATTTTTAACGGGGAGTTTTGTCGTTGGATTACGTAGTCTAGGATACTTCTTAATTTTCGTTTTGGTTGACTCCATGTATATTTATGTATCATTCTATGGGGGAAAAATCCATTCATAATCTTTAAAGAGAATGTGTCGCATAGGTCAACTAGTCTTTGGCCACTGTCATTAATTACTTCTCCATATCCTCCAACTATCAGACTATTCGTACAGCGTCCAGTACGAGCGTTTAAATCTCCAAGGATGAAAATTTCTTTTTTTGGATTAATCTTAGATAGAACTTGCGTCAATGTTTCATAAAACTGGTCTTTAATTAAGATTTCTGTGTCATCTGTAGGAGCGTACACTCCCACAATAACGATGTCATATCCATTTTTCTTTAGTTCTACCGGCATTATTCGATCGTCTATTTCTTCCCAATTCGTTATTTTTGATTTATGTTTACTGTGTACCGCTATAGCAACTCCCCTCTTCGCTCTCTCGTTTTTGTTTACTCCGCTGTAAAACAGTATATAGTCCTCTACTTTTTCATCCCCTTTTCCTTTCTTCTTTGTTTCCGTTAGAACTCCGATATCTATTTTCATTTTTTTCATTTCATCAAATACTTCTCGACGCTTTGTGTTGATACCTTGAATGTTCCATGTTGCAAAATTCATTAAACATTTTAGTTGCTGTTTTCGTGTTCCATTGTATTCGTCTGGTTTCCGAGGCTTCCGATTGAAGTTTTTAACCATATAGGATTTTTACGAATGATGAGGGGTTGGCTCATCATTCTACTCTCATCATACTAGAGTTTTATATCGATGCATATTTTTATAACTCTAGTAATTTTGAAAAAACGGAACGAATTTATATAATTTCCAAAAATAATTGAATACTAAATTGATTTTTTTTTAATTGCAAGCATTTCAAACTGATTAAATTTTACGACAAGTTGTTGCTATACCGATAAAGCTAATTATATATATTAAGAGTTGTTTTTTTTGAGAATCATTTTTGTGGAAAATTAATTTTTTTTAATGATCGTTTTGTAATCGTTTTGTATTTGTAATAACTCGATTATTTTCCATCCAAATCACTTTCACCTTATCTCATTTTAAAGGTCTCATTAAGATATTTAAAAACTATTTCAAGCATTTTTTTTTGAAAAACCACTCCTTTTTACGTTATATGATGATAAAAGTTTCGATTCTAGGTTAATTCAAATAAGCCCTCTCTTTCATCAGGTTCTAACTCGGGTTATGTTGCTGCGACGAAAATTTAAAGAAAGCTATTCGATTCATTATTTTAAAAGGTTTTTTTTGATTCTCATGACATTTTTGTTAAAATTTACTGTTTTTGAATGTTTGATCTTGGGAGTGGATGTAAGGAACAGGTCCGTGAAATAACTGCACTCTCGATTATTAACAAAACTAAATGATTATTTATTCACCAGCAAAATTGATTTGAGGTGGGGGTTAACGTGTGTGGTCGAGACGATCCGACGAGAGAGACTGAAACACCTGCAGCCTGACGCGATAGAGGCGCTCGGCAAGTGTATGTGTGTGAGTGAGCGATATGGTAACTGTACAGTGTGTGAGATTACATAGATGTATGATGTATTAACACTAACATGATCATAACATATAACTAACATTACCGCCCACCTCATTTTAAACATTTTAAAATGATATAATTTCAAAAAAAAACATAAGGAAGGTTAGGATCAAGCTGAAATGAAAAATTTAAATTTTTTTTTTATGTGAATTATGTGACTTGATCTCAACCTTATAAAATTTATCAAAACTTTAACGTTATTAATGAATCACGCATCACGAAATATATTTGAATCTAAATAATTTCATGGCGTAGAATTCAGTCTTCTTTTCTTCAATCTTCCAACGTCGCGCTGTCGAGAAGTTTCACTAATTTGGTGATTGGACGTCGAAGCTTCGTAGTAGCGGTTTGGACATCTACCACTCGCACCAGATCGTCATCACCGGGAAAGGTCTTGGTAACTCGACCTAGTGGCCATCGAGTAGGAGCAGTCGTCTCGCTTCTAATCAAGACTAAGTCGCCGACGTGAAAATCGGGCTGACGATCGTTCCATTTACTGCGGCGCTGAAGTTGAAGAAGGTAATCATGTGACCAGTGCTTCCAAAATTGTTGGACGAACTGAATCATGCGGAGCATGTAAGGACCTGCGTAGTCGACTCCGGAGTTGGAAAAAGGTCGAGCAGGTTGAACACGACTGGCTGGAAGATCGCCCATCATCTGGTATGAACTTGATGCTTGGTACCGCTTGCACGTGACACAATTTCGGACATATGTCTTTATTCGGAGCTTGGCTTTGATAACCCAGAATTGACGTCGGATATGTGCCAAACACAACTGAGTCCCTCCGTGTATCGTAGTCTTGTGTGCGTCCGCGATTACCAGATCCGTGAACCGGGAGTTCGTAGGGAGGATGATCGGGTATTTCTCGTCGTAAGAGAGAAGGGCGTGTTTTAGTCGACCGCCCACCCTGATGACTCCATCATTAGCGACAGCGTTAAGCGTTTTTAGGTAATGAGTCTTACCTAGCTCCCCTCCCTGTTGAAGAATTCTCAACTCGTTGGGCATGTGAGAGAGCTGCGTCAGTCTGTCCCACAGTATAGCAGATAAGCGAAGTTCGAGCTGTGTGAGCTTCGAGTCAGCAGAAAGTGGTCGGTTGGCGAGAAATGGAGACACTTTATTGAGAAGCTCTGCTCTTCCGATCAAATTTCTTATGAACTTGAGGATGTACGTGGTTACACGTAGCATGCGACCTAAATCTGAGTACTGGTTGATGAGATCCCAGACCGGCGGTTTGGTTGCCGTTGAGCTAATTTGAAGTGAGATCACCGGCGGTTGCTCTGGCTCTTTGACTGGAGTTTTCACTCGAGATTTATCGGACGCAATGTCGTGTGTTTGGGAACATGTCAACGAGCTCTCAGACAATCTCTTGGGACCGTGCCACCAAAGTTCATTGTTTTTGAAGTTCCAAGCCTCTGACCCAACAGGAACTTGATTAGCCTGAGTGGCAGGATCAGCCGAACGGCCTGGAGTTTGAGCCTGAAGCTCAGTGAGGTAGTCCTTGAACTGCCCATTAATGGTCAAATAGGCTTCTTCTGTTGCATCGTAAATATTCTCCCTGAAGTATTGATGCGTTGGGTCAATGTCCTCGCTATCGAGGAGCTCCTCATGATTTTCGTCAAATTTGACCCAAAGCTCACGCAACATCTCCATCCTCGACACACAAGCTCCAGCTGTCATCTTGGCTTGACCGAGCTTTGTAAAGTTTGCAAAAATACGGCTAATGCGCTCTTGCAGCACAATCTGTTTGTCAGGTGTAGCCATTGTGTCAACACGAGACAGGGGATCAAAAAAGAAAATTCAATATTCCACCCTCAGGTGGCTTCGTGTATAGCTTACACCAAGCCAAAAAATAAATGAAAGATGATTGAAAATAAGTGACAAACCAAATCAATCAAATCCAATCAATTATCTACAAATGTTATTGCGGGAAGAGATTTTCCACTAAGCCAAGCAATGTAATGCGTGCAGGAGAAAAAGAAAGAAAAGCTCAAAGTGTAAACCAAATTTACACTACCAAGTATTGAAATGCATGAAAAGATGCAAAAAGAAATAATAATTCGTTATTGTAAACGACCAAAGGAAAAAGAAATGTTATTTTGTAATAATTCTAGACGAGCTCCATGAAAATAACCAAACCAAATGTAAAGCGAATACTTGACACTTTGACAGGCACCAATCTCAAAACTTGATGCGAGTCCCAGTATTCGAATGAGAAAAAAAATCAAAAATCAACACACAAGTTCAAATGATGTAAGTCTGTGATTTTAGATCCTTCACACGAGTCAAATGCACAACCCACTGTTGTGTATGACAAGAAAAGCAATTGAAAAACAATCTTGATGCTATGCGATACTCTCTCCAATGTGAAACTCAATTTTCCAATGATTCTGCAAAAATAGTATCGACCAAACTCAAAAGCACTGTTTGTTATGAGTTATGATAAAGCCAATCTTTACCAAAACTCTGTTTTAAATCTCTGTTGGATGAAAGAATCTAGTAGCGTTACCAAATCACCTCAGCAGTAGACATACCCAATATATGTCAACAGATATCCTTGCAAAACTCCAATTTTTCATCGTTGAATTTGGAAAAAATTATATGTCAAGTTTCCAAAAAACTTGATTAAACTATTTTTTGCTTTTTAAAAACAATCTGATTATTTAAAGTTGATGTTTACCAAAATAAATAGCGTTGATTTCTCATATGCACGTGATCAACATACATCAACAAATATATTGCTAAATTTTATAGTATTTATTTTGAAAATTTGAAATAAATTGCATAACCAGTCTCTACTAGTTGCTTTCTAACTTTTTATCACTTGATTGAAAAAAGGAATGCAAAATGATATGTGGAAAGTAGCAGTCCAAGCTAACTCTGTGCTCGAGTCCAGCATGCAAAGGCCAAAGAAAACAAAAAAATGAAACGACTTTACCAAAGCAGCGCAGGTAGAGTGTGTATGTAGGTGAAAACACTCTTCTCCAGTCTCATTGCCAGATTTCACTTGACTTTCTTGATTGTGGCAACGTCGCGGGTGAACAGCGCTCTGCTGTGCCGACTTCTCGCTGCGATACTATGCTGTTGCTGGCTCTCTCCGCTGACCGCTCTCGTCCGCGAAGTGGACTCGTCCTCTCTCGTTGGCGGGATGGATTGATGAACCCGTCTGCTTACTTTATGTGGTTGTTGAGCAACCAATTTGCTCCTTAACGCCGCCAGATGACGTCACTCGTGGTTGTTGAGCAACCAATTTGCTCCTTGACGCCGCCAAATGACGTCACTCGTGGTTGTTGAGCAACCAATTTGCTCCTTGACGCCGTCAAATGACGTCACTCGTGGTTGTTGAGCAACCAATTTGCTCCTTGACGCCGCCAAATGACGTCACTCCGAATCCTCTCGTCCTCGTTTGAAGTTGGATCGCCTGTTGTAGTCAACCCGCGAGATCGTGATCTCCGATTCCGACTACCTTGGAAGTTTGCGTGTGTACGGCTGGCCTTGAGAACTTCGCTCCGAAATTCTCTGTGTTCTCTCTTGAAGAGAAAACCGTCAGCACACACAAACACCACACACTATCACAACGATGCAACACACTGTCCAGTGCACAGGAAACTCTTTTTTCTTGTAGCTCCAAAACCAAAGGTCGCGATTTGTTGCGATGGCTGCGATCGACGTTGCACGACGTTTTCCTCCTCTTCACTCGATTTTGCTTTTCTCTTGGCCGCTGATCCGGCGTTCGGAGGACCAAATGTTTGATCTTGGGAGTGGATGTAAGGAACAGGTCCGTGAAATAACTGCACTCTCGATTATTAACAAAACTAAATGATTATTTATTCACCAGCAAAATTGATTTGAGGTGGGGGTTAACGTGTGTGGTCGAGACGATCCGACGAGAGAGACTGAAACACCTGCAGCCTGACGCGATAGAGGCGCTCGGCAAGTGTATGTGTGTGAGTGAGCGATATGGTAACTGTACAGTGTGTGAGATTACATAGATGTATGATGTATTAACACTAACATGATCATAACATATAACTAACATTGAATTATTTTTGAAAAACCACTCAAAAACATTCATTTTTTAGATATAAAATCCACAATTTCAACCCTGAATAACTCAGAAAATATTAACTTGCCGAAGAAAGTCTCTATAACATGTTTTGCTTAAAACTGAACATTCTATAGATTTCCGGGGTTATTTTGGGGTTAACTATTTTCATCCCCGAGAAGGGTAAAACCACACATCGGCAATATTCAACGTGTTTCAAAATGATTGTCATCTAGTCGGCTGTGGAATTCCCATGTGAAATATAAAAACCCGCCTTGCAAAACTAAGAGTTTCTACTAGCTAGGTATACATAACCTCAAAATAGCCCACTTAACCTCTTTTAACTTCTGATTTTTCTCTGCCAAAAGAAAACGAATCCCGAATATTCGTCTATTTGTAGTATTTGTTTAGGACGTGTCAAGGGCCGTTAATCACCAGCAATTGCCAGTTTCACGATAAATGTTCGAAGTGACACTTGTTGTCAGAATTAGATAGGTTCAAATCAATAGAGCGCGGCACATCAAAAATTACATATACAGAAATTCCAACGCCAACTAGATGACATTCATTTTGAAACACCTTGCATAAGTTTTTTTTTCTTTGACATTTTTCCTATGAATAGTTCAAATTTCAGGTAACTCGAAGCGGTACTTTAAAATTCTGAGCAAAAACCGTGAAAGAATGGACCATATACGGCATTTTACAAAACATTTGTCTGCTAATTGCCTGACGGAAATTTTCGACGTTCCGACATACATATGTAGTACACACATATTAGGTATATGAGACACAGGCAAGTTACGAAATCGAACGTTAAATACATATTAAAACACGCTTGAAGTCATACTATAAAAAGTGACGATTATTAAGAAAATTTTGTGAAACGAATACGAATTGTAACATTCGCCCTACGGCTCCGTACCGTTAATGGCTTCGGTTCAATTATGAAAGCAAATGTTTACCATTACGATTCGCTGGGAGATGTTCGCGTTAACTAAAAAAAAATAGCCACAGGCTTAATCATTCGAGAGTTTCGTCGGTTCTACCGGGATGAGACTTCGTAAAAAAAAACGAAATTACAACTGCTCTTACATGTGTGACGGCTGAACAGAGAATATGATTTTTATTCCTGGAATATGATTTTTACATGAACGATATGATACTTGTAACAGGCCGTTTCCATAGAGTCGCAGTATGGTATAAACATAAGAGCGAAAGAAAGGCCATATATTTCTCGTTGGCTAAACAGAGAAAGAACTTTTGCGACGTTGCTAGCTCGCGAAACATCACAGTCATCGTCACACTCTACCGGATTGTTCGCTGTATAGCCTCCGACGGGAATATTTGGAATGGGTTACGGACCGGCCGACCGGCAACGTTGCAAAACTTCCTTCTCTGTCATACTAACGAACCACTATTAGTTTCTCTTTCGCTCTTGTTGATTTCGGACCCTGCATAATAGAATAGGTCTGTATATCGTTGAGTTGCAACTTCTCATCTTATTCGACGGTGCGAGTGGTACATACGTAACTCCTTCCTCCTCAGAGGGCGAAAACAATCGAATTTGTTTTTGGCAAGGGGTTGTCATATGGATCTTCCATCTTCTTGAGAAACAATTTAATTTTTTAACTAGCTGAGGCAAAACGAAACATGGGAGAGTCAAAAAATGTATAAAATCGTGATGTGTTCATCAGAGTACTTTCTCATATATAGGGTGTTTCAATTGGCATTTGCCAGATCCAAACCGGAAATAGATACAGTTAATTTAAGCAACAAACCGAAAAACGACAAGTACCTATAAAGTACTCCTCACAGTAGATTTATCCAAAAACGTTACAAAACTTTTTAATATATTATATTTAATGTAGAATAGGTACTCAAAATTTTACAAAAATTCTTGGAGCAAATGTTGGGAAAAATTTAAAAAATTGAAGAATGATACAAAGTGCCATTCACAGAAGGTTTTGAAAAAAAATCGATAGAAAAGTTTATTTTATACTAATTCAATGGTAGAATATAAAATTTAAAATTAATTCTTGTAGCAAATTTTGAAAAAAATTTAAAAACAGAAAAACCACAAGTAAAAATTGCTCTTTACAGAAGGTTTAGCCGAAAACGTTACAAACCTTTTTATACATATTTAATTACACAATAAATTTTCAAAGTTTAAATAGAATTCTTGGAACGAATTCCGAGAATAATACAAAAAAACCCAAAATCGACAAGTATAAAGTATCCTTCACAAAAGATTTAGCCAAAAACGTTAGAAAACTTTTTTATACAAATTCAATAGTAGAATAAATATTCAAAGTTAAAAAAAAATTCGTGGATTGGATTTCGAAAAAAATTAAAAAAACCGAAAATTAACAAGTATAAAGTGCCCTTAACAGAAGATTTAGCCAAAATCGTTAGAAAACTTATTTATACCCATTTAATCGTACAATAAATATTTAAAGTTTCAAAAAAAATTTTGGAGCGAATTTAGAGAAAAATTCAAAAAAACCGAAAAATGACTAGAGTAAACTACCCTTTTATCCTAGCCGATTTTAACGAAAAGCTTATTTTCACGTCCTGGTATGGTACAAAGTCTAAATACAAAGTTTTGACCGTTTGTGGTTTTGGTTTTTGAGAAAATCCTACCACAGACATACATACACACATACATAGAGACGGTTTTCCAAAAACATGTTTTTTTGACTTAGGGGACCTCAAAACGTTCAGAAATGCTAATAACTCAATTTCGAAAAATCGACCCGATTACAATACTCTCTCATATATGAGTACCTCATATGAGAAAGTAAAAAGGGCAAAAAATGAAATGGTGTAAAGTTGGTGGTACTTACAGTAGTCCTCAGGGGGCCTGGGAGGGTACGAGGCTCTCCCTAAAGCGAACATCTCTCCTCACAAAAGGGCGGCGGGCTAGTACGCAGATCAAACGGGCAGCGACACAGGGTCAGGCCGTGTTGATTTGTGTCAACGCTGATGCAGCTTGACGTGGCTTTTTTTATTTAGGGTCGCCTCGAGACACTATTATTGTAAGTCCTAAGACGAAACTCATAACCGGAATAATTGTGAAGGGTTGGGTGTGTTCTTCTTGTATCGGTAGCATTTGTTTCTCAACGTTGTTGATTTCATAAAGGTTATCGAAGTCAATTTCGATTAGATTAGTCGATTGATAATTTATCGATTTTGGGAATTGTGATATACACTTTTGGTAAAATTACCGGCGTTCCTTGTTGAATCTGTCTATTGTTAACGAATTTCTTGTTTCCAATCTGCATTCTGGTACTTTTATTAAGCTGGGATTCGCGATATCGAAATATTGATCTGTCTTGCATTTTGATAGAATTCGTTCAGTTCCTTCTGGCATTATGATAACCTATTCTTGTGTAATTTGTTCGATGATTGATTCTTGAATGTAGACTTTGAGGATTTTTTATCGATATTTTTATCAGAACTCAACAGCCTGAATGTAAAAAAAAGTGAATCTGTTTCATTTGCAATTGCTTTTGAGGTCCGAGATTTACACAATTGCCTTGTAAAAGTCTTCTAAAGGTAAAGACTGGCATTGCAATGTAAACGAGTGAAATCTAGACTTATTTGTATAAAATTAGTGCCAGAAATAGTTTCCCTTATATTAAAATGTTTATTTGTATTACCGGGAGATTTATCCGATGAAAATATGTTAGGAGGCTGTAACCACGAAATATTATTTGATTTGAGAAACAAACGTGAAACGGAGACTTTATATATAGTCCAGTCTATCTATGCCAAATTCATTGATTTCACGGGTCAAAAGTAAAAAAAAATCTGTTTTTGTTCATTCAACGGTCCTTTTCATTTTTAGGAAAAATACTTTAGATAGAAGTTGTAGACCATTAAAAAGCCTTTGATTTGGCTTTTTATAAATTCAATTTGGTTATCAGATGCCTGAGATAATGGCAAAAACGCTTATTTTTGCACAATTTTTTTTATGTTAATAAATTTGTTATTGACATAACAACATTTAATATAACTCTTCCAAAATGAGACACTTGATGTGTTTTTAAGGTGTACTAAATTTCAGCCAGGTTGGTCAAATATTTTATAAGTTATTCTAATTGTTTATCCCAGAAGACAATTGTTTAAACAAATGTCCTTGCCAAAATAAGGAATCTAGGTAAACTTTTAAAGTTAAAATAGATTTTTTGTGTCTTTAACTGTAAGTTATATCAAAAAAACTTTATATATTTCTTAAATTAGTTATTAAAAGTATCGTTTGAAAAAGGGGTTACATTTACCTAATACACATTTGGAATAACTTTATTATTATTTATGGTACAAGCTTGTAAGTGGGTGCATTACATAGAACACACATTCTTAAAAAAAAAGAACCTGTTACGACCAATAGAAACCAAGATAACTTTTTTTTTAAAAACTAATCATATCTCCATTGTTTATAAATATGTATTAAGAGCTGAAATTTGAACAAATTATAAACGAATATCTTAGTTTAATGATTCCATTGATATAGCATGTATATTTTATTTATTTTTTTTTAAATTTTTTAAATTGAATTAATTGTAGGTAATTATTTTATTATATTTTCAATCTGAGGTAGCTTGATGAAATATTAATAAGTGCAGTATTTTCGTCTTTCCGAAAAGTCGGAAAATCTCTGAAAAATGAAGTCATACTAAAATTAAAATATACAACTATTTTTTGGATATTACTTAAATTGTAAAAAATATTGTGGATTCTTAATAATAATATATCTGTGGCTTCCTATAAAAACGACTTAAGTTCACTCTTTTCAAGTTTTGAGTTAACCTTGTAGATATTTAGAAAAAAAAAGCAAACAAAAAAGAGAGAAAAACGTTGATTTTATATAATTTGGATTTTATGTTTCCTATAAGAACCAATGTTAAACAAAAAAGAAATGCTTTAGTGTAACTGATATATTTTGGATTATTTTATTTTTAATATTTTGTTTAAACAATTGCCTTCTGGGGCAAACAATTGTAATAAGTTATAACCTATTTGATCAATGTGGCTGAAATTTAGCACACCTTAAAGATACATCAAATGCCTCATTTTCAAAAAGGTATGTTAAATGTTATTATGTTAATAACAACTTTATTAATATTTAAAAATTTGTGCAAAAATATGCGTTTTTTGCCATTAACTCAGGCATTTGTTAACCGACTTGAATTCGTAAAACGCCAAATGAAAGGTTTCTTAATTGGCTACATCTTTTATCTAAAGTATTTTTCTCACAAATGTAAATGAAACATTATATCAACAAAAACACATTTTTTTCACATTTGACCATTGTTTAAAAAAAAACTCATCAAAATTAGCTATACGTCTTCAAGGATTCGTCATGTAGTATTCCCCCAAAAACCTTTTAGGACCTTTAAAATGTCTGTATAAATTAATTCCAGCTATTCTTCTTTCTACACTGGACTACTATTGCACAATAAAAAATTATTCTAATCTTCCTTTCATCTGAACCTTTTGCGTCATTCTGTCTGTGATCGAAACCTTCTCGAAGAAAACATCCACGATTAACAATAACTAACAATCCGTTTGTTTTTACGAAAAATCATAACGTCAAAGAATCTGGGTTAACTTATTCATCTTTTGGGTTCAATGCTGTTTTCGGCATTGTCAGAATCACCGCGATCACTCACGAATATCCTCTCTCGGATCATTAATACTAATTACCGTTTTGTTTTCTGCACAATTAATTGCACTGTTTTTGAAACGCATCTCGACCTTCTGCAACGAGGATCCGCCATGACTTCGATTCCACTGAGGTCCTCTCGTTTATGTTTTAATTGAAGTTTATCTATTCAAGCGTAATCTCATATGGAACTTCATCTGATTCATTAAACTCTATAATTAATACTGACGCAATACAGATTTGGTACATCATTAAAATAGATAAAAGAGGAGAGCAGTAATTATCACGAAAAAAATTCAAAAGACAAATATTTTGTCGGACAACCTTCGAGCCGCATTTTTGGTGGCTCGTGTTTTCCTGTTGTTCATTTCACGTATTTAAAGCCCAACTTGTCATGAAGAAATGTTCGGTAATAATATCAAGGCGAATTAATCGATTTAAATATGGATTCGTCTTGAGTGAATGCGAGGATGAACATACGGTAGTTAATGGCAACAGAAATTTTAAACCATTTAGATTTAAGAGCTTTTTTTATGCAGAAAAACCCACACGTACATATCCTTAAATATGAATAAATAAAAGCACTCTCTTTTTAGTAAGGGAAATTGAGTGGATCACTTTTAGTAAGCATTGCGTGCTTTTAAAAGCTTACTTGATATTTGGGATAGATCAAGTAATTTTTCTGAAAGATGTGGAAATTAATGAAAGTGAACTGAAATAACTAATTTCGTTCTTTTTTAAAATAGCATTGTAATATGTAGTACCTACTGTAATACTTTCTAATTTTCCGCTTCTCTTCAATGTCTCTTTTGCTGCTGGCTTCTTCGGTTTTGTTATATCTACACAAAAATTGAATTTAAGAAATTATTGTTGGAAGTCTCGCGTAACTCACCCCTTAACTTAATTGGACATGACGATGGTTCGGTAGGCGTAATTTAACCCTTATGGTGGGTTCAATTAATTAACACGTACAAAAAGAAGTATTAGAGTTTTTTCTTCTTATAGGTTTTTGAAAATAGCTTTATTTTAGACCTGCTAAAAATCCATATCTAATTTATTTAAATAATAGAAAAATCCTGTCGAAATTTGAATTTGCAATAAACAAAGAAAAATAATTTGGTTGTCTCTAAAGTCGGTAATAATTTTAAGTGATAACGTCATAAGAATACATTGATGAAAACTGGCATACGTTTATGAATTGAATAGAATTATTATCACTAAATTATCATTAGAAGGTTTTTTCGCACTGCGGTTGGCCGGTCCAACTGGTCATTTTAGACACATTGTTATGACTCGTCTTCAAAAGACTCAATAATGTTGCAGATCTTCAAATCATGTTTGGATGCCATTTTCAATCAACATTCTGACTTCAAATGGTTTCATTTAACTAAAAAGTACACATAAATCACACTAGTAAACAAAAAAATAACCTCAAAAAAGTAACATGAGCGAAAAATAATAATTAGGCTTACCTTTTATCAAAAATACTTTGTTAAAACCATGAACCGTCCTAAGTTTTTACAAAATATTGAACTGGCCACTCTTATTCTCATCAAGACTAATAATAAACTTGAAAATAAAATCTTCTTATGGGCAAATTCGACGTTTAGGACGTTTTGACGCGGCCGTTTTGACGCGGCCGTTTCGACGCGGCCGTTTCGACGCAGGCCCGTTTTGACGCGAGCCGTTTTGACGCGAGCCGTTTTGACGCAAACCGTTTTAACGTGAAATATTAGAAACGAGCGATACTAGGATTATAGATATTTTCTTTCAAGGAATCCAAACCTAAAATGGCACATTATTTTTTGACTACAATCAGCTTTAATATTATTTTCAATTAAATTTAATTAGTTATGTAACTTAGGGAAATAATTTATCCTTTAGGAAATTCGAGGAATAGGGAGAACACATATTAATTATCTATTTAAAATTAGGATATCTTTATTTATATCATATAAATCTATTTAATCCAAATGTTTGAAAGTCAAATGTTTCATTTAAAAATACGAGTTTATGTTCGGACAATTGGCCTGCCGTAAGGTGTTGCAGTTATCGCTAATCCTTGGTTTGAATTCCAGCAAAAGATCATCCCGTTTGTTATCGCTTATCGCCATTGTTCCCACAGGTTACTACCGACATAACTATTTTTGTTACAGGAATTGACACCTTAAATATGCAAATAGTACTAAAAACATTTCTAGGTCTTTACGCATAGAAACGTCCCTGCGTCAAATCGTCTCTGCGTCAAAACGGCTCGCGTCAAAACGGCTCGCGTCAAAACGGGCCTGCGTCGAAACGGCGGCGTCGAACCGGCCGCGTCTAAACGGCCGCGTTAAAACGTCCCTTTCCGGGGCAAATTACACGCTTAATCGGTTTGGAAAAGTTTCTTAGCACCACCCATTTGTGACGTCAGATTTAGGTATCCCATTGGTTGCGTGGTTACGGTCTCTCTGTCTCTTTCAATCGGACGCTGTGTCGCTGTGGTGGAAGAGAGATAGATGCGCAACGTTACATTTTGTGGAAAGTGCAGCTAGCCTGCACACCGATTTATAAGACGTATATCACGTCAAAAAGAAGCATAAATTATCTCGAAACGTACGTAAAAGTTTGCTTTTTTTTGCTCCAGGTATATATATTTACTGATGTGTTCATTTGTATTTCCATCCACTTGCATGTTTCTGACCCATTCTGTATTTAATATTACCTTTGTAATTCGCATATTCATCTTCAGGCAAACTTTATTTGAGGCTGCTTCCAACTAGCTAATCATGATTTGTTGTTCTTCATATTGTAACGTTTATTTTATAATTTATTTAGATTAATTGAACACTAATTTATTTAACACACTAAACTACTTTTACACTAGACTAGACACTAGATAATTTATTTATACTGCTCCGCATTCGGATCGTATGTCGCGTTCACTTCTGCTTCTCTACTTCTAACTAACTCCCTCGATCACAAGCCCCCTTATATATACACCCCCAACCCTGACCGAGAATGTTCTAGTATATTCTAGAACACCTACGCAGGAAATGTTCATGCACCTGTCTTGTACGCGTCGTAGTTATTCTTTTGAAGGAGTAAACATGTGTCGCTTTGTTTACTTCTCGCATTACACTGCCCCCGCCTTAGAGACGTTTCGTCTCGGAACGTATCCCTGGTAGGCCCATGCAGGAACCTGCAGTTAGCCCCCCGCTTACAGCGAGACGTGGCGTCAAAATAACAGGGCACCGTCTTCACGAGTCGACATGGTGCAGGCCCAAAACAGCAGACTAAAACTTCCACTCCGGTATTCTTCAACACTACTTCCAGCATATTCCGGACAACCCTCCAGTCCAGCTGATCTCGTCCAGCACCTAACTTGGGGACAGCTAGCTTCCTGATGTCGAGCTCCAGCAGTCGGTCTCGTAGCCTATGCAAGGTTCGCCATACATCGTGATAACATGGTTTAAGGGACCCGATCTCCTTCGTAACCAGATAAAAGATGTGTCTTACGTTGTCACGTAGTTCCAGAACCTTGCCAATTTCCGGGAGTTGCGCTCTGAGTTGTTCCAAGCGCCCGTACTTCTTCTTGAAAACCGTGGCGATACCTCGTGACATTACCAGGTCGGCGGACACACAATGGGCCAACGAGTATTCTTCAGGTACGCTGAACAAATCCTGTTGTTTTTCACAGGTTACCCCATACCGTGCTTTTCCGGTACCCCCGTAGGCGCTCATAAATTCTTCGAAGGAAAGTTCGTTCTCCTGCGCCAATGTGTTTCTTACTCGGGGAACCTCCGCCTCATCGTGCGACCCCTCATAGGGTGCCAACCGATTGAAGTGCACCACTCTCGGCTTGCCATTTGGTAGTTTGCTTACCCGGTAGACCACGTCATTGATTCGTTTCTTCACAACATAGGGACCTTCCCAATTGGTCTGTAACTTAGGGGACAAACCACGTTTCTTCTGTGGGTTGTACAGCCAAACTCGATCTCCCATTTGGTAGCCACCCTCTTTAGCGTTGATGTCGTAACGCTCTTTGATGCGATCACTGGCGATATTTAGTTGGTATCGGACTTGATCGTGAATCTCGTTCATCCTTTTCCGCATCCGGGAGACGTAATCTTCCCCCGAAACGTCCTCGTCCGGTCTAGCGCCAAAGATTAGATCACAGGGCAGTTTAAGTTCTCGCCCGAACAGGATTTTGGCTGGAGTTTGTCCTGTCGACTCATGAACGGCCGAGCGGTAGGCCATCAGGAAGAACGGCACGTGTTCGTCCCAGTCTCTTTGATGTGACGAGACCATTTTCGCTAGATAGCGGTTGAGGGTGCGATTCATCCGTTCTACCATGCCGTCAGACTGAGGGTGAAGGGCCGTGGTTCTTGTTTTTCGTACCCCAAACTTCTCACATATCCTCCGGAATAGGCCACTCTCAAAGTTTCTTCCTTGATCCGAGTGTAATTCCATGGGTACTCCAAACCGGCAGATCAGCTCCTTCACGAGCACATCGGCCACTGTCTCTGCCTCCTGATTAGGGAGAGCGTACGCTTCTACCCACTTCGTAAAATAGTCCATTACGACCAGGATGTATTTATTCCCCTTTTCGGTCTCAGGGAAGGGTCCTGCTATATCGATAGCGATCCTTTCGAAGGGGCTTCCGACGTTATATTGTTTCATGGGAGCTTTCGTTCGTCTTTGTGGCCCATTACTTGCAAAGCATGTAGTACATTTCTTGCACCAGTCCTTCACGTCGTCTGAACAATTGATCCAGTAGAAGCGCTCCCGTACCTTCTGCAGCGTTTTCTTGATCCCTAAATGTCCGCCAGACGATCCGTCGTGAAGGTGCCGCAAGACCTCCGGGATTTTACTGGAGGGAATTACCAACTGCCGTCTTTCCTCCGTCCCGTCTTGGCTCTCCAGTACGCGTTTTAGTAGTCCATCCTCAACCACTAGCGAGTCCCACTGTGCCCAATAGCTCTTGAGTTTTGGCGAGCCAGGTGATACCTTTTGCCACTCAGGACGCTCTCCTCCCTCTTTCCAAACCAGGATTTCTTTGAGAACCGGGTCTTTTCCTTGCTCTTGTCGTAACGAGGATGGTGTCCATTCCTCGGCGACCACGGTCGTTCGATAGACTTTCTCGGACTTTTCCTCAGCTCTATGACAATGAGGACACTCATCAGGGCATGGTCTTCTCGAGAGTGCGTCTGCGTTTCCATGACTCTGTCCTGGCCGATGTTCTATGACAAAGTCATACTCATGGAGCCTCTCGATCCAGCGAGCGATCTGTCCTTCGGGGTTCTTAAACTGGAGGAGCCATTTAAGAGCAGCATGATCGGTCCGGATCAGAAACCTCCTTCCACACAAATATTTATGGAAGTGCTCGATGGACTTGACGATGGCCAATAATTCACGTCGGGTGACGCAGTAATTCCTTTCTGGTTTGGAGAGTACCTTGCTGAAGTATCCAAGGACACGTTCTTGTCCCTCCTGACGCTGCGATAGAACACTTCCAATTCCCACATTGCTCGCGTCGGTGTCCAGGATGAACTGTCCTTCTGGCAGAGGAAAACTCAGCACTGGGGCACTGGTCAACTTCCTCTTCAGCTCGTCGAAGGCAGACTGGCATTCCTCATCCCAACAGAAGTTTCGTCCTTCTTCCGTGAGCCTTGTCAACGGCTTAGCGACGTCGGAGAACATCCGGACATATCGTCGGTAGTACGTGCAGAGGCCCAGAAAACTCCTCAACTGGTGTTTATCTACCGGTATTGGCCACTCCTTCACCGTACTTGTCTTGTCCGGATCAACGGCGACGCCCTCTCTGCTCACTACGTGCCCTAAGTATGAGACCTTCCTTCTGAAGAGCTGACATTTCTTAGGGTTCAGTTTCAGTCCCGCACCTTGCAGTCTCTGGAAGACGTCCTCTAAGTTTTTCAGATGTCCTTCGAAGGTCTTGCCCATCACGATGACATCGTCCAAATAGACTAGGCACGTTTTCCACGTCAGACCCATTAGCACGCTCTCCATCAGCCTCTCAAACGTCGCTGGGGCATTACAAAGTCCGAATGGCATGACTGTAAAATGCCACAGGCCGTTACCGAAGGTAAATTCCGTCTTTTCCTTATCGGCAGGGTCCATTTCGACTTGCCAATAGCCGCTTTTTAAATCCAAGGTCGAAAATATCGTGGATCCAGCAAGGGTATCGAGTGTGTCGTCGATACGTGGTAGCGGGTAGCTGTCCTTTTTGGTGACACTGTTCACCTGCCGGTAGTCTACACAGAATCGAGTAGTCCCATCCTTTTTCTTCACCAGTACTACCGGCGAGGCCCATGGACTGCTTGACGGCTCGATGACCCCGTCCCGCTCTAGGTCCTTGATAATTTTCTCGGCTTCCTCCCGTTTGGCCAAAGGTAGTCGTCTTGCTGTTTGTCGAATCGGTCGTGTCTCGCCCGTGTCAATTTTATGTGTCACGACCTTGGTCTTTCCCAGCTTTCCATTCTCGGTGGTAAATATGTCCTGGTACTTATTTATTAATTCGTGGGCCTTTTGTTTCTGTGTGGGCGAGAGAAACGCACTGGTCTGGGAAAGAATTTGTTTCAAGTCCTGCGGAGTGTGTTTGGACCTTTCTTCCTCACTAACGCCCCTTACGATGGCTGATGCGGCTATACATGTGCCCAGCTTCGTACCCTTCTTGATGGTGACCGGGTACTGATTGATGTTAAGTAGCCGCACAGGCACTTCCCTTGAGAGAGTAACGAGCGCCTTTCCTACCAGTACCCCCAGAGCCAGTCGATTGTCATCGTTTTCTGGTTCGATCACGGCTGGGATTCCCTCTTCCACAACACCCCTCAGACAGGTAGAGGTGATCGTTTCGCTTCGTTCCGGGAGAATCACATCTTCTGCCATTATTACGTCTAACACAAAGTTGTCACGATTGTGTAGCAGTAATTCTTCTTGACCGATCCTCAACACTCGGTGTCCGAAATCCAACTGGAATCCATGATTCCTCATGACGTCCATCCCCAGTATGACGTCTTCCTCAATTTCGGCTATGAGAACAGGATGGTCAAACTTTACTCGTCCCAACGTCATGCTAACCGTCGCTTCACCGTGTATTACGGCCTTCTCTCCAGTGGCAGTTCTTAATTGCCACCTACTTGGCCTAATCTTCCTACGGTCCCTCACAACTTCCGAGCGTACGATCGTCTTCGTAGCTCCCGTGTCCACAAGCATGGCGTGGGATCTCCCGTCGATAGTGCCATCGACGTACGCGCTCCCCAATTGGTGGGAAAACGAGGCTATACTGGCCCGGGGGTTTCCATTGCCACGGGTCGACGTCCCCTCCCTTTTATCGACCCGCATTAGTTTTTCCGGGGCCTTTGCCGGCACCGCTGCTTTGGGCCGCGTCTTCTGTGCTGACAGCAACTCCATGATCTGCTGGACGGCCTTCTCCACGAGTTTTTCTGTGCCTACCTCCTCGGTAACAGCTCGAGCACAACCGTGAATGCGGGAGGCTTCCATTGCTGCCTCATGTTCTAGTGCGATGGCGAGCGCGTTCATTACTGTTTTCGGTCGAGCTAGCCTCAGGGCCATCTGCAGTTCCTGGTCCCGCAGCCCGCTCACGAACGTCTGCACTGCGAGGCACTCCATCATCTGTTCCGGCGCCGTGGGATACGCCAACCTCACTAGTCTGGCTACGTCCGCTTCGAACTCCTGCAGGGTCTCGTTCGATCTCTGACGGCGATTGGACATCTGGGATTGATGGACTTGCTCCAGATGTGTTTGACCGAATCGCATTTCCAGTCGCCTCAGCAGCTCATTGTAATTCCCGGCTTCTTCGGTGGATAGCGTCTGGAGAACTTCCAACGCCTCTCCACGTAAGGCTACCGTTAGGGAAACAGCTTTCTCGTGAGGGGACCAAGCATTAGCCTCCGCTGCCGCCTCAAACTGCTTCTTGTAACTGGCCCACGGAATTTTTCCGTCGAACGTTGGGGGCGTCACTCGATTGGTGCATATCGAGTTCTGTTGAACGACCGCCTTTATTTCTTCCTTCGTCTCGCCGCTACTGACTCGCCTTAGTCGTTCTTCCAACTGCTTCGTCTTCGGTTTAATTTCGTCTTCTTTTCCCTCGCCGCTAGTGACTTGTTCTAGTCGTTCTTCCAACTGCTTGATCTTCTCTTCAATCTCCTTACGCTGAGCTTCCATCTGGTCGGTTATCTCTTCCCTCTGGGCGGCGATTTGAGCAGAAATATCTTCCCTCTGGGCGGCGATTTCTTCCCTCTGGGCGGCGATTTCTTCCCTCTGGGCAGCAATTTGAGCAGTGATGTCTTCCCTCTGGGCAGCGATTTGAGCAGTGATGTCTTCCCTCTGAGCGACGATTTGAGCAGTGATGTCTTCCCTCTGATCGGCGATTTCTTCCCTCTGGGCGGCGATTTGAGCAGTGATGTCTTCCCTCTGGGCGGCGATTTGAGCAGTGATGTCTTCCCTCTGGGCGGCGCTTTCTTCCCTCTGGGCGGCGATTTGAGCAGTGATGTCTTCCCTCTGGGCGGCAATTTCTTCCCTCTGGGCGGCGATTTGCTTCGTGATGTCATCGTCTTCGAACTCGAAAACTTCCGGGTCCTGGCCATTTTCTTTCAAAAATGCCGAGAGTCGGTCCTGGAGTTCGGTCTTCCTCCCTCCTGTTTCCAATTCCCGTTCCTCGAGTTCTTTTTTTAACTCGGCCACTTTTAGTTCGCGTAACTTCTTCATGATCCGCTCTTCTGACACCAATGTAACGTTTATTTTATAATTTATTTAGACTAATATAACACTAATTTATTTAACACACTAAACTACTTTTACACTAGACTAGACACTACATAATTTATTTATACTGCTCCGCATTCGGATCGTATGTCGCGTTCACTTCTGCTTCTCTACTTCTAACTAACTCCCTCGATCACAAGCCCCCTTATATATACACCCCCAACCCTGACCGAGAATGTTCTAGTATATTCTAGAACACCTACGCAGGAAATGTTCATGCACCTGTCTTGTACGCGTCGTAGTTATTCTTTTGAAGGAGTAAACATGTGTCGCTTTGTTTACTTCTCGCATTACAATATGTACTGGTAATGAGGACTATATCGTCAGAAAATCTAAGGTGGCTCAGTCTCTTTCCATTAATGTTTATTCCTATATTTAACCTGTCCGGTGTGTTGAATATGTCTTCCATAACTAGTGTAAACAGCTTGGTTAATATTACGTCTCCTTGTTGGACTCCTTTTCCAATTGGGATGGGTTTCGTTTGCATGTATTGTTCTAGTTGTATTTTCAGTATGGCATTTTCATATATATTGTATCTGTATCTAAAATCTATTCTACTATTGTTGACGGCTTGTTCTATTGCCCATAGCTCGACACTATGGAACCCTTTCTTATAGTCTATAAAGGTGAGGAATGGAGGAAGATGATATTCATATGCTTCTTCTAGTAATATTCTGATCTGACATACTGTACCTCTTTCGAAAACCAGCTTGTTCTACTGGTTGATATCTATCCACTTAATCTGTTAGTCTATTTTTAATGATTCTTATAAGGAGCTTACATATCTGAGATAAAGGGGAGATGGGATGATAGTTCCTGATAACCCTTCGGTTACTCTTTCTTAAAAAGCAGTTCTATTATATTATCACTCCAATTTTCAGGGAATTTTTCACTGTGTAAATACTCATTAAACAATATACCTAGTTAGGGTTATCAGGATGACATAGTTTACATAGATATGTTTTATATAGTAATGAGTATTTTCTAAAATTTGTTATTTTGCGGAATTTGTAAAGAATTGCTGATGTGTTCAGACTTTTCACAGTTTGCTAATCCTACCATTGCATTAGATGTACTATTCCGGGTATATTTCCGCAGATAAATTAATTTATGTATTTTCCAGACTTAAAAAAACGTTTACTTTTCTCAAGCATTCAAAAATTTCATTTAGTTCGATGACTCTAATGCCGTTTACCTGAAACTCGTTTCAGAACATATACCTCAATTAGGTAGTCTACTAAACTTCTAAACACTGTCCCTGATAAGAAAGAACAACTTCCTCAATAAAGAGACTATCGTCAAAATAAGACCACTTGTAGGGGCATTAACGAAACTTTAGAGAGAGAAACTCTTATTGAAGAAACATGAAAGTGTTCGTAACAAACTATTGCAAACTTCATGCACTATTTGTCAAATACGCCAGACAAACTCCTTATATCTCGCTATTGCTTACAGGAACTGTTACCCAAACCTTTTCAGGATATTAATATGGATGTGTTATTTACGAAGGTAAAAGTTGTCTGATACTAATTGACGCGTTCATTACATTCGTCCAATCAATTTTGATACAGTGAAATTAGAAGTACGTATTAACAAAGACAATAAAATATTTATCTTCTTTAGATATCCCGCAATCAATAATTGCATATCAAGGTAGGGAATTTCATAACGAAACCGTTGAAGACTTTCTATCATAACATAAAAATAAAATTCACAATCCATCACAAATCAAACTTCATAGATGTTCAAAATCGAACATCTATGAATTTTACGAGTAATTTGTAAAGATGAAAATTATCTAATTGACCATAATGCCACCAACTATTTTACGATTATTTAATTTATTTTTTTTTAATTATTTTACCTCATACCTTTTACGTTGATTATGTTAAAGACTATCAAGAATGAACAAAAATTAATATATATCGATTAAAATGTATAAAGTAAATGGGCGTACAGAAATAACAAGGTAATTAAGGAAAGAAATGACTAAGGTGAAAGTAATTAATAACTTAATAACGTTGAAACATTATATAAAGCAAACGAACAGTATTGATGATGATAATTAAATATCATTTTGCTGTTACAATGAAGAATAAAGGGTTTTCAGGGCCTAAAATGACAACGTTGTATTTTTTATAATATTTGCAGTGTACCTATTATATTTCTTATTAACCTAAAGATTTAGTTTTACTCAGTAAAGCGTTATCTATTGTATGATATTAATTTAATTTTATCCTATCTTAATACCAGTATACATTCAGCAAATACTACATGTAATAATTTAAATGAATATTAGTGAATGCAATGTCACCTCAAAATCCCATTCAAATAAGTTTTTGTAATTTCAAATGAAGCCATCAAATATATTTAGTTACCAGTGTGGTTGGAAAGACTTACATATCTTAATAGAACACATTGTCTTGCAAAGTCTAATTAAAGATTTATTTATTTGATCACAAAATAAGCGATATTAATTTTATTGACACTAATAATATAATCAAGCTAGCAATAACAAATCAAAAACCACCATGGCATGCCAGGCTGAAAGGTAGATTTGTAGGTAGGATATAGAGTAATATAAGAGACACGATGTGTCAAAAAAATATATACGAGGTGTTAAAAAGAATACAAACGTCAAAATTTCAAACTTTTTGCATATAACTTTTTTATGTACATTTCTCAAAAATATGTTTTATGCAAAAGTCGTTCGCCTCTATAAGGGCAACAAAAAACCTCAGTAATATTTTTCTCTCAGACGCGAAATTTTTAAAATAAGTTTTTTTCTGTACATTTCTCGAATAAAATATTTTATACAAGTCATTCGCCTCTATAAGATCAACAAAAAATCCTAAGTAACATTTTTCTCTCAGTGGCGAAAATTTTTTTTTAATTAACAAGCCGCCATTTTGAAACCGTTAGACCCATTCGGCCCATTAACGAACTCGACCGAGATTTTCGGCCAACTGATTTTTGTACCAAATTTCGTTGTGATTCTTTATGCGACCTGTAGCTTGCCGACAAATTTCGTTATATCCGATATATATACTTGTGAAATTCCCACCTTGACGAAGCTGATAAGCAGAAACACGTGTCGGTGGTTACCGTTTCTTAACGGAATAGACGGGTAAGTCGATAATTTTCTTTGTATATATATATATATATATATATATACTTGATAGCCTTTCATTTGAAGATATTAACCGTCACCTATTCTTCTGCGATTAAATATAATTAATAATGACAGAACGACCTGCACAATCATTTTATAGGAAAGGAAGGATAGGAAACATCATTATCGTCTATAATTAAATTTTGGCGACACTCTTCTTTAGCAAGTTTAAGCATTCCGTCACGAAACTGTTGTACGTCAGACGCAAGTGGCAGCAAAAGAGGTTTCTTCCAACGTTTTTCAAGCATATCTTTATTGGCAATAGAAGACAATTCTGTATTCCAGCGAGTTTCTATTAATCCCTCAAGTTATTTTATTTCCTTCATTCTTGCCTCCCGTTGTTCATTAGATGAGTATTGAAAACCAACAGCACCCTTTAATATTAAGTATATTAACTTGCCACACAGTACTTTAAGAGACGTTCCTAAATGCATCACTAAACAGTAATAGTTTTATTAAGACAATCATAACCAGAAATGTTTTTGACAGCCATTATTACATTATCAAGAAATATCCTGTAGAGAAATTTTGTTATCATTTGTAATTATTCGGTAATTTATTAATAAACGAATAGTTCTCTCATTCTATTGCTGCAAGCATAGGCCATTCGTTCCTTTCGATGCTTTTTAGATAAAGATTCACTAATATGAGCTATAAGCAACTCTTTCTTTGCTTCAAACGCGATGTCATCACACTTCATTAAGCTGTATACCTACAAATAATACTAATAAAGTATCAAATATCTTCTAAAGATTTTAAATATGGCATAGGTGATGGAAATAATTATTTTGCAAATATTTTTAAAATTGTATGTACAATTCAAATCAAATACGATCTTTTCGAATTTTTCTAGTTGGCACGTTAAATTTTAATTTAAATTTGGTTAAAAATATAAATTAGGAGTTATGTATTTATTATCAAAACACCTTTATATTCTATGAATTGATTTTTCCACTGTAACTAATAAAGTGAAATCACAAGAAATAAAATGTATGTTTATGGCAAATGAAATCCAATTTGAAACAAACTAACATATTTTGTTTAGGTTTAAATGAATAACTACATTAACTTTTTCCAATTTACAAGATAGTAAAACGGGCAAATTTTAATCCATGGTTAACTAATTTAATTACCTACACTATCTTGGTCCTTAATATCCACTTTTGCATTTACTCCAGTGGGATATATTGCACAGGCTACTATAGTTTGAGATTGTGATATTACATCAAATTTGTGGTCAGAATTCTTCTGTAGATAGTAGGATTTTCTGTGACGTTTCAGATAGTTCCTAACAAACAATCCCTTGCAATTACCGACCTACTCTTTATCGGGAAATACGTACATCACATTGATTGAACAGAGAAGAATAAAAAATAATGAATAATTTTATAAAATTCATACATACATACATACATTCATAAATATATAAATTCATACATAAAGTATTAATTTCAACTAAGGTTTTAAAAGCACCCATTCTGTTATTAATAAATAGCAAGCAATTCATATTCCGAGCCCACAATTTATTACTTGTTCATTTGAGAAAAGTTCAGGATATCTAAGATTCCATGTTGCCAAATTTCGGAGGAGACATGATGCGATGCACATACTGGAGGAGACAACGCGTTGGGCATATAAAATGAAAGATGACAGCAGCGCCACCGGTAGGGGCTTGAACTATTTTATATACGCACAGCTGAAGGGACACTCAAGTCTCCTCCAACAAAAATTTTGAATATGGACTTCTAATGCCATCTGTTCATAACTGGCGAAGTTTCAATAGGGAAACGTTGTCGCTTCCGATTTCGGAGGAGACAACGTTATATATGAGGAGACAACGCTTATATCTATACCTATTTTTGAGGAGACAACGTAGCACTTATACATATATATATATATATATATATATATATATATATATATATATATATATATATATATATATAAACTTTTGAGAAATGATTAAGTATGATCTCTAGAGACCAAAAAACTGAAAACCGCATTTTACTTCCTCTTTTTTACGACTTCGTTAACGAATGCAATACTAGATAAATCTAACAAAAATCTTTACCGATATTAATGGTTTAAATGTATGAAGTACATAAATAATATAGCTAACATTAAACTGCATGAATTCTCAGATAAGCTGACAAATGATTGACCCTTTTCGAAGGAAACTATTATAATGAACTTTCAATATAATTATTATTATAGTTACATTATAGTGTATGTAAACAAAGAAAACTGTCCCAATTAGAACATGTTATTAATTGATGATTTCCTTTTATACAAATAGTGTCACAAATATAATTATAAAATTGATATGAATGGCTAATTCTCTGGTTATATGTTTCGCTGAAAAAGATTATGGTATAATATATTTGATACATTTGATATATATGCTGCGGCATTTTATCACAACTCATTATGAATAGCCTTTAAAGCAATACAAGGTGATTATTTCACGTTTTTTGATCCATAAATATTTAATTTATAGACAAATATCCGCTAAAATAAATTTTTGGCTTTTAATAATGAGTCAATAAAAGCATATAAAAATTTAACCGACAACACAGAACCCTTTTTTAGAAAAATGGATACCTCTACGACAGCCACAGTTTTCAACAGGCTACTTTGTGTTCATTTCTCCGGATTATTATTAACTGGTAAGTTCTCATGTTGTCCCTCACCTTTGTCCTTGTATGTTCATACTAGACTTTACAACTAGTATTAATACTACCATTTATCAGTTTATCTAATATTTAATGATATGTGCGCATGCCGGTATAATCTATAAGTAGACAAACATAATGTTCTCCTATTCAAAATCCTCTAATTTATTACCAGTTTGAAACTACAATTACTACAAACACAGTAGTACCGTGGTAGATATAGAAGATAGTTAAATTTGTTAAAATTTTTGTACTTCAATACTATGAATCAAAGTAATTTAAATGAGTCTGAGCCTACCCAAGGACTTCCAAAGGGATTCGTCTATTTTAAAGGGCAAATAGTGCCTAAGAAGCTGGAAGAAGGGTTTCATGAAATTTATGATTGGAGTGTCAAGGAAGATGATGTTTGGGTTATCACCTTTCCAAAATCAGGTAATCAATCATATTATAGTGCATTTTGATGAAATTTTGAAGTCTTACCATCCTCTTAAAAAGTCATATTTGATTAAACTGTGCGTTTTTCTTAAGGGGTGAAAACTACCCCTTTTTACCAAAGATTAAAAAAATGCATATTTAAATTTAATCTTAATAAATCTTAATGAAATCTTTTAATCTTTAAATTATTTTAAATCTTAATAATGTTTGAGTAGGTTGAATAAAGATTTTAAACTATTTTTCAACCCTTAAAAAATTTCCTTTATATCAAAATTTACAAACAAATATTAATTTATTTCAGCTTTAAATTATTTAATCATGTATTTTGTAGTGAATCAAAATCTATTTAATATTCATAGTTTAATTTCTTAACTATTTAATAGTTTCAAGCTTTATGAACCTTACAAGCTTCAAGCTTTACAATGAAATTTATTAAATTTTTTTTTTTCGATATTTCAAAATTGGAAATGGTCTATCTATGATACACTACATTTATTTTACCATTTATAAACCTACTTTGTGATATAATACATTTATTCAACCCTTAAAAACCTACCTTTTATTGGGGTACTGGGTAAAAAATTAAAAATTGAAAATGTTCTCGATGATCCCCAAATAATACGTAACTAATCGTTTATAATGCCGACGTTTCGCTCAGAATCCTGAACATATTCATGTTTAATTGTTTACTACAATTTCAAATTGATCAATGTTGATCAATTAAATAAAATTAAATAGTAAAATGATAATGATAAAATTAAATTATCAACGAAATAAAATCTCCTCATTATTTTTAATAATATTTCTTGAATACTTCGCTGTTTCAACCCCTAAAAATCACCCCCTTCTTTCAAGATATTGTAGAAAAAATTTTGCAATACTAGAAAAAAATTACAAAGTTTATATTTTTTCAAATGTAACAACTCATATAAATTTTACGATTTAATTGACAATCCTATAAACAATTTTTCGATCAAAAACAAATAAACCATAGTCTATAGATTTAAAAGGTATAATTTTCATTGTTATTTGGCACCTGCCTAGAAACTAAAAAGACGAATATTATAAAAATTAATAAAGGAAAGTCTAATTAAGCATACTATAAGAAATGTGTCTCTATACATATAAAAATGGATTGCTGTTCGTTTGTCTAGCTTGAACTCGAGAACGGCTGGACGGATTTTGCTAATTTTGATCTTGAAATATTTGTGGAAGTTCAGGGAAGGTTTTTCGGTGAGAAACATAAATAATAAGTAAGGGAAATACTGAACAAGGTACGTTTTGCAATTTGACATTTATAATCAAACAAATGAAAGTATAGTGTCAGTTGGTTGACAAATAAATAAATGTCAAGACAATTATTACAATCTATCATCAGTTTGTCAGTGCGCGAGAATTTTATTGATTTTAAAATGCCAAGGAGAAGATGGACTTAGGTCGTCGAAGTCAATCAAATGTGCAACGAGACGAGCTCTCATGTCCAAATCGCACTGAAGACTGACGACCGGTGAGAGACAGATAACATTCGTATTGGTATGACAGAATTACGTTCAACAGTAAATAATGGAATCGAACGAGTTCGGGCACATCTTATACAACAGCATTTAGATCGACAGGGCACCGAGTCTACAAAATCTACACGACGCCAACACAAAAGAGGAAAGTCAAGAAACCAAGAAGAGTCCTGAGTAAGTCAAAGCAACTTCATCAGGACACCAAGTCTACAAATTCTACAAATATGAAACGACCGACATATCCAGTCACTGCAGCCGGAGGAAATGCCGCCAGTGATTACAACTCCAAAACTTCAAGAACTTCGACGCCAACACAACGGCGGGAACTCAAGAAGACAAGCAAAGTCCTGATTAAGTCACAACCACCTTTTCCAGAGAATTAAGTTAAAAAATTCACAATTTCAACTACGACAAGATATAACAAGCAGATGAGTTGATTCAAGAACAAGAAAAAATATCCCAAGAAATCATATAACTACAAAATAATTGCAAGAAAAACGGAAGTGCAAGAAAAACCAAGGAATATTTACAAAAAAGGATTGATCACCTAGAAGCACTATGGGGGAAAGCCCAAGAGAACAACGAGGCGTTCCATGAACTTGGGTTTGACGATCAGCACAATTATATAAGATCACACTATTTCAAAAGGATCGAGGAAAACTACAAGACAATTCGACTGTACCTGACGTTAAACGAATAAAACACCCAAGAAACATGTCTATGAGGTACAAATACAAGACCCAAAACCGGAAGTGAAGAAACCCAAACAACAGACCGAACAGAATTACCGACGAATCGAACTAAAGGTAAAAATAACAAACAAACAAAAAACTACTTAGACAAGCTGAAAAAGACATGGCAGAATCAACACCAAGATGGTCATGCACGTACTACGAGCAACAAATGCCCAAAACATGGAGCGCACTTCAAGACACAATGAAATAGAGCGATTCCGCAGACGCAGTGTTCCTGTAAACTTGGAACGAGTAGCATTCCACTACGACCCGGAAATAGATTATTGTGCCGAAGAATCCGTAACGGTTGGAGAAATGACAATCGTTTGTCAATATTGTAAAGCGTTAAAATGCAGCGGTGAAGCAACTGGATTATGTTGTGCTGGTGGTAAAGTAAAATTGCCGTAATTGTTCCCACCACCAGATCCATTACCTTCTTTAGTTTCTAGGGTGGGAAATGACTAAATATTTCTTGGCCAACATCCAAACGTATAATAATTGTAATAATTGCTTTTAAATGACGTCGTTTGGTCAAACGCATATTGCACAGGAAAATTTCATACCTAATTTCAGGGTAGTTTTTCATAAATTATTTATTAAAAATTTAAAAAGATAATATACAATTGCTAATACAAGGACAGTTTGCGGAATAAACTTGGAATTTCCCGGTTTCGCGCATGGACAATTACACGTCGCGTGTTCGCGAGTCGTAAAACCATCTTTATAAATTTACGCACCGCAAAAAAAGACGGAAAATATAGTAGAGCAGAAAGCCTTATATTGATTATGTGTATAACTGTGTTGCATTTAATTTAATGTAGATAAACATTTTGTATTGTTTTGACATTATTTTTCAAAAATATATGTAGATGATAGGAATTTCACAGGGTCATCTATAACTTTTTTTTTCTTTAAACTTTACGTGGCATTGCGACGCATGCTGGGTACGGCTTGTTTTTAATAATTACGTGTAATCCGTGAAACTGAGTAGCTACAAACTATGATGATCCATAAGCAGAACCTGAGATGGTGACTGGGGACCATGAATATACTCAAATCCTTGAAGAATATAAATATAAATGAAAATAATTTTTAATATTTCATTTATATTAATATAATTTTATATTTATAATTAATATATAATATTTAATAATTTTCAAATGAACTATAAGCGTTAATCATTGATTAGCTTCAGAATAGTTAATTTCTGTTAGACTATGATATATTCAGATGACAGCTAAGTGATAATATTTGATATGGAAAAGTTTTTCAGGAATTAATAAACGGGATTCCGAAAATAATACGAATTTTTCTAATGGGGGAGCAGTCCATGGAAACAGTTTTAAAGTTTACCTTTTCTTAAGTAAAGATACCATTTTAAATCTTAAAATTTTTTTTTATTTTCAGAGCAAATATAATTTTCTATTTTTAGGAACTACTTGGATGCAAGAAATGGTATGGATGATTATTAACGATATGGATTTCGAACGTGAAAAGAAATCTTTATTCGAGAGATCGCCATTTATAGAGTAAGAACAATATAGTTCATAATAATAATTCATTACAATAATTATAACATATTTTTGTATATTACAATATAACAGTATTAATAATTATATCCATGGTTCATCACGATATTTTCTATTTGAAGATGGAGGTTCACTTGTCTTAATTCAGAAGTCATGCGGTTTAATGCTAGCTGAACAAGATGTAAAATTCATAAAATTAAACCATTAATATCGGTGATGGATTAAATTAATAATTTTATTAATCGTATAAATATGATTATTACATTTCATCCCGCGATCAAATATCTAAATATCGATTTAGGTTCCCAAAACTTATGTTGTAATAGGATTGTTATACCTTTCAAAGCATAATAGTAGTTAACTGTATTTGATGACTTTGTTGAAAAATAGTGGTATTTTGAGATTTAATAAAAGATATTAATAAAACTATTATCATACAAAAGATAACAACCTACTAAGTACCTAGAGATAAATGTTTAATCAAATACAAAATGTTATAATCTAAATTTAAACAATGTTGCCAAAAACATTTATTTCATTTTATTTATTAATACAGCATGAAACGGTTATTTATTTATTTGTAATGATTTTGAAAAAAAAAATATTTTTTTTCCTTTTGAAAAAAAAAAAATTTTAATTTTTACAAAATCAAACTGATTCAAAGTAAACATATTTTTGCTGTTTCTCGTATTCCCTTTCAATGGATTATTTTTATTCGTTAGATTATCGTTTTCTCCGTACGCATCTAAACCGAAGGAAGTTAATCCCGGGAATTCCCCAGCGTTCAAGCGACATTCTGTGCAATACACCAAAGATATGAGTAAAAAGGAGAGAATTTGCATCAAAACCCATCTCAACTGGAACCTACTACCCAGGGAAATCCAAGAAGGCACCAAAAGGCCAAAGGTATAGTGAAAGTTAATATGAACATATAATGACAATATGACATTTATATGTCATATTGTCATGAATAATGACATTTTATACTAAGTATTTGAATTTACAGATAATATATGTTACTAGAAATCCTAAAGATGTGTGCGTCTCTTTCTTTAACCATCACAGAGTACTCTCGGGGTATACCAAAAGCTTTGAAGAATTTGTTGAATCGTTCTTAGAGGAGAAACGTAAGTGAATATTCGTCGAACTATACTTACGATTACACACACCTTAAATATTTACAGTGCAATTCATGCCATACTGGAGGAACGTCCATTCCTACTACGAACAACGTCACCGATCCAACATCCTCTTCGTAAAATACGAAGAGATGATCGAAGATCTTCCGTCCGTCATTAGAAGGGTAGCGGAGTTTGTAGAGAAACCGTTGAAGGACGACCAAGTGAAGATTTTAACGGACCATTTGAGCTTCTCTAGTATGAAGAAAAACCCTTGGGTGAACTATGAGGATTTGGTGAAAAGAGCGGGGCTTGTAGCTGACGGGTCTTTCATGTGGAAAGGGAAGGCCGGTACCTACAAGGAAATGATGAATGAAGAGATGATTAACGAATTCGACAGTTGGATCGAGAGAAATGTAGGAGAAACAGGAGTTTCTGTCTGAAGGTTATGTAGTGAAAGATGTTGATATACGAGAAGAATAAATTTACATAATTTTAATGGAAACTTGATTTATTTGTCAACCAAAATATTTATAAATATACAGAATCGTTCCACTCTGGATTATGCCGAAAGTCGAAAGCTAGCTTTGATTTGCAAGGTTAGAAATTATTGTGAGATTATGAATAATTTATGTAAATGAATGACTCGCCAACGTTTTACTTGAAGTATATCTTAATATTGTTATTACCGTCTATAAATTCAATTTGTGATATATAGTTGTAATACAGTTTAATACTTTACAATATAATAAGAAATCGAATAAGAAAATAGATCTAAATTAGACAATATAAAAAACCGACTACGCACCACGTTCTCAAAACGTTCGCCATTGCATTTGCATTTTTATTCTAAAACAATGCCAACCTAACTACAGTGCTAAACATAATGCCAACATAAAACTATAGCCAGTGTTGACCTCTGTGGCAAGAACGTCCCCAAATATATATAGATATATTATGTACACATCGGTCATCTGACGGTCGAAAATTTTGCCTATTCACCCGTGTGTTTTAGCAATAGAAGAACCTCACTAGCTTTGTAATAGCTTTCTAATAATTTTGTATATTACACAAGCAGTGAAACTCCTCAAGGTCTTCCATGGCACAACTAGAGTGTTTAGAAAGGTAGAGCCTGGACATCTATGTAACAAGCACTGATTGGTTTATTTGAAATGTCGGTCCATAATGGCGGCACCAATAAACAAGCGAATTGAAATAGCGCGAAGTTGAATTTCATTTTGTATGTACATGGGTGGCGCATGATATTGTTCAATTGCAAGGCGATGATTTTTAAGAAATAAAAATTTATGAGAGAACAATTATTTGATTAGTGGTGTCCATTTGCAATAACCATCTTTTGCGTTATATGCATAACAAAAACAAACAAAACGAGGAAACAAACAAAAACTTAACCCTTACGAAAAATAAACTAGACAGTGTAATATAATAATGAGACTGGCTTCTAGTTCTTGGAGTTGATTTAGGTAAGTACTATAAAACATTAGCATATCGAAAATTTAACAAAGCTATACTATTTGTTGATAAGACAAATTTATGGGATTTGTGATATGATGAAACCCTCAAATAAAATATTGGGAAGTGTTACAATGAAAAGGGAAATAAAATAGAAACAGATATTTTATTAACACCTTGTGTTGTGTTGCATGCATTGCCATAGATTTACTGCTACGTGTATGTCTTACATTTAGTTTGTATGTTGTGATTGTAAATCCTTATCCTAAACTGAATAAACCTAAAAGTGATTTTTTTAATATCATGACAAGTGTCTAGATTACATGGTATGTTTCTCATTATGGTTTCTAAATATTTTCTCTAAATGGTTTAAACTTAAAACCTACAACTGGGGATTATTTTCTTTCAGTAAGTGTATTTACATCTAGCATTTTTTTTTAATAAAGAAGAATAAAAACAATCCTCTTTCTTTCCTTCTTTTAAGAAGGAGGCCAGACCGGAAACCGCTTTCGCATTACTTCAGTCTGACCATTGATACGCCATCAGGCGTCCGTCGTTGAACCTTCTTCAGCCTTCTTTGCTTTGAGCACGTTCTCCGCAAAGCACATCACTGCTTTCCAGGAGCTCTCGGAGCTAGCCATAAGCGCTACGATGCTTCTGGGATTTGGTGTTACCCCAATGGCCTCCCAAGCGTTCTTCCTTTCCACTATCCAACGTTTACAGTGGAAGAATGTGTGATAAGCGTCCTCCACTTTCTCCTTGCAGTATGAGCATTGTGGGCTCCTCTTAAGTCCCATCCGATGAAGATAATGATTAAATAGCCCGTGTCCGGTAAGTAGTTGCGTCAAAAAATAATTTGTCTCCGCGTGATTACATTTCGTCCAAACTATCAAATCCGGAATGAGTTCCGCCGTCCATCTACCCGTTGTGGAGCTTTGCAACCGTTGTTGCCATTCTGTCGTAGTGCGATCTTTTTCGGTCTTCTTAATGCGTTCATTCAACTAGCCCGCTTTTCGGAGCTGATGAAGTCGTCTGCGTTCTTGCGCCATTAGGTCAATAGGTGGGGCCTTCGCTAAAACTAATACGGCTGCCTCGGAAACTGTACGATATGCACAGGCAACTCGGAGGGCTGCTGCCTTTGTATGGAGGCTAGCTTTCGTCTGTAGCTTTCAAGATGTAGTTGGTCCGCCCAAATTTCTGCACCTTAGAGCATGATAGAATGCACCGTGCTTAATAGCAGACATCGCTTGGCGTACCTCGGACCACTCGTATTCAGCATAATCCTTGATAAGTTCGCTGCAACTTTGCTGGCTTTTTCTCTTGTTTTGTTCAGGTGTTCCCGGAACGTCAGCTTCTCGTCCAATTGGAGTCCTAAGTACCGTAAGGAGTTCTTAGCCTCAATATTTGCATTTCCTATGGCCACTGTAAAATTCTTGTCAAACCCGCGTTGCCTAGTCAATACCGCCATCTCGGTTTTGCTCGCTGCTAAGTTCATCTCATGACCTTTTAGCCACTCACAGATTCTCCTTGTAAGATGGTCTATTTTCCGACGAGCGTCTTCTGTGTCTCTTGCGAGAATCAGACCGGCGACATCATCTGCATAACCGACCAGGTGGATGTCTTCTGGCAGAGGCATCCGCAGCAGGTCGTCATACCTAATATTCCAACAGTCTGGGCCGAGGACAGAGCCCTGGGGGGAGCCTGCCGTGACTTTCACTGTGCGAGGACCTTCGATAGTATCGTACTCGAGGACTCTTTCTCTGAAGTAATCGTCAGCAATATTTAAAATGTATTCCTCAATATTGAAATCTGCTTTCATTGCATTAACGATATCTTCCCACCCTACAGAGTTAAAAGCGTTTTTGACGTCGAAAGTAAGGAAAACGCAGACCTTGCGGGTGCGATGGTTTCCCGACCATGCTTTGTTTACGATGTTCAGGACTTGTTCAATCGCAGTAATTGTTGAATGTCCTTTCCTGAAGCCGTGTTGATTTTTCGAGAGTCCGCCGCCCTGTTCGACGGCCGCCACTAAGCGCACCTTTATAAGTTTCTCAAGCAGCTTACCTGCAACATCCAGCATGCACAGCGGCCTGTAAGATGACGAAGTCGTTGATGGGCCTTTGCCTTTGTCAAGCAATACTAAGCGCTGGCGTTTCCACCGTTTACTAAACGTCGCTGTCTCTACACAAATATTGTACATTGTTGGGGCATTTTTCTGCAATCAGTTTAATGACCTTGGGAGGAATGCCATCAGGGCCGGGTGCTTTGTCCGATTTCAGGGTTCTGGCGGCTACCTGGAGCTCTCCTATTGTAAACAGCGGTGTGTCTTTGGGATCTTTCATTTCTTTTGACGCTCTTGGTGGGTGCTGGGGGAAGAGATCTGTTACAATCTGTTCTATAATATCTGGCTCCATAGGAGGAACTGGGCTTTGTTTCCCTAGGACTTTTACCACGATTTGGTACGCTTGTCCCCATGGATCGTTGTCCAGGTCGGCACACAGTTGTTTCCAGCATCGCTTTTTGCTACTTTTAATTGCTTGTTTAAGATTTCTCTTCGCTGTCATATATTCCAGGTTAAGGATGTCAGACTGGTTAGTAAGGCCTCTTCCGTGAGCCCTAACCAATTTACGTCTTAGAGAAAGACATTTTTTCCTCAACTCAGCGATCTCGCTGGTCCACCAATAGTTAGGTTTGTGCCAGCTACCGGCGCGTTTCACTGGCATAGATACGTCGCAAGCCTTGCCAATGAGATCCATGGTTTTTTCCACCAGCCTCTCCGCATCAGCTCCGGTGTTGGGTTTTGAAGACATAGTTACGTTTTCCCACTGCTCAGTGAGAAATTTGATGAGTTTCGATTCGTCCTAGCATTGCAATCTATAATGCTGTCGAACTATCGCACTTATTCGGAAATACACTGTATGGCCTGCATACAACAAAACTACTATGATAATCACTTCTCAATACTTACTTATTTTGGGAACGCTCTTAAATATGTCCCCAACAATCTTTAGAAACACTACAAACCACTACAAACCCAATGAAGGAAATTAACCAAAATGAACAAAAATACGCATGCACGCTTATGGACTTTCCACTCCCGTCATTCATGAAACTTAATATAAATCTTAGAACATATTTCAATAAATGCTGTTGTATGAAACCTACGACCGTGCCGGCCGCCATTATGGACCCAAATCCGTTAGTTGTAAAGTCACTAGATATATAAAATACCGCAAACTCCGCCATTTGGGGCAAAAATTTGGCGAAAAATTTGCATTGCTTATGTTAAATAAAAATCAGTTTTGTACTGTATTGTTGAAAAAAGCACAACTGCTTCAATATGATGCGTGAATAAGTGAAATGCAAATAGTAAGGCAATTAATTAAAACAAGCAAGCATTGTTTTCATTATTTATTGTTAGCAATTCAAATTTGGCGCCAAATCTTTGCCAAAAAATGGCGGAGTTTGCCAATCATTTTGGAATCATTTTATATATCTAGAGACTTTAGTTAGTTGGCCACACTCTACCTCTTCTATGCACTCTAGGCACAACCACATCAAGTAGACCAAGCACAGTCACTGCTGCCCCCTAGATGGACCACGTCTAGTGAAGGATTTTCTTTGTGTTCCGTGCTTCCGTGTTGCTTCATGTATCCTTCACTTAACATCAGAAGGGATAACTGGGGACAATTTCCTAGTTTTGGTGAAATATGGTGAAATATACTTATAAGAACAGTGAGGGTTATCCCAACATTCATTCTGGAGAGAATTTGTAGGCTCTGCCTTGCCGCTACAGACGAGGGACGAGATTGAGGAAAGACCTTTTCAGGATGGATGTCTTCCCTTTTTACAATTATAAGATCTTACGAAATAGACACAAAGAAAATATCCATAATAAGTTTTGAATGATCTATCTAGACTTGTACTGTTACAGCAAATCTCGACAGATCAGTTCAGTGAGGAACAATATTCAACAAAGCAAATAGTGCTTAACGTGTACAACGGTAAGTACCAGGAAAAATAATAATAAAATAATAAAAAGTGATTTACCAAAATGCTACCGACATTACAATTAAATTTTTATTAATTAAATTTTATTAAATTTATTATCTTATTAAATTAATTTATTAATTTTTAATTAATTTAACAATCACCCAAAATATTAATGACCTAAATGTTCAATGTTTAAATTTCGCGTCTGAGAGAAAAATGATACTTAGGTGTTTTGTTGATCTTATAGAGGCGAACGACTTTTGCATAAAACATATCTTTGAGAAATGTACAGACAAAAGTTCTTTGCAAATATTTAATAATTTCGACGTTTGTATTTTTTTCACACCACGTATACATTTTTTTGACACATCGTGTCTGTTATATTACTCAATAAGCTACCCATAAACCTACCTTTCAGCCTGACATGCCATGTTTTTTTTTATAAATATTTACATAATTATTAGTCACTAAAATTTAAAATTCTACTCTCCTAAGTAAAATTGGGCATCTAAATACTATTCGTTGGTTACAGTACTTTTTTATGTATTTCTGTACGACCCATAGAGCCGACCCTGTCGCCATTTTAGGCTAGGTTAATCCCGTCCGAAATAATTTGCAACGCACTATACCTTATCAAACAAGTCGACCAATTTGTCATTTTATGAAAAAGATCTGAAGAAGAATGGTTAATTAATATATTAATATCGGAGCAAGTAAAATCGAGTTAGTAGCAGAAGCATGAGATATTTTAATATCAAACAACACTGATTCGTTATAAGAAGTAATAATTGGAAAGCTACCAAAACTATTTCGACACTGTAAAACAAGCAGTAAAATATTATTAAGACACACTAACACCCCTCTTATCACATTTTTCTCGATCTGTCCCTTCTCGCTTTGTGACGTATCGAGCGAGGCGTTTCAATTAAAAGAAGCAATTTCGGAAGCATCACAATGTATCGCTTAAATGGTATCAGAGCGTAATTATGTGCGAAGAATGTATTAAAATTTAATAGGAACATTGTCGATGGGATTCGAATTAAATTCTCCTCTAGTTAATATGAAGTGCAATTCGGAGACCCTGCGTGTAAGGAAAGAATTTATAATGGAAACGATGATGGAAAAACATTAATCGACGAATAGAGCCCGCCCTATAGGGCTTAACACCACCCTGGCTTGTTTGCTCCGCTCTCACCTTCGCTTACTCTCTCTTCCGCTTGCATCTAACCGTCTCTACAGACTTTGCACGTTTAGTTATCGATTACATTTTAATAACTTACATTTTCCCGCTTTGTAATTAGATTATTAGTATTTTAAATAGAAACGTTTAATAATTATCGTATTTCCTCAATACGTATTTCCTTTCGTTTAACATATTCTGGTCAGTGTAGATAAGAACCGAACCGTTTTTGCCCGAACCAGCTGAGCCCGGGCGCTCTATCGAATGCGAAGCGCAACGTTGCCGGTTTCTCTCTGAAATCCGAATTTCCGGATCTCACACCGTTGCCAAAACTTCCCGAAAGTCTAGTAACCGGCAAATCGTTGCCTCCGCTGCTGAACCGCCCCTAACTACTGTAAAGAATGTAATTACGATCTTCCGCTTATCCGATATCCTTATTCCCGTTTAATTTAAATCCAGTCTCATTTGTACCAGAATAAATTAATGTAATATAGAATCACCCTTATTTTTCCCTGTACTGTGTGTTTTATTTTCATGGACCCACTGGCATTCTCCTGAGTTTAAAATCACCCGTGGCTTTAGGGAATTAACCCCTAAGAATCTGGCGCCCGAGGTAAACCGACTTTAAACCGTTTCCCGAATTCCCGAACTCCGCAACTTGCGCCAATTCAAATAAGTGACGTAACTTTCCGCCAGTCGTTGTGCCGCCAACGACTCTGCCATACCGAACAAAGTACGTTACAGTACAATATTCCTAATCATTACAGAGATGTTATATATAGGTCATAGGCTCAGTCGTAAGTGCCGTTCTTAAAAAGGGGATTATTCTTCCGTAATTTAAAAGCAGGTAGAAGCCATGTTTTCACGTCTATTTTATCGTCACATGTTTCAGTAATTTTCGAAATATTTAGAGGCTATTAAAAAGAAGGTTAAATGTGAAAATTAAAAAAAAATTAAAATTGCAGAAATATGCATATTGCCACTAAATATGTCGATGAGACAGAAATATGCAATTTTGCATATTTTGCATAAAATCTGGGCCTTATTCATCATTCATCATATATAAAATTTTACTTTAAATTTTTAGTTTCATTACGAGGAACTGCTTTGTATGTATATGGGCGACAAGTTCCCTCTCATTTTTCATACTGGAAAAATGGAAGCTATGGTAGATATAGACGTTAGCAATAAATTGATGTTATCGGATGTGACGTGCGTTCGGTAAGGCGGTCTTGATGAAGTTCTCTTTGGAAAAAAATTCGTTTAGTGTATTCCGCTTCGGAGAAGGGAAAAAATATTAATTTGTGGAGTGAATAAACGGTGATGGTGTGATATATTAAATAAATTTTTTCACGTCATACATCGTTGGGGAGGATATTAAGTAAACTCGCTGGAACCGATATATAGTCCGGTGTAGAAAGGAAAAAAACAGGATTAAATTTATATAGATATTTTAAGGTTCTAAGAGGTATTTGGGGGCGTACTAGATGACTAATCCGTGAAGACGTACACCTAATTTTGGTGGTTTATGGTATTTTGGTATAAACCAAAATGGTTTATAAAATATTCTAATTGTTTATCTCAGAAGGCAATTATTTAAACAATTGTTCTTGGATAAAACGTAAGTTCTGGGGAGTTCTGCATCCTATAACGATAGTTGTACGGTCCTCTACCGAAAATAATCTCATTCTGATCGATTCCGCTTAAATAATAATTGATATCGTTAATTAATAGGTGTAGACAGCAATATAGATGGAAAAATGATATAATTCTGATTGATTCCGCTATCGTTTAATTATTTGGTGTAGACAGCAATATAGATGAAAAAATAATCTCATTCTGAACGATTCCGCTTAGATAATTAATATCGTTAATTAATTGGTGCGGACAGCAATACAGATGAAAAAATAATCTCATTCCAAAATGCTCTATTGCTTGGGTTATTCAACAACCAAGCGGCGCCGTGGACGGTACATACCTACTCACTTCAGCGATTCCACTATTTTCCACAAGTCCCATAGCTTCTCTCCGATCGTTTATACTAGTACTTCTTCTAAACATTCAGTTATAAGATCTCTTGTTTACATCGGATCTAGTTTGTTTTTCTGTTAACGTCTCTTTTTGCTGTGAGAACTAATTTCATCGGACACATTGGTTTTATGACACGGAACGTCGATTTAAGAAACATTATTAAGCATAGGAACAGATACACCTCCATACCACCTGGCACTTTTGCTATTTTGGTACGCGATCCGATTTTCAGAAAAGAAATATAAGTATAATTCCAAAGAACCTCGAAAACACGATTTTAAAATATAAGTAGTAGCGGCGGCCGTGACGTCATCGTCACGTGACAGTCACGGTATCATCTCATCTCAACTGAAGGTGGGAAATTTTGCCTATTAACCCATGTGTTTTAGCAGCCGACAAACCTTGCATCAACAATGCTAGCTATCTAAAAGGTTGTATCCGAAGGAAAACACTAAGTCTTGTGTAAAAATTGTTTGGCGAAGACTTAGGGTTTCTCTTCGGATACACACTACCATGGCCAACTTCGAGAGCTTGGACAACCTTCTGTCGTTCTAAAAGGGTCATTTCCGCAGCTGACCACAAGCTGCGAGAGGTTACATACAGTCTATTTCTTAAGAGATCACGTCACTCTTCGTTAAATTTTTAATTGTCGATGCTATTACGGTCACATTTAAATTTATCGATATCATCGCTTTTAAAACCCCCTTCATTCTTTTCTACATTTCACGAATCTAGTCATTTACGTTAGGTATCTACCCTTACGGACGCAACCCCACTTCCCAAAATTTACTCCCCGACCATCGTGTTTGAAACGCGACTCTCAAACTATTCCCAATAGCTGCGCTATTAATTGCGGATTTCTATCACTCCACAGAAACGAGTCATTTCCCGAATATAAAAGAATCCTGAATCACTTGGGAAAATAAAATCGAACGAACACTCTGCATGAAACGTAAATGAGACACGATTTGTGTGTGCGTTTCTATGTAAACATCGATCCCGAAATTAAATGCTATTCAAACACAGAAGTTGTTCTACTTGATTTATTGGGGAGACGGTACAAAATTAAAATTTTAATTCAAATGCCCTTCTCAAAACTCCTGAACAATTACAAATAATTCTACCGTTCTTTGCGACGGGTCGGGTTCGAATAGCACCAAGCCGATAAGAGAGGTACAGCGATTAATGATAAAAAGAGACCGGCCGACCACATTAAGTTAACATTGTTTGTCCTAAAGTCCTGTCGATAAATATTTTTCTTCTTAAGGTGCCGACCTCTTACGGAAGTTGGCGACCATCATGACTAATTTTATTTTGCTGACTGCTGCTCTGAACAGGTCGTTTGATGGACAGTTAAACCACTCTCTGAGATTTCGAAGCCACGACATCCGTCTTCTTCCTATGTTTCTTTTCCCTATTATTTTACCCTGGATAATTAGTTGTGGCAGCTTGTATCTTGTACCTCTCATTACGTGTCCCAGTTATTGGAGTTTTCTGACTTTTACCTCTTGGGACAGTTCTAGATCTTTTGAGACTCTCCGTAAGACTTCTTCATTGGTGATTCTGTCAACGTATGATATCTGGAGTACCTTTCTGTAAAGCCACATCTCGAAGGCATCTATCTTTTTAAGCACTTCTTTTGTTAGAGTGGCAGCTTCTATTCCATAGGGCATTATTGTAAATATATAGCATCTTAGAATTCGTATTTTAAGATGGTTACTTAAAGCTTTGCAACAAAAGAATTGCTTCATTTTAATAAAGATGTTCCGTGCTACTTCAATTCTCGTTTTTAATTCTGATGAGTAATCATTTTTGTCGTTGATCAGGGTTCCTAGATATTTATATTTATAGACTCGCTCTATTATCTGATGGTTTACGATCAGTTGTGTATTTTGATTTGGTTTTTTGGTAAAGATCATGAATTTTGTTTTATTAAGGTTCATATTCAAGCCGTAATGGATACTTGTTTCATACACTTTTTGGACCATTCTTCGCAGGTCATTTATACTTTCTGCTATCAGTACGGTATCATCTGCGTATCGTAAATTGTTTATCGGAACTCCGTTTACTACTACTCCAGCTGCTTCACTGTGTAATGCCTCCCTAATTAAGACTTCCGAGTACATATTAAACAGTAACGGGGAAAGTATACACCCCTGTCGTACACCACGTTTGATGTTGCTGTTTTCCGTGTATTTATAATCTATCATGATATTTACTGTTTGGTCGTAATATAGGTTTTCAATAATTCTGGTATCTCTGGTATCTATTTGCTTTTCTCTCAGAATTTGGATCCGTTTTTCATGACGGACTCTGTCAAATGCTTTCTCATAGTCCACAAAGCAGGCGTACACATCCTTGTTAACATCCAAACCGCGTTGGGTCAACACGTTTATACTGAATAATGCTTCTCTCGTGCCAACTGCATTATGAAACCCTAACTGTGTATCGCTGATGTCGCTATCCCGTTTTTTATACACACGGTTGGGAATTATTTTTAGAAATAATTTGAGTGTATGGCTCATTAGGCTTATGGTCCTATGATCTTTACATAATCTTGCGTTGGCTTTCTTGGGGATCACATGAAGGTCGACACCAACCAGTTTTTGGTATCGCTCCTGATCTGTAGATCGCATTGAAGAGTTCAGCAAGCGCATCCAAGCTATGTCCCTTAAGCAGTTTTATCATTTCAATGGGTAGTTCGTCTAGACCAGGTGATTTCCCGTTCTTCATGTTCTTCAGCGCATATTCTATTTCATCTGCTGTTATTTCTGGTCCGGTTTCTATATCATTTTCTGGGGGTAAGGATTTATTTCTGTCATCTTCGAACAGCGTTTCGATATATGTTTTCCATGTCTTAAGCTTTGATGTCAGCTCCACCACTATATTCCCATTATCATCCATCAGTAAATCTGTGCTCCTCTTTTTATAATTTCCAGTGATTTCCTTAACCTTTTTATGTATATTAAAGGAGTCATATACTTTTTGCAGTTTTTAAATTTCAGCACATTTTTCATGCACCATTGTTCTTTCGCCTCTTTTACTTTCTTTTGTATTTCCCGATGTATATTTCTGTATCTGTTGTTATCAGTGGTTTTAACCTCTCTTCTTGTTCTGATTAATTCGATAATTTCATCGGTCATCCAATCGTTTTTTTTTTCTCATTCGCACCACTGAACTCTTTGTTTCCTATTTCAAGAATTGTGTTTTTAATTTTTTCCCATTCGATGTTTATGTCTCCCTTACCTCTGCTCTGTGCTGTCTGCAACTCTTCTGAAAGTCGTTCTTCAACCCTTGATCTAGTTTCGCTGTTTCTTAATCTCGTGACGTTCATTTTGTTAATCTTCTTGGACTGTTTGATACGTTTTAAGGTTAGTTTGAATGTTGCAACTAGAGTGTTATGGTCCGATGCCATGTCTGCCCCTGGGTATGTCTTGGCTGAGAGTATGCTATTTCTGTATCGTTTATAAATCATGACATATTCTAGTTTGTACCTACTATATCTTTCTCTTGGACAAATTCAACCAGCCTCTCTCCTCTCTCGTTACGCTGTCCCAGTCGGTGCTCTCCAATGACATCCACAACCCCTCCTTTACCGATTTTGGCATTGAAATCTCCCATTACAATTGTCACTTCGTGTTTCTTAATGTTTTTCCATAATTGTTCTATTTGTCCGTAAAATTCATCAATTTCTCTCTCTCTCTCTCTCTCTCTCTCTCTCTCTCTCTCTCTCTCTCTCTCTTCACTTTGTGCCGTTGGGGTGTACACTTGAATTATATTTGTTTGTATCTTTGATGTTTCTAACTGTATCATCATTACTCTCTCTGAGAGGGGTACAAAACCTGTAACGGATTTACTTGTTTCTTTGTCTACCAAAATTCCAACACCGTTTGGATGCCTTCGCTGATCGTCACTACCAGAGTAGTAAAATGTTCCTCCATCAGTTATATATTTGCCACTACCGGGCCATCGGACTTCACACATTCCAAATATCTAAAACATCTAAAGACCTTCAGTCTGTTCATTTCTAGCGTTAAGTTGCCCAATTTGCCAGCCTGGAAAAGGCTTTAACATTCCACGTACGTCCAATTTTTAATTTCCTCCCGGTGATTCTTCGCACCCTTTGCCCATTGAAGGACTGCCGGGGACTAAGGGCAATTGTTTTAAGTGTATTTGTCATGATGATTATACTAGGGAAATATAATGAGGTGGTTTCCCATTGCCTTCCTCATCGCTGTTCAAACGCCTTTCTGTGGTTTCCACTCTGCCGTTTGATGTCTGATTCCCAACCGATGGAGTTTCTTCACTTCTCGCTTGGTGTCAGTTCTAAGCAGCCAGCTGCCGTTGCTTTCCCCGGTACCACCCATATCTGGGAGGCATTCCCCTATCCGCCACCTGGAGAGGCGCCACGATGGGGGACTAGCAACCCCACACGATAAATATTAAACTACAGTAACTAACCAGCTAAACTCTACACTATAAATATGAGGTTATTAGTTAAAAACTAAAAATATTCCTGTAGAACAACTTACAGAGGACGACTAGAAATACCAGACACCACACTGTAAACGACCTGACCTGACATGACGTAATGACAGAAAATGTAAACTTAATTCGCGTTAAAACCGAACAGTTGCGAATAGACCGAACCATTAGTAATCAGGTCAGAATGTAAACTCCACCTGTATTATCAGATTCCTTAACAAATTATATTGTTACTGGTAATAATTCGACGCATCTAATTCTATTTTTAAGTTACTCGTATAAGTTACAGCGCCTGGATTAATAATGAGTTGGAATCTCCTCGTTGATCATAATATTTATTGATTTTGAAAAACGTTGAGTTTGATATCAAAATGTAGGGGAAAACAAGACGATATCAGTAAAAATATTTTCATGCAAATCGTAATTAAATATTTGTACATTATTACAGTAAACTAATTCTTTAAAAGTTTCATACAAGCAGGTAAACGAACCGGTGCCCTTCTTATCGTTAATCCCTTTACCTCTCTAATCGGTTTGGTGCTATTCGACCACCCTCATAACGATCTCCGAAAGAATCACCCTCCGAAATGTGCCTCAACTCACTTAACTTAAATCTTAATTACCGTCAAACCGTCAAATGGAACACTTACAGATTTTTACCACCGATTGCAAATACATTCAACCCCAATCAGTCAAAATTTCAACCTCCTACGTGAACCATGCTCGCCGTTATTCACAGATAGACAGAGTGTTATTCGTTGTGTATAAAATGAAACGTTTTAGTAATTGATTCAGCTGCACCAATACCACGTTACATAAGATGCTTCAATGACTATTTTCCGTTTGTGGAACAAAGCGTGTTGAAGAGTTCCCAAAATTAGTTTACCGTAAATTATAATTTCTTAACTTAAAGATTTTCTTAAATAATGTTGACATTAGCGTCAATAGGCATATGTAATGGTTACATCTTTTCAGTTTTTTTAAATTCTATAATTTTCCTTCAGGAATCTTGTTCAACCCTATTGAGGAAGTCTAGTGGCCACCAAAGTGTACATGTCATCGCCTATCTAAAATGGAGTATTCACCTGATGGAGCCTTCTTGGTACAATATGAACAATTACTAATGGAGCAGGTACCTTACGACATGTCAATTTTGAGTTTTAATATATATAGAAACATATTTAATACATCAATTTTTCATTTTCCCTGCCATCTATATGTATCACGATCATAGCAATAGGCTGGTTAAAAGTTGTTAGGGGAAAGAGCAACACTGAGACTTTGTAATATGACTGTCGATTTTGAGCAAAACATGAAATTAAATGTCTCGGACAAAACGACAAAAATTCATCAGACTGATGAAAAAAATTTCCTATTCAATACATTTTTGTAATTAAACCGATAAAAAGGCGTTAAACGTGGGATTGATTAAACCAGAAATGTTATCAATTCGCTATTGGTTAATTGGTGTTTTTGTGTTATGGTCGAGGATATTTTCGTCTTGAATTTAAATGGAAAACACATACTTGGGCAGTTTAGAAACCTAAAACAAACTGATGACTATGATAAATAGCAACATGATTATTATTGAAGCAGTGGAAATATTACTAAGATAATTACGTCTGGTTCGAACTGGGCAAGGGTCAATTAAAAATGTAAAATAGATACTACTGTTGAGTGCTACTCTCAATTTACACTTTGCAATTATAGGGAATTACTTATCAGGTATTATTTAATACCTGCTCTCATTTTTCCGGCTAGACATGTTAAACTACTACTGAATGCTAAGTTATGTTAAATAAAAACCATTAAAATATCAGGCCACGCAGTAGCGTGGTCGTGGCTAGTATGACGTCACACCGCTGCTACTATACTTATACTTTGAAATCGTGTTTTGGGTGTTGGTGATTTTTTTCATTTCGCGATTTTACCATTATTACACTTTGTTTTCATAGAAATGTGGCATATTTAGAAAGCTTATGTGATAAGCTTCACGTTGAAGCTTTAGGGCCTTGTCCCACCAAAGCGGAGCAACAGCGACGCGACAGCGACACGATAGCTTGGGTGTTTGTTTGCTGTAGCGTTGGTGGGTATGCTGTGTATAGAAACTATAGGTTCATCACGACAGAAACACGGTGGCGACATCGCGTCGCTGTCGCGTCGCTGTTGCGTCGCTGTCACGTCGCTGTTGCTCCGCTTAGGTGGGACAACGCCCTTATACTCCGCAAAAGGATTTATTTTTCATAATTTTTTTTTGTCATAAACTTTTCGTCATCTGATTTCGCGTCGATATTTTCAGTATTCTGGTTATTAAGACGCCGTTCTAGTTCCGTTTGAATTACGGCGTTTGTCCACCACCGCCGTCACTGAGACATCACCGAGAAACGAGATTATTCCTACCAATCGTACCAAGTTCAAAATGACGTAACGGACGTTGTATTGGTACAAATAATCTCGTTTCTCGGTGACGTCTCGGTGACGGCGGTGGTGGACAAACGGCCTTACACTGATGTTTCTTTTCTGAAAATCGGATTTCGGGTACCAGGATAGCAGAAGGGCAGGAGGTATGGAGGTATATCGGTTCCTGTGCCTAATATTGTTCATCAAATCGACGTTCCGTGCCACATAACCTATGTGTCAGGTCCTAACCTCTACAACCTCATGTCAATCATGTGTCAATAGAATCAAAAATTTATCACTTATCTTCGAAAACTATCGGGGAAATATAAGAAATGAAATAAAACTGTAAATATAACGGCGAAAAAGTGGAATTGAGCAGAAAAAGTTCGTTTTCTTGGAGTTTAGAACCCGCGACCTTCAAAATAAAAGAACGTGACGTAACTGACAAAGCTAGAGGTCAGAGCGTCATGGTTACGAAGTTGTTAGCTCGGCCAATTTAGAGTGAGAAACAAGTCGCCTCATTTATTTGCCTCTCGCTCCCATCGGGCACATCGCGCCTTATTGCGATCCGTAGTCTATACGTATTATGTCTATGGTCCTAACCGGTATCATAACCTAACCTAGGGTGGTCTGTGGCCCGGTCAAATTAGCACTGACAGTAGAAATAGACGTTAACAGAAAAACAAACTAGAACCGATGTAAACAAGAGATCTAATATAACCTAATGTCTAGAAGGACTAGTACAACCGATCGTATAGAAGCTGACACTTTTGGAAAGAAATGGAAGGGCTGAAGTGAGTATAGATAGTCCACGGCACCGTTTGGTTGTTGGAATGTTATTCAGCGCGATCTGTCTTCACCATTTCGCTTGCCCATAAAATGTTGTCGACGTCTCATCTTTCAGGATCCGATTCTGGCGTCTCACAGGGACATTTGCGAGAGATGTAAGTCGTGTGGCGAGGACTTCTCGATATATATCGAAAGGTGTAAGATCCACGCGTTCGTAATAGACTGGATACAGTCTGGCAGGAATGTCGAAGAAAATCCATCGATAGCTATCGAATATCACCCTTTGGTTAAAGAAGAGAATTTAAAATAGGGAGAATCAGATTCCAACCGTGCTACAGTGTCAGGAGTTGGTTGTTCGGATTTTCCAGATCACTCTAAGAAGTTTACAAGCAATGAGGAGGTACTGGCATTCCGAAAGGTGAAAGAAGAGCATTCGGTCGGTATTGAAGACCTCATTATTAAGGAAGAAGTTAGTACAGAAGAATTGACAGATTCCGACAATCATACAGTGTATGGTGGGAAAGAAAAACGTGATTTGGTTTTAGCAACCGTCTTAACACACAAAATGTTACCTTGCTCTATTACAAGTAGATCATATTTATGGACGCTTGATAGGTTTAAAATATATAGTACGTTCAAAGCTTTAGTGTCTGACTTATGCAGCCCCCCGCAGTGAGGGATAATCCTAATAATACCTTGTTGGAGATTGTCGCGCTGCGAATCTCGAAAGGATCACGGCCAGGGCCGTCACGAGCCCTCATTTTTGTTAATTATTATTTAATTAACTATTATTTGATTATGCCATCATAATTAGTTAAAGGATTAACCTCATTACCTGATAATTCATTACAGATAACGATATTACCTGAATTTTAAATACCTTACCTGCTTAATAACAATTTCTGATGGTTTGAAATATATGCCGGAGTTTGGGTGGTCATTACTGACTTTTTTTTTTAACAGGGAAAACTCGTTTATGGAGGACTGATGAGATGGATATTGTATTGCCATTTATTGAGATTAAATAATCAATCAGAAATGATAGTATCCACCGCATCAGACACTGTGGGGGTCCGTTCGGTTACCCACTAAAAAACCCTGTCTTCCGACATTACTATGTGTCTTTGGCTAGTTCTCGCAGAGAACATAATCTCCAAAGACACATAGTATTAAGTATTTAAAATTTAATATGAAAATATTTCAGATTGCAAAAAGGACACGTCAGGATTTGGTTTGAAAAATGGAGTAGTATTTTGTTACATTTTTTAAGAAAAGGAATGTGTAGGAAAAAATATGTTTTATATAAGAACATTTAGAATTAATGGTAGTATAATAAATATGTTCTTCTATACACAATATTACTATTATGGATAAAAGATAATACCTACTATTTACAATGTTATACATGATGTAATAGATTTTTTTTTCTTTTTTTTTAATTATTCGCATTTTGCATTGAACGTTCATCACTTTCTTTTTGAACTTACTGACCTGGAATGGGTGGTTAGGTGAGCGAAGGACGATAATCCTTCAACAATAGAATACTCAAGTGCGGTTATTTTTTTTTATTTCCTCTCACCACTTGACGTTTATAATGAGACACTAAAGCTTTGAACGTACTATACTTGTCTTAATAACGAGTGACTGTCTGATGAGACTAAGATTTTTTCACGAAATACTATCCAAATTTTTAAATATTAAACCCCGAGATACATTGTCGGTTTTAAATCTCCTTCGAAATCGACAACCACGAACTCGCGTTACTCCAGTTCCTTCTGATGAACATCATTTACAAGTAATTCACTCTTCTGCTCATTCGATATGTATTTATTTTGATACCAAGCATATTTTTGTTTATAATTCGATACACGCGGTAATAATTTAAATAGAGAAGAAAAATTAATGATAAGAGAATTATTTCCTTATTTTCGAGAGCTTCCTGTTGTTTTTCCCAAAGTGCATCAACAACGTAATATGATTGATTGCGCAATATTTGCTATAGCATTCGCAACTTCTATTTTTTTTTTCATGACGATCCAGTAAAAATACGTTATGACGATCAAAATAACAGAATGAGAAAACATTTACTTGTTATGTTAGAGAAGAACACGTTGACTCGTTTTCCGATTACACAGCCCCACAAAAAAAATAAAGTACGGATCTGTAAAACAGACATGTGAATCCTTATGTTGTAACGCGCCCTCGATCCACATCCCCTTTCGGTACCTTGAAGGCAACCAGCCTTACAACACGCAACCGCCCGCGCCCTGATACACATCCCCTTTCGGTACCTGCAAGGCAGCCAGCCGTACAACACACCCCCGCCAATCGACGCAAGGCCAGAGTACGCTTCAACCAATCGCCGCGAGGCCAATCTGCGCCCCGGCCAGTTTGCGCCCTCGGCAAGGTATTTAAGACGTGCAGCATCCCCGGAATAGCAGTTCTCCTTCGAACTCAACCCTCTACTCTTCTAGTCCCCGGTGCGGACCAAGGAAGTAGAGCTGAACAAGAAGGAGTACCTCCTAGACGAGACGCTCTTCTAGTCCCCGGTGCGGACCAAGGAAGCGGACCCGTCTAGTCCTCTGAATACGAGACGCTCTTCTAGTCCCCGGTGCGGACCAAGGAAGCGGACCCGTTCAGCCCTCCGAGTACGAGACGCTCTTCTAGTCCCCGGTGCGGACCAAGGAAGCGGACCCGTCCAGCCCTCCGAGTACGAGACGCTCTTCTAGTCCCCGGTGCGGACCAAGGAAGCGGACCCGTCCAAGCCAGTGTGCCGTACGAGACACTCCTCCTAGCCCCCGGAGCGACCCAGAAAGTGACTCCTTTAAAGACTCTAGTGCCGTGTGTACGCCCTTCTGGTCTCCGGCGCGGACCAAGGAAGTCACCCCCTCGGACTTTGTGACTGTGCGCGTAGAGTAGTGCGTGTGCGAAAAGATTGCTCTCCTAGTCCCTGCGTGTACCAAGGAAGCAACGAACGCTTTTAGTTTGTGTGTCCCACCCTGTCATTGACTGTACTGCCGTGATCTGAAATAAACCCCTAGAAAACCACCGTCTTGGGCTTAATCCACTCCACCCGACTAGCTTCCGAGTTACAACTGGCGCCCAACCAGTGGAGCCCTAAGAACTGAGTGGTAGTTGTTTAAGTGCCGAAAATCAGGATTCCGCGAACAAGAAGCCAAGCAGCCATGAGCATCACGGCCGAAGCGTTGGAGGCAATCCTGGAACGTTTCCAACCTGCGCCGCCTCCAGCACCTCCAGCAGCACCGGTAAAGCATTTTACACATTGCCCAGCTCGCTTTAGAGGAACTCGCACTCAAGAGGCTGTTGATGATTTCCTCGACAGCGCCAACTTCTTCAAGCAAAGCGAAGGTATTACGGACGAAAACGCCTTACGGGGACTATCTCTTCTCCTAGAAGGTTTCGCGCACACTTGGTGGAAAGGCGTGAAATCCTCAGCAGCCACGTGGAAAGAAGCCGAGAACCTGATTCGAGGTGAGTTCGCACCCCAGTTACCAGGCTATGAAATCTACCAGAGGATCTTCGGAAGTCGCCAGGGTAACAACGTCCCAACAGGACAGTTTGTAGCCGAGAAACGAGCGCTACTTTCTCAGTTAAATCCAGTACCCGTAGAAAGTGTACAGCTAGACATGGTGTACGGGCAGCTCAGCAAGGATCTCCGGAACCGAATTCCACGAACCAAGGTCTCCACCGTCACCGAACTCCTTACACAAGCACGATTGATAGAATCAATGGACGCCTCCAAGGAAGAAGGAAGTTCTGGGTCGTCTGTTGGAAGAGTAAGGTGCACATTCTGCAAAAACCTAGGACATGATGTCACAGAATGTCGCAAGCGAGCCCGCCTCCAGAGTAACCAGAAGGAAAATCGGCCGCCTGAATCGAAGCCTCCGACAGACGCACGCCCGCCGATCAAATGTTTCGGATGCCAGAAACCTGGGTACCTCCGCCGGAATTGCCCAGACTGCTCCACTAAACCCCAGAATCCTGGTGGACTAGCCTTTTCCTTCGTTTCGCTAACCAATCGCGATCGTCCAGCGATACCGTTCACCCTCAACGGACAGGTTGAAACCGCCTTCCTGGACACTGGTGCTCGGACCTCCCTAGCAGGAGCCTCGCTTCGGAAGCTCTTACAAAACGAAGGATTTCCATTCCAGACCTCAGCGATGAACGTCACCTTAGCGGATGGTAACACGCGCAGCCAGAGGGTACAGACGTGTACAGCGCCCATCGTACTACGAGGTAGGGTCATTAATACGTCGTTCTGCTCCTTCCCGGATGCCCCACATTCACAAACCTTGCTGGGAATTGATTTTATTACTGCGGCCGGACTTGTATTGGATTTTGGAACATCGGACTGGTACTTCTACGATGAACCCCAAGTTCGATACCCATTCATCCCCAAGGATTCCGGCGCTCCCAGCGAACCCGTGGAGGACCTCAGTCGCCAACTAGACCCCAGATTCCAGGAAGTCGTCAGCTTCTACGCACTCCCCTCGCCGCTACCTCCCTGTCCGCTATCACCAAACCATTCCTCTACCTCCGCAACAACAACTCGTGGTCTTCCGAACCTGGAACCCTCCCTCCGATTTCCAACGATACTCTCGCTTTTTCCTACGACTCCCGACCACTGCCCTCCGACACCCGGAAGGCACCAGCCACCACTAGGCAGAGACATCGCCATGGAGAGCGATTTCCAGTCCAACCTGGTGCACCAGTACGGACCAGACCTTGGCACCGCATCTGAGCACGCCACCTTACAGCAGAGGACCTCCCAGTACATGAACAATCCGTTTTCCCGGCGCGGATACATGCTCCGAGATGCAATCGATGCCATCGACGAAACATGGGATGAGCCTATGGATGTTCTGCCAGGAGTCAGCTTTGCCAGTTTAGCCCTCACCTCCGCACCCGTACTGCAACCTGTTGATCATAGTCGACCGTTCACGTTAAGAACAGACGCTAGTGCCTACGCCTTAGGAGCTGCCTTACTCCAGGGGGAGGGAACCGAAGAACGCCCCGTCGAGTATGCTAGCCGACTCCTAACAGATCCCGAAAGGAACTACTCTACAACGGAGAGAGAGGCGCTAGCCATTGTCTGGGCTGTGGCTCGCTACAGAGGATATTTGGACGAAACCTCCGTGATCATTGTGACTGACCATCAGCCCATCAAATGGTTGATGTCTTTGAAATCACCCAGCGGACGATTAGCCAGATGGTCACTACAACTTCAACCATATAATTTGCAAATCCGCTACTCGCCAGGAAAAGCCAACGTGCTAGCGGACATTCTGTCACGGCCCCCGTTACCAACCGACCACGAAGCTCCAGAGATCTGCATGATCAGCGTGGACCTGCCAACCGCCAGCACTGCTAGTCTACAGCCAGGTGACTATGTATATGTCACTTCACACACCCTCAGCAACAAAGCCCAACACCGCTCCGCTAAGTTGGCCCCACGTCGAGACGGACCATATGTCATCATTAGACAACACTCTCCCACAAGCTTCCAAGTAGCTCATCCCGAACGACCGACGCAGAGCCTTGGGACCTATCACGTATCCGCCCTGACTCCCTACCGTCCTCCAACTGAAGACCAGGGGGAGCAGCTAGAAGTTCCCATACCTACGAGGCCGCTTAGAAGACGAGGACGTCCTAGGAAGGACGCCACTACCAGAGCCTAGTACGAGGACGTTACTTCGGCTCTGAGGGGGAGGTTGTAACGCGCCCTCGATCCACATCCCCTTTCGGTACCTTGAAGGCAACCAGCCTTACAACACGCAACCGCCCGCGCCCTGATACACATCCCCTTTCGGTACCTGCAAGGCAGCCAGCCGTACAACACACCCCCGCCAATCGACGCAAGGCCAGAGTACGCTTCAACCAATCGCCGCGAGGCCAATCTGCGCCCCGGCCAGTTTGCGCCCTCGGCAAGGTATTTAAGACGTGCAGCATCCCCGGAATAGCAGTTCTCCTTCGAACTCAACCCTCTACTCTTCTAGTCCCCGGTGCGGACCAAGGAAGTAGAGCTGAACAAGAAGGAATACCTCCTAGACGAGACGTTCTTCTAGTCCCCGGTGCGGACCAAGGAAGCGGCCCCGTCCAGCTCTCCGAGTGCGAGACGCTCTTCTAGTCCCCGGTGCGGACCAAGGAAGCGGCCCCGTCCAGCCCCTTTGTATACGAGACGCTCTTCTAGTCCCCGGTGCGGACCAAGGAAGCGGCCCCGTCCAGCTCTCCGAGTGCGAGACGCTCTTCTAGTCCCCGGTGCGGACCAAGGAAGCGGCCCCGTCCAAGCCAGTGTGCCGTACGAGACACTCCTCCTAGCCCCCGGAGCGACCCAGAAAGTGACTCCTTCAAAGACTCTAGTGCCGTGTGTACGCTCTTCTGGTCTCCGGCGCGGACCAAGGAAGCCACCCCCCGTCAGACTTTGTGACTGTGCGCGTAGAGTAGTGCGTGTGCGAAAAGATTGCTCTCCTAGTCCCTGCGTGTACCAAGGAAGCAACGGACGCTTTTAGTTTGTGTATCGCCCCCTGACATTGACTGTACTCCCGTGATCATAAATAAACCCTTAGAAAACCACCGTCTTGGGCTTAATCCACTCCAACCGACTAGCTTCCGAGTTACAATGTATTTTTTACCGCTGAATCCGAATCTGAGGTCAGGAAAAGGCCTACACCCCTGGAATTGGCCCCAAAGGTCAATCGGGAGCCGGAAAATCGAGAATCGATGGTCGTGATCGCTGCACTCGGATTTTCTTGCACTATCAAACTTTAGCAACGCAGACGACGGTGAAAAAATTCGAGGCCCATTGATTCAAACCCTGGGTGCAGAAAATTGGCCCTCGGGGGCCGGAAAATCGAGATTCGCAGGTCGGGATGGCAGCACTCGGATTTTCATGTACTTTCAAACTTCAACAACGCAGACGGTGGTGAAACAGTTCGAAGCCAACTAGAATTCACCCTCTGGGTCCAGAAAACAATTTCACTGTCGTCTGCGTTGCTAAAGTTTGAAAGTACATGAAAATCCGAGTGCTGCGATATCGACCTGCGAATCTCGATTTTTCGGCCTCCGAGGGCCCATTTTCCGACCCCCAAAGGCCCGTTTTCCGACCTCAGAAAGTGAATCCCAGTCGGTTTTAAACTTTTTTGACCACAAATCCGGCTTTGGCATGGGAATGAATCGACCTCACCTGAGCATCCGCTATCTCGGAATTCACGTTTCACACCTTATGGCGGCTATTTTTGGCCTCTGGGGCCATTTCCAGGGGTGCAGACCTTTTTCTGACCCCGGATTCGGATTCAGCGGTGAGAAATGCGTAAGGATACACATGTCTGATCTATAGATCCGGACTTAATTTTTCTTGTGGGGTTGTGTTATTGAGAATAATGTGAATAAAATAATATTTCTATGAAGGAAATGAAATCTGATTTTTATGTGTCTTTTTTTTCAAAAGATTATTATGTGGCTGGTATGACTTTGATACTGAAATTTAGCGTTAATTCCCGTCTATGAAAGAAGTGAAATCAAATCAACATTGGCAAGTATACATTTGAACACTATGAGTAATACTAGCCCGGTCCGTCGGTTTTAACTTTTTAAGCATTGTTTTCAAAGTTTACAAGGAACTGTGTATTACCATAAACTGTATCAGTTATTGCTCTTTTTTCTTTGGTTATGTGATCAAACAATGTTTTAAATTTATACTGTACCATTATTATTAATTTCTGAAGTACACTGTTCAGTTTTAGTACTATAGGTTTAAAGTAATTCGAGTGTATATGCATCTATACACCGGAAGCACAAATACTTCATCTATCACACACACATATATATATATATATATATATATATATATATATATATATATATATATGGAAATGAATGACATGACAAGTCCTAAAGAGCATAAGATTTAGCTCATGCCTCTGAGGCATAAGCTCATCTCTATTATCGCCAGAGTGACGGATCTTCTGTCTCTCATGCCTGTATAGAAGAAATACTTTCTCGAGTTCCCCATATTGTTTATTAACTGAGCAGATATTTAATTTAGTAATAGTCTATCTATCGACACATTTATGCATAGAACAGTTGTTCAGAATACATTTATGTATTAACTCGACGCGTGTGTGGTGAGATTTTGTTACTTCGTGTGTGTGCTGGGGTCAGAATCACCCCACAAGTAAAAAGCCTATAGTTCGCTATTTTCGAACTTTATTTCTAAACTTCACTTTATACCCTTTTCTTTAAACATTTTTATGTCGAAAAAACACATCAATATAATTTTTTCATTTAAAAAAATAACACAAAAAAGGAGAACATACTCAGGCTGTTTATTTCTAGGTAAAAAACACATTTTACTGAAAATACATTCCTAGTTGGGTGGAAGCTTAAAACAAATCCCATACTTTTTGGTTACGTTAACAAAAGTAGTCAAATCATTATAGAAAAAAACTGAATCGTAAAATGGGTGCAGAATTTTTTTTATGTGTGGATATTTTCATCAACGCCGCTGTTTTATTGCACGTAACTAACATACACACTCTCTCAGAGCAAAACAACAAATGTCATCCCAATCTAGATGCTTGCAGCTCCAGCTACTGAAAAAATGGGAAATATAAGCACAGACGTCACAGAGTAATCCGTGATTGAAATTTTGCTTGGGTGATTTTCACCCCACCACACAGGCGCCGGGTTAAGGGCATAATCAGGAACTTATGGCATAAGAGAATGCGGAGGGCTTTTAATTTCTCGACATTGCAATTACATGCAACGTTTTATTTTATTTTGCTTCATAAAAAATCAAATAAATATTCGAAATTCCCTGGAGGTTATCCCGTCGCGATTCGTGATACGAATTTCAGTGTTTTGTCCTAGTCCGCTATTTTGCTGTTGCTAGGGTTACTACTGTGTTGACAATTGTTCATCAAAATGACATTGATCAAAAAGACGACAAAATGGATATTGAAGAAGCCGCAAACGTTTATTCAGAGGAAACTAAACAAGTATTTGAAGATGCGCAACGAAAATTGATCCTAGATAAGTCAAGGGACTTATATATAAAGGAATATGACATTTTTTTACAGTTCCGTGTCATAAAGGCCAATTTGTGCCCCCATTTGAGTGCGCATAAAATCGATTATAGGGCCAAAATAGAATAAATACTTTTTCGGATTATCCGCACAGTTAAAGTCTCACCGAGCTATACAGCGATCGACTTAAATTAAAAATATGATGAACCATTAATTTACTTGGCATTAATTGGAAACATTCAAAGTTAGCTAATTAAAGCTATTATTTTAGTATTTAAGCTATTTTTTATTTTTTCCCTTAATAATTTAAAACAGACGGACCGGGGTAGTATTGCTCATAGTGTTAAAATGTATACTTGCCAATGTTGATTTGATTTCACTTCTTTCATAGACGGTAATTAACGCTAAATTTCAGTATCAAAGTCATACTAGCCACATAATAATCTTTTGAAAAAAAGACACATAAAAATCAAATATTCTCTTACAATATCTATTCCTAATAATCTACATCTTAAGGGATGTCTCGCTTAAATCTCTAGTCATTACATTACTTTATCACCGGTTTCATGGTAAACGCTTTATGGAAAAAATCATTGAGAACCTAAAGCAGGTAAACGTATTGTTCCATCTCTACAACATCTCTCCTCACTATAGGGCAGCGGGCTTGTACGCAAGTCAAACGGGCGGCGACACAGGATGCTGGTGCTTCACTCATTCCGATTGGTCCCCGATGCATTGATTCGAAAATCTCGAAATAGCTCAGTTTTACATCTTTTGGAAATTCCCGCTACAGTAGTGGCATAGCTAATTGTTTCATCTATCATCTATATAATATTATAAAGAGGAAAGATTTGATTGTTTGTTTGTTTGTTTGTTTGTTTGTATTGAATAGGCTCCGAAACTACTGGACCGATTTAAAAAATTCTTTTACCATTAGAAGCCGACATTATTCCTGATGAATATAGGCTACTTTTTACCGCAGGAAAATGCTTCATTCCTACGGAAAAACGGGTAATAGGTTGAAGATGGCGGAAAAATGAAGCCGGCTGGGAGCTTTGATCGAAAACGCTGCCTAAATCCTTCGAGATAGAACAAAACAATGTATGGTGGAATTGTTCCTCTTCTATAGATCTACAAAAAAGTCCGCGATGGCATATGTCTATCTTTTAAGGATAGCCTACTATACCCATTTTAAAGTTTAAAATAATGGTCACATAATATGGTTGCGATCATCCACGCACGCGCCGTTGTCGTGTCTCTCTTGACGCTCGCGCTCCCACCACCTTTACCCCCAAACTTTACGTTTAATATCTCCGATGCTCACTAAGAATGGATTTGGCATAATTTTGAGTTTAACAGGCAGAATTATTCAAAAATATTGTTCGTACGTCAAAGTGACGTGAGTTAACGTGACAGCACGTGAACTCACGTGACGTGACGATAGTCTGTTTCCGCCTTTACTCCGCACTTTTTATCCGTGACGTAAGTTAGCGTGACAGCACGTGAGCTCACGTGACGTGACGATAGTCTGTTTCCGCCTTTAGTCTGTGTTATTTCTAAAGTCAATCACCTATCTGATACGGAGTACGGACTAGAGAAAGTATCGAAAGGATAGACTGCATATAATTCAAATACATGAGCGAGCGAAGCCGCTACGGGTTAGCTGCTATAATTGATAAAAAGGGGTATCGGCGTGATAATATAACCGTTAAATATAAATGTAAGTAAATCCGAACAGGTTCATGACCGAGACGAGTGAAAAAACGTAAACTTCCGAGGGTGCGTCCAATTTCACATACTACCATATGGTAGGATATGAGTTATATCGCACCGGTGTGTGCAATTGCATACGTATCAATTCTAATAACAGTGTCGGAAAGCCCACATTGCGAGGCGGAAGTAGGAAAAAGAATTATACTGTTCAATGTTTAAGTACAATCAAAGGCAAAGTGAATTAAATTTCTTTTGACTAGAGATCAGAAAGAAATAAGACAGTCTACGTAACATTCAAATGAGAGAGCAAGCGAAGCTGCGACAGGTCACGGCTTGTTTGATATAAGATCAAAAGTGTAGAAAGTTATACTTCTAGAGTTACAGCGTTTTAAGTTGCTCCTATACACGTAGACGTGATATTTCGGAAATCTAAAAATAGCTCAGTTATTTACATTTTTTGTAAATTCCCGCTAAAATGGTGGCATAGCTAATTGTTTTGTCTATCATTTGGTATAGGAACAAAAGTGCAGAAAGTTATACTTTCAGAATTACAGCGTTTTAAGTTGCATGGACTTGAGGTTTCGGAAATCTCAAAATAGCTCAGTTATTTACATTTTTTTGGAAATTCACAGTACAATGGCGGTATAGCTAATTTTTTTAACTATCTTTTTATATAAGTACAAAAGTGCAGAAAGACGCTGATGCAGCTCGAGCTAGATTTTTGTTATTTGGGGTCGCCTCGCGACAATATTTCAATATACAGATACGTCAAACTGTAGGTATTTTCCATCACCGATTGACTTATTCATAGCCATTACATCTATCGTTAGACAGGGGTTCCTGAGTGCTTATCCCTCTATATTTCTGTGGTAAGTCGTGTGTAAACTTGATGCAGTTCCATACCGTCCTGGAATTAAAACATGTTCGGTTAGCTTCATAATTTTAAGAACGTTTCTTCTTCCTCTTAAACGTACACAATATTACGTCTGTTAACAAATTTTCCTGCTGCAAATTAGGAACAGGAAACTTGAACGATTCCGCTCTCTGCGAAAAGGAGTCTAATTAAACCTCTTGTCGATAGTTCGTCACAAGTCCACTGTTATGAATAATTTGCCGTCTTACTCGTGCTCGAGCTAATTAGAGGATGTAACAATAAACTTGGATTTATGGACGTAAGAGTAAAATGAGGTTTCCCTCGTTACCAACTCGTTTTTAATTAATTCCATAATTAGATAAGTTCATTTGCTTGTTGCGTTGGAAAATGTTTGAAATGTGTCGTATGAAGCGAGAATTCGGTTTCGCTAAACTTCGTGGACAACTTTAAGACTCTTATTACTTTGAGTTTCTTAAAGGTGGATGTCTAGTCAAATTACCACAATTTACTTTATCAACGTTGAAGATGAAACTTATATAAATTAAATATGAGTATGAAGATGTGTATCTAACGTTGTCGATGTCTTAGCGAATACTTACATTCTCTGCTTATCGTAATATCAACACAAACTATTTTGATAATGGTAAAGAACAAGGGGTAAAAATAAATGATTTTTGCCATGTCAAGGTTGCAACATATATCTGGGTTTTCTCCAAATTAAAATAGGTACCTAAATTATGTATCTCAATATTTCCGACTCAGATTTTATTTTGTAATTGAATTTTAAAAGTAATGTAAAGTTTACCAAATCAATTATATTGTCTTTAATTAATTTTTTTAAATAAATAAATAAAATTAATAAACATAAAAAAATAAAATCAATAAATGAATGAAAAAAATATTTCTATGTTCCGGCACTAAAATGACAGCTATTCTAGCACTAAAATGGCCGAAAACAGTGCTTTAATGAGGCTTATTAAATCACCGTTTTTGGTAATTTTTTTTTGGGGTTGGTAACAAGATATTCCCTAATGCTGTCTAATGAAAATGGTGTGAAAATTGGCAGATGTCTAGGAAACAGCAGTAATACCAACTTAAATATCACGATAAAAAAAATCCCCAGATAAGTAATTTTAAATTATTTAAACACAAATAAAAATGAAATGGAAGCCGGAACATATAGAATGTTGTAAAGTACTCGTTGTCGAAGACATTCCAAGCCTTCGTTCGTTATAAAACTCGCCGCAAACGGCTCCTTTTAGAATCTCGGACTCGGGCTTAGAATATGACGTCTTCTGCAGCTTGTACTTTAAACTACTATTAAATAAAGTAATTTCATTTTATGAGGTTCATCACTGAAAGTATTATTTACTACAAAATACTGTTTAAAGGTTTGAATTTCGCTCAAAATTATGTCATGTCAAGGTTACAATATATACCTGGGTTTTCTCCTAATTAAAATAGGTACCTAAATTAGGTATCTCAATATTTCTGAATCAGATTTTATTTTGTAATTGAATTTTAAAAGTAATGTAAAGTTTACCAAATTATTGATACGTTCTTTATTTAATTTTTTTAAATAGCCAAATGAATAAAATTAAATAATTACCAAAATATAAAATAAATAATATTTAAATAAAGTAATTTCATTTTATGAGGGTAATCACTGAAAGTATTGTTTACTACAAAATACTGTTTAAAGGTTTGAATTTCAATGAAAATTATTAATGACGATGTTTCAAGGATATAAAATTATTGTCATAGCATATTGAAGATTTATGAAATCAATAGATGAAGTGAAGATGTGAGATCTGTTTATGGAAAGTTGGAGATTTAACTCTTGTGCCATTTGTTGCGACAATTTTCAACTTCCCAACAGAAAAAGTTTTAAAGTTTCCAAAATTTCTATAACGTTCACAAGTCAGACAAGCGACGTTCATATTGTGACGCGAAATGTAAACATCTGCGTAAAGCGTGCTCCTTCTTATCTGACGCAGGCGGCGCATTTCAAAGGGCACCATAAAAACCCTTCTCGAATAGTCGAGAACGTTCAATTAGAGAAAGGGAATAGACAAAATAAATTAGGTAGGGATAAGAACTGTAAATATATATTAGAATAAACGTTACAATATATTTCCTTTCATTCGTTATTGTAATTTATGACGCAGAATTCGAATAGTTCGAAAAGATCTATTGCAACCCTTTCAAGGGTTATCTCCTCGCGGCACAACTTTTCTACAAATCTTTTCCCCGTAAAAAACTTTATCGTCGCTTTATTTTTAAAATGTTGCCTCCTGCCAAAAAATAAAGAAGAAGAGGATCATGATAAGGCTGGGTTGTTAGAAATAGAAATGAACTTGCGTGCTATAGAAAAGAAGCTTTAGGGGGCGACGGACGTAAGGGCTTTTGGCCCTCCGGGTCACTTTTATCCTTAGGAATACTGATACAGTCGTGGATTCGTTTCCTTGTGTCCTGTTCATAATTTCTTATCACATGGATACCATTGATTAGGTGGATCGTAAAGTTGTTTATTATCCGATTATTCTGTTATGATAATCAATGAGTTCAAGATATCACAATAGTCAATAGAGTGCAATTGTTGGTAGAGCAATTTCTTTGTTAAATTGTGGCACTTGGTTGACACTTTCATTTTTATTAATACTCCGAAATTTGATGCGACCAGATAGTCTGCCAGTAATTTCCACAATTCGTTATCATGCTCACCTGTCATTATTTCTTCCACTATGTTTACCTTTGTATATTTATAAATTTCCCTTCTTCCATTCAAAATGGCAAGTAATACCAGATTCCTTAAAAATTATTATTAACACGTAACTAGTTACAAAATAAAACATATGGAGTGGATTCTAATTATTTCTTTCAAAATGGTTATATTGTCACGGTCCTAAGGGCCTAGGGCCCAGAGGGGTGCTCTTGTTGGGGGGTGGTAACTCAGAAGAGACGGTATATACATGAACGAATTTAATAATGTCTTTTGACTAAGTACAGAAGAGAGACAGGGAGAGCAAAACAAAGTGAAACATAAATAAATAGCAAGAGATCAAAGTGGACACAAATGGCATAATGGTGTATAAAGATGTGTGCTTATAATAGTCCCCAGGGCGCCTGGAGGGGTAGCTGGTGCAGGGCTCGCTTCAACGGGAACATCCCTCGCCACAAAAGGACAGCCGGCGAGCACGAAATCAGATGGACAGCGTCACAGGATGCAAGCTCATTGAACACTGATCCTGACTGATACAGGCCCCCGTATTTACCTAGATTAATTGTGTTTAATATCTGAGGCGATATTATATTATATTTATTCAATATAAACAAATTATACCCTAACTTCGACAACAATATGTGTAAGTTTAAATAATTTTATGAACATTCGAATTAAGAAGCTTACAAGTTATATCACAAGTTTCATGGTGTTTCAAATATTTATTCCTAATAATTCTGGATCACATTGAAAGTCAAATTAAAAGAAATATATATGGGTAGGTGTATATTTACATATAAAGAAGTATTGATACACATATAGATATAGAAGATATATGGACAAAAGGAATTTGAATTTATTTGGTCATTTTAAGTTTTTTACGTAATAAGTAAAACATCCACTATTCCAAAAAAATTATTCCTCGTATTTACTCAGGCCTATATTTATTAAGAAATAACTCCAAACTATCGCATTTGTTATGACATTTTCTGAATGTGTCTATAATTTTTTTTGTGTTGGTAATTATCGCAAAGGAAATAGAGATATCAATAATTCATTCCTAGTCTTGATTATCATTTATCGGAACACATTTTTTTCATTACACAAATCTTGAAGTACTTTAAAATTTATTGCTTAATCAATCGTATTTTAATAGCTATTAATTCTTATTGTTCCAAAATAATCTTCTAAGTCCTGTTATTAATTTTTGTATCGCTCTATACGAAGTACCTATTTTCTCTTCCATGTGTGGAACAAGATGCTTCAGCTCTATAAAGCAGATGATATCACTATATTTACAATTAGAAATATTTATACAATTAAATTATTGTCTACTACTTATAGTTGTTGGTAGGGGTGAAACTTGAAATCTGAAATATTGCTACCCAATTCCTTTACAATTACTTCTGCAGTTCGTCCAAAATATTAAAGTCTTGATTTACTTTCATAATAAAATACACTACTGGTACGTTCTCAATGTTGATTTTTATTTATGAATAAAGGTAGATATTTAGATTTATACATAAAATCGTTATCTGACTTGAATCAGCTTCTGTATATGATTTGATCTTACAATTTTCTTATGATATCGTAACAACAACAAAATGCAGAAAAGCTATGAAATTATCGACTAATGCATGAGAGTCTCTTAATTTAAATATTAATACTTATCGCATCATAAACCTATATATAAACCAATATAAAAATTAATAGTACCGTTATCTGCACACAAATTAGTTTAATAATCTTTTAAACAAATAAATTGAATTTAGATGTAAGAATTTCAGTACTCAAGCATAGAAAAATTAGTAACTAGAATTTATTACGTAAATTATTATAGAAATATACAGAAATAAAAAAATTATAGATTCACAATTATGAATTCTTATTTTGGTCTTCAGCTCACAATTTTATTGGGATGTTTCTAAACGTGCGATGATTATCACCATCACCTAATTGCACCGCATTGTCTAATATAAAACATCTGTGCGAATTTTCTGAGTACCGCTTTTGATGGTAAATTATATAGTGGGCGAGAATAATTGTGTGTTGCAATATTTCTGTCGCCAGCGACACCTTGTGCAATTCAGTTGTCTACACCAAATACCGAACACCCTTTGCTTCGGAATCGTGCTATATACTTTGGTTAATGTTCGTAACGGCTGCATTACTATTTCCAACATAGGGTGATCTGCTGTTTTTAAAATATAAAATCAAATTGCATATTGGACAAAATTCTATCTGAAATATATGAAGGGTACAACCCTTTAATTATCACTCGAACAATTTTGCAAACGAGTTTATGGCTAACTGATATATCATAAATTACATTTTCCTCATTTCCTACTTGATGTCCTGGAATTGATAATGAACTCCAGTAACAGATGAGACAAAAAAAAATTTCAATGAATGTTCGAGTTAATCTCCATTCGGCTTGAAAATTGTGGTTAAGGCGGCGTCGCGGTATCTGGGCACGTACATTTTGTCAGAATGGGGCTCAATCTATTAACTATCGTTGGTAAAAATTTGAAAGTGTTCCGTTATACGGTTTGCCAAGTAAGTTGATGCGCAGTAAGGTCATTTTCGACACCTTCAAGTATTGGAAGGACTTGTATTCTTCATCGCTACTCCAACAACGTACACATCCTTCGTCTTCAACGTCTTTTGTTGTGATGCGAAATATATTCAAACAAATTTTAGGCAAAAATGTAACGAGAGGAGAGGAAGAGAAACAAATCTTGTATAGTATTCATCCCTTACACATCCGAGAAGAACGCTCCTCCACCCTACTTTATCGCGGCTACAAATCTACCGCAATAATTCAAAAAGTGAACTTTGGAAACGTTAAAAGTATGAAATCTGCAGATATTGCAAATTACGTCGTTCGTAGTCGTATATCACGCGAACGTCTACATTTAAGCCGTTCTACAATGGTATGAAAAATTGTATAGCGAGCATTGAATACGGGGGAAGAAGAGGAAAAGTTCGAGTCGCTAAGTTTTGATGCGGGGCGGAAAGTTGGCGAGCCGGCATTTATCACGTTTAGGGTAATATGCAACGTCAGCAATGTATTAGTCGTACAGGACGATTTTCCGCGATATTTTTTCCTCTGTGCCACGTTGGAGGGAAAAATGGGAAACTGAAGGGATGCAAATGGGGAAATCGTGCAACAAGTTAGGCGAATTTGCTTCAAAAGTTACAAATGTATCTATTCTGAGCTACAATTATTTAAATCGCTGAGAATAGAACAGCGATAGATATTAAGTGACGTAATTAAATAAAATCAGTGATGAAATCCAAGTTGTTTCCAAATATAAAACTTATTTTCATTGTTCATTATATTTAATTGGGCTTAAAATGCATATAAACACTTCTTATTCGCTTTCACAATCATAATATAAGTTCAAATAAATATAACAAATAACACACGAATAGTGCAACGCTCCCTGAATATCAACATTTATTAACCAGTTGTAACGCTTTGTGATAAGACAGAGACAAGGAACGGTTTAAGGGTCGGTTTGCTCGGGCGCCAGATTTCAACTGTTTTATCCTTCGGCTATATGCCTGGGTAGTTTAATTACTCAGGAGAATGCCAGGGCTGTCCGTAAAAATAAAACACAAAAGTCGGAAAATATGTAGATTAATTTATTTTGGATCGGTAGCGGCAACATTGTACAAGCAAAGCAATATTAAGTATAAGTAAGAAAAACTGTTTGTTTCACAAGTATATATAATTTGCGGTCGGCAGGTGTGAAAGTAATGTAGAAACAATATGTTTAGTACTAATTGTAATTATTTACATAATTGTTAAATAATTGTATTTAATAAATAATTGTTAATAATGATATGTGAAAATAAGCAAGAAATTAAAAAACAAATATTTTAAGTATTGCAAAAGGTGAAAATTACAAAATTACACCAAGTATTAGAGAGACCGAAAATATAAAATTATTCTAAGTAATAAAAATGTGAAAAACACAAAATTACTCTAAGGGTTGGAAAATGTGGAAAATGTCCAATTATTCTTACTATTAAAAATACGAAAATTATAAAATCGTTTGAGTGTTGCAAATGCCGAAACTGCCAATATTTTCTAAGTACCAGAAATACGAAAAATATAAAAAATAAAGTATGCAACAAACTCGATTTTAATATAAAATCTACATTTAAAATTTTCACGTTATTTTTAGAGAAATAACGACAAAAGTATTATCTAATGTCCATATTTTGTTAGAGGAAGGTACCGTTTCTGTGATTTACATTCGCTTTTACCAAGGTAAGTTAATATCGTGTTAAATTGTGGTTCAAAACTTTTGAGGTTTTGATATCAATTAATTGTGATTTATACCATTTTATTTCTAATTTGAAATCGATCAAAAATATCCCATGAAGTTTACAAGAAAATTAAAATAGAAGGTTAAAATGTCTTAGAATACCATTACTTTTTAGGGAACTAACGTATTTCTGGAGATTATCCTTTAGCAAATTTCCAAATAATGTTACCCTATTTACGTTTAGTTTGAAATTATAAGAAGATACTATAAAAAATTAAATTGTATAATTTCTTCATATCAATATAATCTAAATGGTATCAAACCTACAAAGTAGGGCAGAACTTATAAGAAGAACGCAATAGTACATTTTTTTAAATTTCCGCCCAAATTGTACCTAATACAATTCCCACTCTTACGCTTCTGACCAATCACCAATCATCTTTTCTCTCTCCGCACGACAAACCCTTCCTCGCAGAAGGCTTCGCTAGCTAATTTTTGAATTTCAGGGTTTTTTCCCAGAAGTAATAAACAATGTTTACGTTGAGATTATCTCTTCGCGTATTGTGCATCGACTTACTTCCACTCTAAAGCTGCCCATACACGCTAAATATTATTGCGCAATATTTAGGTTTGTGCAATATAGTTGATCGTGTGTAGTTGAAATTGAAAGGTTGTGCAATATATTGTGCTAAATTCAAATCTTTGAAAATATATTGTGCAAACGGAAAAAGGTTGTGTCGTCTGTAGGCAATATTGCGCAATATCCCATTAGTCAGTATCAACACGTGGTAGAGTACGCGTCGTCATGGCTGCCAAAGAAGCTGATAGGCAATTCATTCTCGAATTCATTGAAGTTTATCGTGGCCTTCTGGCTCTGTGAGATGTAAAGTGTAAAGATTTTACTAATCGTGCGAAAAAGGGCGAGCAGTATGAACTCTTGTTAGAAAAATATCCGAAGGCTATACACCAGAGCTCTTCTTCTTTTTCGCATTGGCACCCACAGCAATAATCACACAACACAAATCCCTATAACTCCACATTACTTCACTACATGAAATTGTGCTTGGAACTGCTTGCACAATATATTGCCTTGAAGGTTGTACGCCTGTGCTCGCGATTGCACAGTATATTGCACAACCATCAATATTGCCTGCATACGATACAATTTATTGCACAAATCAAAATATTGCGCAATAATATTGAGCATGTATGGCCCTCCGTCAAAATAATGTGCAACCCACATTGCGCAATAATATTGTCGCTTAATTACAGGCAAACCTTAAAACGAAACACTTTCAGATTTTCACCAACGATAGTCAACACATTCAACCCTAATCTACCAAATTTTCAACATCCTACGTTAATAATGCTTGCCGTGATTCACGTCCGAGCCGGTTCAAGACCAATTTTCCCACAACGTTAACTGACAGTCAACAATAGACGTAAGCTTCCTGCGCTTTCTTACGCGGGCTCAAAACTGAGACATAATATAGCTATTATTAACTTATTCCTCTTTACGCCCTGTTATCAAAATAAATTGTTAGTCTCATGAATTATCACTAGATGGAGCTGATTTTAGTTCCGGTATTTAATAAGTGGTTGTTGATAAATCGAGACTCTCTTATAAAAAAGTACATTACACCGTATATTATTAACTCAAAATTCAAAAAGCGACCACAAAATAACGAATTATGTAATTATTGGTAATATAAACATAGATATTTGTAACATGAATGAAATAGCTGAAGAATACTTCTATTTTTTATCTATGTAAGGCTATATGTATGTGTATGATGAATACAACTACAAGAGTAGGTTGTGATAATGTAGCTAAGTCATGCCTAAACAATATATTTATAAAAACTAAATTTAAAACAATTGCTGGAAAATAATTTGAAAAGAAAACGGATTAAGGATTATCATTATCCGGTTTTTATTGCATTTAATAATGAATTCATATCTGAGCAAAAATCACATACTATATTTAACAAAAAAAATTCATTAGTTTATATAGTAGAGAACAATGGTCTGAGCTTATTTGTTATACCGAGTCAAATATAGCTTTAAATAATCCAATAGAAATAATTAAAAAAACTCATAATTTAGCAATAAGTGTTGTGCATAAAAAAGCATTCCAAGGAAAAAATGGATATCTGCTGTTATTATAGTTTCAATAAGTAAAAAAGAAAAAATGTATGAAATTTAGAAAAAAAGACAGAACAAATATATTAATAAAAGTACAATGTATGAAACATTTAAGTAAATTTCATAAAATTATAAAAAAGCGAAAAATTCATATGAGAAGAATGATATTAAAAAAGCAGATATCAAATCGTTATGGAAATTTGTAAATAAAAAAATTTGACAACAAGCAAGATGAAACAAAAATAGGTAACCGTACGCATATTTTTCCAAATCCTCCTGTAAATATTAAAACATTCTTTTTAATACATTCAAATGAATTTGAAGTATTATAATTTATTTACAGACTAAAGTTTAAGACAGGTGGACATGATGGGATACATGCAAGTACTTTAAAACTAATTGCAAATTTTATTGCAAAACCGATAGCTCATATAATAAATATAAGTTTTTCGCTAGAAATATGCATAGAAAAATTTAAGACTGCACAAGTCGTACCAATATTTAAGAGTGACAATAATGTTGAAATTGGAAATTGTAGACCAATATCACTAATTTCAAACATTTGAAATGACTACTTACAAAAGCTTATGTGCTTTTGTACTGGAGTCAAAACTAATAAGTAAAAGGCAATTCGGTTTTCTCAAAAATATTAGTAAAACAGATGAACTAGCAATAATATCTAAATTCATATATGAAAGTTTAGCTGAATGTAAACCCACTATAATAACTATCCAGATTTTTCAAAGACTTTCGACACAGTAGATCACACTAAGTTGCTTTTCAAATTGGAATATATGGGCATTAGAGGGAGGGCTCATAATTAAGAAGCGGATTTTATTGCATTAATAATTTTTAAAATTGCAGTTAAAACTCAAACAATTGCAAAATTACCCAAAAAACCACCAAAAATTGCCATTAAAAAAATAAGAAAGGAAGAAATGTATGAAAAACCTATTTTTATTTATCGTAACCTATTATTACAGATTTACATTATATATATATATATATATATATATATATATATATATACGTATTTATATATACGTATTTATATTAACGATTTGTTAAAATTTTCTATTAAGTACATCTCTAAATTGGCAGCAGTAAAATTTTGTATGCGATCGTTGAGAATTTAATTATATGCTGAATAAGATCGCTTTATATCCACTCTCGCTATGTCGTGATTGGAGCGTATTGAAATTTACTAACTAAATTTGGGTCTACATCAAATTCTTCATTGATTTCTTCACCTCGTAATGTTGGATAATAGTTTTTGATTAGGTACCTTAACACCTGTATTATTATTTATTTACAATATTTACAATTTTTTACGTAATTGTTTCCCCGTTTCCCCTGGCAAATTTTTTATATGGAATTCAGCAGTATTTATTAAATTCTTACTTTATTAAATTCAATTTAATTTTAACCGATTACGTCCTAGTTATTCAGGCACGAAAATACATATCTCAACCCCTAATATCTTAAAATGTACAAAATAGAGAGAAAACGGGAATAACGTCGAAAATTGCAAAAAATTGTATTAACACCCAGAAATTGCAAAAATTGCAAAAAGTTGCAATTGCAATAAAATCCGCTCTTTGCTCATAATCTTATAAAAAGTTATCTACAAAATAGGATACAGTTTGTAAAAGTAAATGGAGTGTAATGTAAATGTAGGAGTACCGCAGGGATCTATTTTAGGTCCTCTGCATTTTATTCTATACATGAATGACTTTTTCAATCTATTTGATGATGTAATTGGCTATGCAGATGATACTGCAATTACTCGTTGGATGGAAGTTGTTGATCATTTGAACAATAAATTAGAATTAATACATTCTTAGGTATATCAAAATAATTTATTTATAAATGTTGAAAACTCTGTTTTTATGGCAAAGACTCCATTACTGAAATCTTGTCTATAAAAATAAATGGAAAGAAACCAAATAGAGTAACTAATCATAGGTATTTTGGTATCATTTTTGACCAACATATAAAATGGGATTTTCATATCCAACATATTATATTAAAAAAAAAATCTGGTATAATTCTTTTACAGATTAAGATCAATGATAACACTAAATCAACTAACACATCTCATGCATGGACTCTTTCTTAGTATATCAAACTATGGAATACTATGTTGGGGCGGCCTATATAATAACACAATTTCACCACTTATTAGATTACAAAGTAAACTTATATATATTATTGATCAAAAATTGACTTAATAAAAAGTATTTTACTTTCAAGAAATCTTTTTTAGTACTGTTCCGTCTCAGAGAAGTGACATTTTTTAAGTTATTGTTGAACCAATGATGATTTACAGATATATTGCTGTCACCTCGAGTACCCGATACTTCTTCGAGATTTATTTTCAATAAATCACAGTTCCAGTAGACAATTTAACCGTAAGGGTAATAAAGACCCTCCGGGAAAGTCATCGAGCCTTTATGGACAAGTTATGACCGCATTTCGAGAAAGCTGAAGATCCTCGCTTTCATCTTATACAGATGGTGAACACGAAGCAGCCGCCTGGACACCACTTAAGGGAGCAGCCAGCTGGACACCACTTCGGGAGCAGCCACCTGGACACCACTTAAGGGAGCAGCCTTTCGGACACCTAGTAGGGGAGCAGCCGACGGAACAGTGGATCTTAGCAAGTTTTGCTATTCAGCGAGGACATCGGAATCAACAGGTACTTGTTATCATTAGGAATCATCGTCCTATTATTGTCCCATCCTTTCAAATTTCTCTTCGTTTCGGTTATAATGGAAGATCAAAGGGCATTAATTAAAAACCGTTCAACTCTTAAAGCGCAATTGACTCGTTTGCAAAAATATTTAAATGAAAATTCAAATCTTGATATTGACGAATTAGAAATTCGTAAGACTAAATTAGAAGAAATTAATAAATCATTCCTAGAAGTTCAATTACGCATCGATATAGACGAATCTATAGATGAGGAGGAAAGGTCTCAATTCGAAAACCAATATTTTTCTTGTGCAAAAATTATTAATAAAGGTTTACGTGAACAAAGGACTGGAACGAATGTTCATACAAATCAAAACCAGTTACCTGTATTATCTAATGCAATAACGGTAAAACAAACAAATTCGGTATTACCAAACATTCAAATACACCCTTTTGACGGAAACCCGATTGAATGGTGTTCCTTTCACGATACATTTAAGTCGCTAGTACACGAAAATAATGATCTTCCCTCAGTACAAAAGTTTCACTATTTAAAAACATCACTCAAAGGAGAGGTAGCTGCAGTAATCACGTCACTTAATGCCTCGGAAGAAAATTACCTAGTAGCCTGGGACTTATTGCAAAAACGTTGTAATAGACCGCGGCAGATTGTGCAAGCACACTTGAAAGCCTTTTTAGAATTGCCGGAAATTTCTAGAGATTCTCCGTCACATTTGCGAACATTATCAGAATGTGCACAATTGCACATTAACGCATTAAAAACTCTTAAGTTGCCTACAAATCAATGGGATGCATTTTTAGTTTACGTCTTGACTAAAAAATTAGATAAAACTACGCGTAGAGCCTGGGAGCGTACGCTAGAAAATGATGAAATGCCCACTTTCGATCAATTTATTAAATTTCTAAATAAGCAATCTCGCGGAGAAGAAATTGAATTTAATACTAATAACAAATCAAATAACAATAACTCATATGAAAAATATTCCTTTAATAAACAATCGAGACAAGTGCAATCACATTTGGGGACTTATGCACAGAATTGTCCGATCTGTAATGAAAATCACAGAATTCTCGCATGTCAAGAATTCATGTCTTATTCAGCTCAGCAAAGAGCAGACGCGGTTAGAAAGGCGCGACTATGTTTTAACTGTTTCCGAAATAATCATTCAACAAATAAGTGTTATGCTAAGGGATGCAGAATATGTAATAAAAAACACAACTCGTTACTGCATTTCAAGCAAGAACCGAATAATACGAACAATAAAGACACTAATATTGTGCCTACTCATTTAAATTTAAATAAGGAGCCTAAAGCCGCTCCTACCGAAAATCAATTGGTATCTCAACCATCGGCAAGTTCATATGTTTCAGCATTTGATTCGGAGGTTTTGTTAGGCACAGCTCTTGTAAAGATACTAGATAAGTACAATAATGAGCATATATGTAGAATTTTACTTGACAGTGGCTCTCAAACACATTTCATAACAGAAAATTTAGCAGATCGTTTAGGACTGCCAAAACAAAATATTAATTTACCCTTCTCAGGTTTAGGTCAGTTGCAAACAACGGCAAAATATTCAATTTAAGCCCAATTGGCGTCTAGGATTTCAAACTTCTCTTCACAATTAACATTTGTAGCCTTACCATCAATAACAGGACTGTTACCTTCGCGACAATTGAACAAAAATTTCTTCGCTATACCGAAAAATATAACGTTAGCTGATCCAGATTTTTATAAATGTGGAGAAGTTGATGCTTTGATAGGTAATACGGTGTTTTACCGATTATTAAGCGTAGGACAGTTTAAATTACACAATTCTGTAGTATTACAGAAAACATTATTAGGCTGGATTGTGACGGGTGAAGTCAGTATTCCTACCAATAATGGATCGTCAAATGTTAAAAAATCTTGTCACCTAGTAACCACATTGGAAAATCAAATCAATAAATTTTGGGAGGTAGAAGAAGTGCCATATAAAAAACATTTTTCTGAAGAAGAGGTATCGTGTGAAAATCATTTTTGTGAAAACACCGTTCGGGGTAGCGATGGAAGATATATAATTAAATTACCGTTTAATGAAAATAAGGCACGAATCGGTGATTCATATAATATAGCTCTAAAACGTCTTTACTCATTAGAGCGAAAATTAGCAAAAAATAGCGAATTACGAACTCATTACATAGAATTCTTAAGAGAGTATCAAAATTTAGGACATATGACAGATACAACACTTACCGATAATGTTAATGAAGGTTATTATTTACCACATCACGCAGTAATCAAGGAATCTAGTCTAACCACAAAGGTTCGAGTGGTTTTTGACGGTTCTGCCAAGAGTTCAACACATATATCACTAAACGATGCATTAATGGTAGGACCGACTATTCAAGATAACTTGACTGCGATCATTATGAGATTTAGGATTTATAACTATGTTATAACTGCGGACATCGAAAAAATGTTTAGGCAGATTAAGGTAGCTGACGAGGATGCCATTTACCAAAAAATAATTTGGCGTGAAAACGAAAACGATCCTCTTAAAACATTTAGGCTCAATACAGTCACTTATGGTACCTCCTCAGCTCCTTTTCTGGCTGTTCGTTGTTTACAACAGCTGTTATTAATTATTAAATTATTAAATTCCGCAGGATTTAATTTGCGACAATGGTCGTCTAATGAGCCAAAACTCATTAAAGGTCTAGATGGTTCATCACAAACCGAACACATCTATTTAGATTCAAAGCAATCAAAGAAAATTCTTGGAATAAAGTGGAATTCAACCACTGATTCGATACATTATTTTATAGAGCCATTTTCAAACAATGAACGTGTAACCAAACGACGAATATTATCTCAGATTGCTCAACTATTCGACCCATTGGGTTTATTAGGTCCAGTCATTACAAGGGCCAAATTAATCATGCAAGAGTTATGGAAGTTTAAACTGGATTGGGACGAGTCTGTTCCTCAGTCTTTGTATGTAAGGTGGTTAGAATTTAAGGAGCAATTACCTATATTAAATAATTTTAAGGTGGCACGTAAGATTAGTTTAGATAATTTTGTGGAATGTCAGTTACATGGATTCTGTGATGCCAGTGAGAAGGCCTACGGTGCCTGCATATATTTAAGAACAACTGATAAAAACAATCGACATTTTGTTCAATTAGTATGTGCTAAGTCACGCGTAGCACCTATTAAAACCATTACTTTACCTCGCTTAAAATTATGCTCGGCCGTTTTATTAGCACACTTATTCAAATCAACCACGTTAGCTTTAAAACTAACTTATATAAAGGTTAGATTCTGGTCAGATTCCACTATTGCCCTGCATTGGCTAAAGACATCCCCACATTTATTGAAAACGTTTATTGCGAACCGTGTAGCAGATATTCAGTCAAACACAAATTCAGATGATTGGTACCATATTTCAACTCACGATAATCCGGCAGATTTCATCTCGAGAGGTCAAAGCCCTTCGGAGTTTATGGGTACCGAAAGGTGGTTAACAGGTCCCAGTTGGCTTTCTAAATCGGAGGAGTATTGGGTTATGACACCGATCCCTTTTATTGATGTTCCGGAAAAACGGATTAAAGTAACCTTAACAGGTACCAAATTTCAGGAGAATATTTTTGAAAGATTCTCGTCTATTAAAACTGTAAATTATTTTGTAGCATGCTGCCTACGATGGCTTAAATATAAAAGGACGAGTCAATTAATAGGTCAATTTAGTGCTCAAGAATTGCAAGAGGCACACCTTTATGCAATTAAATTAATTCAAAAACAATCATTTTCCGATGAATTAAACAAATTAAATCAGGGCAAACAGTTAGATAAGAGAAGCAAGTTATTACCATTAAGTCCATTCATTGACGAAACAGGTATTTTACGCGTTGGTGGCAGGTTAAAAAATGCTCAAATAAATTATTCGCAAAAACACCCTATATTATTACCACGTTCTAATCATTTAACGAAACTTATATTAACAAACGCTCATCTAAAAAATTGGCATGCCGGAACTCAGGCAACATTAAATTTTGTAAGACTCACTTACTGGCCCATTGACGGTAAAAACACGATTCGTCGGATAATACATACATGTGTACGTTGCAGTAAGCTAAGTCCCAAGTTACCAAGGTATCAAATGGGTAATTTACCTATAAATAGAGTTATCAAAACGCGACCGTTTGAAAATATAGGACTAGATTACTGTGGACCTTTCTTTATAAAGGAGAAAAAATTTAGGAATCGAAATAAGATAAAGGTTTACGTAGCGGTATTTGTTTGTTTCACTACAAGGGCAGTACACTTGGAACTAGTCACAGATTTAACAAGTGAAGCATGCCTAGCAGCCATTCGAAGAGTTTTTGCCAGAAGAGGTGTAGCTAAAAATATATATTCAGACAATGCAACCAATTTTATTGGTGCAAAGAATGAAATACTAAAATTAAAGAATTTTTTGTTATCAGAAGCTCATAATAGCAATATGAGGCACACTTTAGCACACGTAGGTTTCACCACCTCGATCACCACACTTCGGTGGATTGTGGGAGGCATCAGTAAAGTCATTAAAATTCCATTTATACAGAACGGTAGGAGATCATTTATTTACTTACGAACAATTTAATACGTATATAATCGAAATCGAAGGGATCTTAAATTCCAGACCACTGACTCCATTATCCTCGGACCCAAATGACCTTACACCTCTTACTCCCGGTCATTTCCTCATAGGTGATTCCTTAACAAGTATACCGGAACCTGATTATCAGAAGTGTGCCATTAACAGACTTTCTTTATGGCAACATATTCAAAGAGTGAAACGTCACTTCTGGGTACGATGGCATAAGGAGTATCTCCATCAGCTACAAGCACGTAGCAAGTGGCGACAAGGAGATTCGGAGCAGCCCAAGGTAGGCACCTTGGTAATTATAAAGGAGGACAATCTGCCTCCTCTGCAATGGAGCCTTGGCCGTATTGTCGCAGTCCATCCAGGGGAGGACAACATAGTGCGTGTCGCAACTGTGAAAACCGCGAGTGGTGTGTACAAACGAAGTGTTAAGCGTTTATGTCCTCTTCCTATATACAATGATGATGAATAATTTTATTTTTTTATTTTTTATACTTTAATTATTTACATTTATTTTTCGTATACAACCATATCATCAAGTTAATTTCTTTATTTACCCATATTCGTAGTTTTTATTATACAAATTTATTATAAATTTAGTTTTGTATTCTTAGTATTCTTAATTAGTATTATTTTAAAATCATTATTTGCTATTATTTTGAACGGAGACCGTTCAAGGGGGGCGGCGTGTTCCGTCTCAGAGAAGTGACATTTTTTAAGTTATTGTTGAACCAATGATGATTTACAGATATATTGCTGTCACCTCGAGTACCCGATACTTCTTCGAGATTTATTTCCAATAAATCACAGTTCCAGTAGACAATTTAACCGTAAGGGTAATAAAGACCCTCCGGGAAAGTCATCGAGCCTTTATGGACAAGTTATGACCGCATTTCGAGAAAGTAGAGGGTACCTCGCGATTTAAAACATGTGTTCACCATCTGTATAAGATGAAAGCGAGTATCTTCAGCAATGGTCAGCACGCCCTCTACTCATTACCGGTGTGATTTTCAACCAATAAGCGACGAGTAAAGAGGGCTGCAATGCAACCGGCCAATAAGCGGAGATCGCGTTTCTCGTCTCTAATTTTGAGTACTTTAATTTTAAGAAACATTCTTCGTCCAACTACGAGAGAATCACTATCATCTATCTTCACCTATTCCGTTGTATTTAAGTTGTTGCATTTTAATAGTCTAGTAAATCCGAAGTTACAATTACGTGTTATCATTTCCCAACTGTTCACGCAATATTAAGTTGGCGCGTGAAGTGTATCGGTCAGTTATAACGAACTAAGCCAATCGAAATTTCTGATTCGTACGCGACGTTACAAGTACACTCACTTATTTTTATTTATGACACACTAAAAACAAGACTTGTACAAAGTACAACCAGAACAAGATGTAAAACACTGGAATTACCAAAATGTAAATTGACTATTGGTCAAAATAGTTACAATTATCTATAAAGAAAAAGTTTTAACAATTTACCACATAAGCTAAAGGTCTTGAAAAAAATCTAAGAAACTAGGAAAAAATAAACTAAGGGAGTGGATTGTAGGGTACGATTGTAATAAAAGTATTCAAAATAAGTAAAGATATATAGGAACAAAAATGGCGATGTGTAACATGGTATGACTTTCTCATATGGCTGGACAAAATATGATCATTTTCTCTTATTAGTAAATATTTCTTTTGGTTGTTTAGATTTAGATGATAAAGATTTCTGAAAAATATTTTTGAATACAACTAACTTTAACGAAACGATAAATAAATTTACCCATGTACTATAACAACAACAAGTTTCGATGTCCATACGTCGAAATAAGAATGCAATCGTCGAATTAAAAATAACTTTACTTGATGGAGATGTATCAGTTAGATTGAACAATTACTCTACAAACCGATGCATTTAAGGAAGTGCCCTTTAGGGCAGTTTTACATAAAAATGTATCAAATAAAAGGTTAAAATTAGACAACTAACTCAAATTATAATATTTGGTATAAATCACCAAAACTGTTTCAAAGAGAATTGTAAAACAAAATAAAAATTCTTAAGAATAAAATGCCCTTTAAGACAGTTTTAGGAAAATATATTTTAAATAAAAATTGTATTTATTTATTATGTTAATTCAAATGTAAAGTTTAGTGAAAACATTCAAAGCCTTTTAAAAAAAAATTTAGAGTTTGAAAATATTTATAAGTACCCTTTAGGTAGGTTTTACAAAAAAAAATGTTTGAAATAAAAGTTGTAGCTATTAGTTAGGTCAATTCAAATGTAAAATTTGGTACGAATCGGTAAGGCCGTTTTGCAGAAAATTAAAAAAAAACTGAAAAATCACAAAACTTTGATAACGATAATGGAAATTGATAAGGATTGAGTGGTAAAGTAAAATACGAATTTAAAAAAAACGTTAGACCAGGTTTTGAAGTAATTAAAAAAAAACGAAAAAACTTAAAAAATTACTAGTAAAATGCCCTTTGCCTTTAACTGATTTTGAGAAATTCATGTTGTCTCGAGTTTTTAAGGGACTCGGCCCACATAAAATTTCAACTTTCTAGTTGTTCAACTTGTTCTAGTTATGTCCATTTCTATTAAATGAAGCAATGACTTTTTATTAGCTTTTCGTTAAAATTAATAAAAGAGTCCCTTTATTGTTTAAATATGTTAGTTGCATAACTTTCCCTCCACGAACTCCTTTTATAAATTTATTAACAATTATTTTAGATATTTAGGATGTCAGGGTTATGATTTAGGTTATTTATTTTTAGATATAGGGCGTTTAGAAGTTATTAAAAGCTTAAATTTAACGTCTATTTCCATTAAATGTGAAAAACTTGAAAATATGCTTATCTCTATTACTTGCCACCTACTCGCGATTCTCCAGGGCGTTCTCTCCGCCTAGTTCGCCCTTTTCGTCCTCAGGATAGACGTTATGTCACTCAGAAAACGTTCAAGTGCACAATTCACTCGCCAGAATAATAATTTCAAGGCATTCGGGAGCCCAGGAACGACACGTCACTATGCTATCTCATAAAACTCGCGCCACAACTCACAAAATTCACATACTCGCATGAGCGGAGAGACTGAAACGTCCGTTCTCGTTCGAACAATACGTTAAACTGACGGTGATTAATGTTCGGAGCGAGAGATCAATCTCTTAACGTAATTGTGCTGATAAGCGGCGATGATGTAAATGAACCTAAGCGATACGATTCTGTTGCTACCGAAATGGCCCGAAATAGTACCACCCTAGCTGTCGTTGGGGGATGATACATGGGGTACATTTACAAAAAAATCGAGAAAAAAATTATTTTAACCACCTAAATTAATTTTGACAGTGAAAATTTTTATCGGGAAATATCAATTTAATATCAAGCGCGCGCACACGCGCACATTTTTCCAAAAACATGTTTTTCGAACTCAGGGGACCACAAAACGTCCATAAATGTCAATATTTCAAAATTGAAATTCATCACGATTACAATACTTTCTCTTATTATATGGGTATCCCATATGAGAAAGTAATAATAAAAAATCAATCAAAAAATAAGTATATTATTTAGATAACAAATATTTTAGTTTATAAGTAAAAGCCTCTCTGTGTACAGGCACATGCGGGGCCTACGGTAGGGCACTATGCAATCTTTGAACTAATGTATTGAATCGGCATAAAATATAATACATATATATGTACGAATACAAAATAGTAAAATTTATAAACAACTGTAAGATTCTATTGATCAAAAAGGCAAATAAATAAATAAATTGTAATCTTTACCTACGCGATGTGTTGTATTTATCACGCACGACCCCAAGAAACTGTAGCTAATAAATCCGAACCTAAGCGACTATTGACCTCGTCTAGGTGTTTCATCATAATACAGATTCTAACTCAAAATACGCGGTCTTCTCCCTTCTCGTAATACAAGCAAGCGTTAAGCACCCACCCCGAAATCGTCTATTCAACGTACCGTTTACGCCGAAATCTCGGTAAGTAGTTCACGAGGAAACACTATGACGACCTAACGCCTCCCTTATATTCAACAGCCCCCGCAGACAACGAGAGCAACGGCAGGGTTACATCAACCCCCGGGGCGGGCGAGGCGGAAAACAAAGGGATCTCGACGCGACCACTCTTTTTGCTACTTTGCCGCTTACCCTAATTGAAATCGCGACCGGTCAGCAGGTGGGCCGCAGGGGGTGGTTCGGGGGTGATTCTCGGACAGGTATGGACGGACACTAATGTGCGGGTCTGACGAAAGGTCGAAAGTTCGACGATAAATTCCCTATTTATAATTCGTGACCGGAATGAGTTCAGTCGACGGTTTACGGGGTCGCCGGGAAAGTTTAAATTGGATCCTTTAATGGAATAATTCGGTAATAAAATTGGCTGCTTGTCAAATCCGCGGGGAGCTCAAAAAACTAATAGAAAAGTAAGAAAAGTAATCATTTACAGATCGGTGAAATATTGGATGAATTAGAGCCGAGTTCTACAGGAGACATTCCAATTTATTTAAAGGTATATGAAGCTTCATTACAGATTGCGTAATAGTCCAGTTATTGAAGCGATACACCTCCGAATTCTTTAACTATGAACCAATTTACATGAAAAAAAAAAGCAAGGGGATCACAAACTTACTCCATGAAGGTTCACTTCGTTTGTAGTTACTCTCCAACCTCTCTAGAATGAGGAAGCTTACTCCTTTTACTCCTTTAGGGCTGTATCCATGTCCTGAAAGAATTTTATGTAGTTAACATTCTTGTTCGATGTGGGTAAATTTTTATTTATTTTTTAACCGTGTGTGTCGACGTAGCTGTTTTGTATGTGTGACGACGCACATTTCGATCAACAGGAGCCCTAAAAACAACTTGTTCGCGAGCCTGAGGATGGCTTCCATGAAGCCGCAACCGGTCGCTCATCTTTAAATAGAGCAGTTGGTTAAAACTTGGTGTTTTCCTTTGATTTAAATTACCATGGCCAACTTAGAGAAGCTGGACAACCTTCGGTCGTTGATTTACATAAAATTTTTGAATTAGGCTTATCTAACCCTTAACTTTAAAAGTGACATCGACCCGATCGCCGCGTTTACCCTGGGGGTGGTAATTGTTTTGGCCACAATAACCTCGGCAATCGATAGAGGACACAATTCTAAACAAGAGTTCCTCTATAACTTTTTTTTAAAACTGAACACTTTTTGAATTATTCGTGATTGAAAACTTGCCATTTTTATTAAAAAATGACACTTTTTCGGACGGTTTTTTGCGAATAACTTAAAAACTATGCGTCTAATGAAAAAAAGTGTAAGAAACCGAGTAGCATTCAACATTAAGCGGGTGCCAGACGATGCAATGAATGATTCATCGAATATTGGAGCGAATCTTTGAGTCAATGATTCGCTAGTTCCTTTGGAGCAAATGCTTCAACTACACGGTGTGGCAAATGTTTTGATTCCACAGTTGACACAAACGTTTGTCAAAAAAAATTTTCGTGTATTTTATTAAAATAAAATTAAAACGTAATGATAAGGGTTAATACGGGTTGTTAATATACATGGAGGATACCGATGTAGCAATTACTGCGGCAGCGTTGGTGGTATTGTCTTGTTCCAAGTTATTATTAGTGGAAAAAATAAAAATAAAAGGCGTCGTACCAAAAGATGGTGGATGTGAAGCCTAAATAAAAGCAGAACCCGGTAAGTAATAACAATCAATAATTATTTACTTCAAATATATCAATTAGATAATATAAAAAAGGGACTTATACATATTTCATCTGAAGCCGACGATTTGTGGACATTTATGCAGGTTTAATAAATTTAATTTCAGTTGCAATGGTTCAGATATGCTAATGGATTTACAAAGGGAACCTTCTGGAAAATTTGAAAACTTCTGTAGAATGTCAGCCGAAGATTTTAAATACCTTTTGAAGAAAACTGGGCCTAAAATACAAAAACAGGACAATAATATGAGAAAAGCTATTCCAGTACAGGACCGGACCGCCTAGCAGTTCTAGCAGTTCTAGTTTCATGTCATTCTAGCAAATGACATGAAACATTCGACCAAATCATGTGGCTGTGCATCCAACAACGAATGTTTTCCTTCCAACGTTGGACGAAATCCTTTGATTTGCGGCAAAAATACCGACAACAGCTCGAACAAGTCCCAACACGAATGTTGGACGCTCGACATTGGTAGCTCTTAGCTCGATCATCGGCCATACGATGCGACGCACCATCAAGCGTCCAACGTTGGAACATGTTCGTAGCATCGTCTGGCACCGGCTTTAGCAGAGCATTGGCAACATATTGGTCCAATATAGAATGTTATTCCGATATTGTACCGGTATTGACTCAATATTGGCAAACTAGATGTAGCCAATATCGAACCAAAAATATATTGCCAATATTTACCCAATTACATTAGATTACATTAGGTTACATTAGATGTAGCCAATATTGAAATCCAGATTATTAGACCAATATCGATTTAATATTCCAATGCCAATATTCCAATATTTAACTTAAGATAAATTACCAATATTTAACCAATATTGTTAGGCAAGTTCCAGTCAATATTGAACTTAAGGTAAAGTACCAAAATTTAACCAATATTGTCACGGAAGTTCCAATAAATATTGAAAGCCAGATCATTGGATCAACATCGATTTAATAAATTCAGCCAATATAGAACATAAGAAAAATTACCGATATTTATACAATATTGTTACCCAAGTTCCAGCAATATTGAACTTAAGATAAATTACCAAATTTAACCAATATTGTTACGCAAGTACCACTACATATTTAAAGCTGGATTATTGGACCAACATCGATTTAATAAATTTAGCCAATCTTGAACTTAAGATAAATTACCAATATCTATCAAATATTGTTACTCAAGTTCCAGTCAATATTGAACTTAAGATAAATTACCAATACTTAACCAATATTGTTAGGCAAGTTCCAGTAAGTATTGAAAGCTAGATCATTGGACCAAACTCGAAAACATAATTATAGCTTATAAAAAAACAAAGAGATATATTTTTTAGAAGAAGTTGCAATAAAAAGCGAGATATGGTAGGTGAAAGGAGTCTTTTTTTTCGTATATGCTCAAATCGGTGCATTCAACTTGAAATAGCCGAAAAATGATCGATTTTACGGGTATAATGCTGAAAACACTTGTGTAGCGCTTAAAAAGACCTTTAAAATGAGTACTGCTAAATGTCGATTGCATTCAAACTAAGCGAGATACGTTGTAAAGTAGATTGACTACTCAAATTTGTCAAGAAGAAATGAGCAGTAAAATGAACCCCACTATCACCAAAATTGAATGCATCGTTTTTCCTCTACAATATCTCTCGCATTAGTGTTATTTATATGCTCAAAAAGTTTCACAGGTTTAAAATGTATACTTTTTGAAAAATGCTAATTTAAATTTTAACGTTTGGTTTTAATATTCCTAGATATTTTTTTTTCGAAATAACTTTATAAAAAACGATAGATACGTAAAATTAAAATGTAGCTTTCGTCTCAACGAAAATTTTGTTTTGTTTTTAAATTTCTGTACAATGAAAAATAAAGAAGACAATAGTGATTGAAATAGATACCGTGGAGTGAGTGCAAGTTGCCCTGAGCCTTTTAACTCTTTACGTTTAAAAAAATTAAGGTTTCTGGGCCTCCAAACATCTACTTCATCTTATAGCCCATCAAATTACCTTTAAAATGGGTTTTTTATGGTTGTGATAGCTTTAAAATTGAAACAGTTAAGGTCAAAAAGCTAAACTTTTTTTATTTTGTAAAATAGAAAGTCTCCTTTTACTTACCATATCTCACTTTTTATTACAGACAGAAGATATATTTTTTTATAGGCTATAATTACGTTTTTTACACTTTTTTCCTTAGACCCGTAGTTTTTAAGTTATTCGCAAAAAACCGTCCGAAAAAGTGTCAGTTTTCAATGAAAATGGCAAGTTTTCAATCGCGAATAACTCAAAAAGTATTGAGTTTTCAAAAAAAATTGCAGAACACTTTTTGCTTATAATTGTGTCCTCTATTGATTCTCCAGGTTATTTTGGCAAAATAATTACCACCTCCGAGAAGGGGTGGCAACCACCCCCAGGGTAAAAGCGGCTATCAGGTCCATGTCACTTTTGAAGTTAATGGTAAGATAAGACTAATTCCAAAATTTCATGTAAATCGGTTCATAGCCAAATAATTCGGAGGTAAAACCAGATTTCTCCCTTCAATGACTGGACAATAAATGGCGTTAAGAATCCCTTTTATAATTTATTATGAGTCAGGGAATTATCACATATTTAACACTTTTAGTGATATTAAATCTATCGCCAATATTATTCACCATTAATTGCGGTAAAACTAACCATTGGCGTTTCAACTTTATTTATAATTACTTAATTTATAACCTCCAATTAAAGAATAATATCCCAGTCGAACCTCATCGCCTACAGTTAAACCAACAGAAAGATAAAAAATCAATTAATTAAAAATATACAAATATAAAATAAATATAATTTCAACAATTATATCCCTTGGGTAAAACCCTGATAAAAAGGGTAAACCACTTATACTAAAATTACAAATATTAAATAAAGTGATAGTATAAGGTACATAATAAATTAAACTTCCTAAATAACGAATACCTTCACTATTAATAAATCTATGAATAATTACAAATGCACATATAAATTAATTAAGCCTTAAATAAAGCATAAGTGAATAAATGAAAAAAAGGTAAACGTCACTCTAAGTCACTCATGACTAAGTGTTAATAAAATTAATAAATAATATAGAAAAAGTTAAACAAATATTAAAACGAAGTTGATTAACTAATGAAAAGACAGGTGGAGGTAGAGGCTAAAATTACTAGTCATCTTGATATATTTATTTAAATATCACTAGAGCAAATCTCTAAATACTACTACCAAAATTTAATATTCAAGCAATCGCTATTAAAAAAGCAACATCTCCAATACGATTAGTTAATGCCGTTAATATGCCTGCATTAAATTCAGGCATATTATTCAGGCTTAACATTCATAACTAAGCAATAAGATACTAACCCCAACCCATCCCAACCAAGGAAAATCCTAATCAAATTAGGACTAATAATCAGCAAAATTATAGAGGTTATAAATAAAACAATTAATAAAACAAATCGATTTATACTATAATCCTCATGCATATACTCATTCCTATAAAAAATAACTGATCCTGGAATAAATAAAACAAATCTGATAAATAAAAGTGATATCCAATCTAAATGAATTCTTATAATAACTGAAGAATAATTAAAACTTAATGAATTACACTCAATAGTGAAAACCTAATCAAGAATTAAAAACAAAAAATTGATAAAAATAGTAAAAAAAGAATAAACAAATGTTAATTACCTAAAACATATTTTGTTTCTTTAACTCCACAAGTTAACATTTTTAATAAACTACTTAAACTTAAGGTATATATATATATATATATATGTATATATATATATATATATATATATATATAACCACAAAGATATGATATTAGGGAACTAGGCAAAAGGTCCTTTTAAAAGAAAATCCTCTTTGATGCGATCAAGCTTTCGGAACACTTTATTCCTTCCTCAGGATCTCTACAATAAGGTGTGATATACACACACTTACATACATTATGACAGAATTTACACTCACCAGCGCGAGAGAAATTGAAACTGATGCTTAAGGATAGAATAATCAAGAGTCTTCATATCAGTTTGGACATTATCAATGTTTTTTATTTTTTAATTTATTATTCTTCAGGAATTTCCGGCAATAGGTAAGTAACCGTAATACTCATTGGTCATCCATGTGCTCGTTGTTTACATTTTACATCTTTACAGGTTATAGTTAAGTCAAGTCAGTCAGTTTAAGACATGGAACCGCTGCCACCTGCCATGTCAGAACCAACAAGCAAGACTGCCAACTCAAACCACGTAAAGGCCCTCTATTACCTAACGTATGCAACCAGGCTCTCACCCTGCTTTACATACATCAGTGGCAGAGCATCAAATATAATATATTATTAATAATTTCCCCAGTGGGAATGATCGGGTTTCTTGCTCTAGATAACAGACATTTCACCAACAAAGTACTTTCCTTCTTATACAATAGACCTCTTCGCTGTAGTTTTCTATAACAATTTTTCTGTCTGTCGTTATTATTGTCGGCCACTGCTTTCTGTAATGTTCATAATAATGTTTTCTTGTTTCTTGTTCTTTTTTCGGTTTTTTTTTTGTTTTTTTTTTCTCACTATACAATGTAAATGTCTTTATTTACAGTATGTTAAGGTTCGTAACAATGAAATTGTACATTATACCTATTTGATGCTCTGCCACTGATGTATATGATACTGATGATAGAAATCTTGCACCATTTCTGTTGAGAGGTGACGTGCAGCCTTATTGAATTTCTTCTATTTTCTCGCAAGTTACTAATTAGTTGCTAACTTCAAATTTTATCGACACAACGTTCGTTGTAAAGACGTTACTCTCTACTTCCACTCCAGCGACCCAATTAATTCGAAAATTCGTAAGAAGGAAAGCGGGATCAAAGGGCAATTATTTTTAATTACATCTTCTTTGCCGCTCTCCCTTTACCCATCCTGAAATTGTATAGAATTTGTGGGTCACTATGTATATACGTTGCTCACTGAACATCGTTTCTGTTTACGAAACATACATATATAAATGAACACGTAAAGGGAAAAATCAACAAAAATAAAATACGCCCATTTTATTATTCCCCTCGAAAAAAACAGGAACCTTCTGTGCGGGAAGTATACAAAATTAATTTTCTGCTGGTTTTTAATTAATTATGGAACAATAAAAAAGGAATCTCGTGAAAATTTCATTCCCCCGAGGAGACAGGGAATCCTATGAGTTTTATTTCAAATTAATGCAGAATGAAACATTTCATTTAAAATCATTTCGAGATTCAGGTCATGACTCGTCTCTTTGTTTGTAATATTATTAATTGGGACGTTTTATAGCGAAGAATTACTCCTAAATTGGCGGGCGCATCGAGATAAACATACACATAAAAAATATCAATCTCACTTAACCTTTATCAGAGCAATTAGCGACAGTCATTAAAATCGAAAACAGGATGGGCCCCGAAGAAGTTATTTTTTAAGGCGATCACCTTGATGAGCAGTTAGGAAATCCACAGGTATATTCATTATATGTGTAGCATCTTCTCGGCCAAATTAATTTACAAAAATGGACACCTTCGCGGGTATAAAAAGCGAAAGAGAGGATGGAACGCACCACATTCCGAGTTATCGAGCAGATATAATTGATTATAGTTATTGATTTCGATCAAAATGCTGCAATACGTAAGTATTTTTCTAGTTGTTGGTGAAAATGTATCCGTTTTACATTGTTGTTGGTATTTGGGAAAATTTTAGCGAACAATATTGTTTTCATAGTTAATAAATGGTTACACTACGATATGATTTTTGGAGTATTTTATAAATAATTTTCAGTATTTTCGGCGTTTACGTTTCTTTCTTATTAGTCCATTCTTTCACGGTGAAACATTGTAAAACCTCTAAATTTTAAAATACAGCACCGATTTTGATGAAAATTTGCAATTGAGCTTGTCTTACCATCCTCTTCACAAGTTGTATGATTAAAATGTGTGCTTTCGGTTTTTAAGAGGGTGTAAACTACCCCTTTTTGCAGAATATTAAAAGCTTTAAAAAAATATTTAAGCGTTATTTGAATCTTAATAATGTTAAATAAAGAATTGTTTCTCATATGGAAATGCTCTTTATAATACACAACTATTTTTCAACCCTTAGAAATTACCATTTAGGTCAAAATTTACCAAAAAAACAATTTTTATAATTAAACTTTTTAATGATGCATTTTATAGTGAATTAAAATGTATTTAATATTCATAGTATAATTTATTAAACATTTAATAGTTTCAACCTTTATAAGGTTATAAGGTAAATTTATTAAAATATTTTTTTTTCGAATAATTTAACTACATTTATTTTACCATTTGTAAATCTACTTTGTCATGTGATACATTTATTCAAACCTTAAAAATCCCCCTTTATATGGTAATGTATAAAAATTATTTACTCTAATTTCAAATTGGTCAATATTGTGAGTGCAATTAAATAAAATCTCATTATTTTTAATATAATTTCTTAAATATTTTGCTGTTTGTACCCCTAAAAACTATCCCTTTTTACAAAATATTGTATTTTTTTAATACTAAAAAAATTTTAAAAATTTGTATTTAGTTGAAGATATTTGTACGCTACGAAAAAAAAAAAAATATAAATTACAGGAAAACTTAAATTGATTTTTAACGATAATTTGTTTAAATGTAAAGATATTTACATATAAAAAGCTTACTTTATAGCGAATTTGGAGGGTTAGCACATTTGTGAAGTTGGACTTTTCTGGAGCCTTCATTTTCAAAGGATGCGATTTAAAGAGCTTCAAAAAGTTACTTCTCACACTTATATGCAAACTTCAAATGTTAATATCTCAATTAGTTTTCATCGTAGAAAAATAAAAAAAATGCAAAAGTTTCAATAAAAAAATACTACATTTTAGTGTTCTCGCATATTTGTCATATCTCTTTTAGTTTTCGAGTAATTTTGTAGCAACGGAAAATTTTTATCAAATTTCAAAAAATAATTAAATACTAAATTGAGGATTTTTTTCAAATGTAAGCATTTAAAACTGATTAAAATTTTAGGACAATTTGTTCGTACATAAATAAAGCTAATTATACATATATTAAGGTTTGTTTTTTTGAGTTTCATTTTTGTGGAAAATTCATTTATTTATTTCCTTTTTTTATTACTTCCTTTCTACGTTCATTACCAATATCTAATTAGTTTATTATTAAACGTATTAATTAATTAATAAACAATTTTGCATATTCTTTTACAATTTTTTTGTTATTTTTTTATACAAGGCGCTTAGGCAAGTGCAGAAAAGTGTTTTACAAATTGAAAATAGAAAATTAAGGAGCCTGGGAAAAACTAATTCATATTTGTAAAAACCGTTTCATCGATAGTTCTGAAATTTGTAACACATATTGTGCACCACAATAGTCTACTTTGTACGCGGAATTAAATATATAAAACTATTTGTTTAAAAGTTAATAACAATTGAATTTCAACGGAATTTTGCCTGTTTTTAATATTCCATTAAGCTACAAATGGATCAAGTAACATTTTGAACGTTTTCTTTATAAGATGGTAAATTCCGTCTTTTAACAGGCTATAACAATATCATTTAATTATTAAAAACGCCTTAAAATCGTGTATTTTTGACTTTTAAATCGTTAATAAATAAATAAACATAAATAATTTTTGGACGATTTTGTATAACGTTTGTTTCTCTATATCTAAAGTAGGTAACAAAAAAACTTGTCAGACCTCTGTCACAGCCATAGTCCTCAAAGAGGTGATTTTTGCTCATTTTCCTGTATTATTAGTAGATGTTCTCCAAATCTCCCTCATTTTTTTTTAATTTTGAATATTTTATTTTATTTCTATTTTAGCTAATATGTTTAATTAGTACATTCAGAGATTTATTAAAACAGTTTAAATTACGATTTTGTCACTAAATTAAGACGAAACAAATATGGTGTGTGAAAAAACATAAATGTCAATTCTTATAAACGATGCAATATACATTCATCACGATTCTCACCTTAATCATTATAGTCCAGGACCCATCTGTTTTCACGGGGATGTAACAGGTGACCGCAATGTTTTTACATGAATACTTCGGGAATAATGCCTAGAATATGTATTGACTTATCCTCCATAGTGGAGAGGTCGGGAACATTGTTTAAAATGCAACAATTAACAAAGAATTGAAAAAACGCGTGTTTTTCCGACTTGTTTTGCTTCTAACTTTTTAAGTGTTGAATTTAGAAGAAAGTTGAAGAGAGAAAAAAGTTGCAGAATCGCTTTTCACATAAAATGGCATAGGTTAAAAATTCAAAAATTTATTAGCGGTTTTGCAAAACAGTAATAAACAAAAAAAATCGGCCCAAAAAAGTTTTTTTTTAAATTTATTATTTAAGGCACTTTGAAGTGTAGTCAGGACTTCCACATCACAGGTAGAAAATCTTGAATTTTAATAAAAGAATCCTATAAATTTCGTTTCGATCGGTTTAACAGATTTTGCACAATAATTTTTGCAATCCAGAAAAATCAAAAAATATTGAAAATTTTTAAAATTGTTTAAAATTTTATTCCACTATTCGATTTCATCAAAACTGGCTGATCAAAAGTAATAGGAAACAAGCTTTCATGTGCCTTTGTCAGAATTAAAAAATATTTATTGGAACGGTCACAGTCATTGTTTAAAATTGGTGTCAAATTTATAAATTCGTCAAAATTCGAAGTGAGAATTTTTTTAATATAAATTTCAAACTTTTTAATGTAAATTTCAACAAAAATATTATACTGGTTACTGTGAGAAACAACTATTTCTTAAGATATGAGAAGAAATAGTAATTTAACCATTATTAACCATTTTATTAAACACTAATCAAGTTTGAGGAGTTATATCTCAGAAGCTAATGATAAAATAGCAACTTATTATATGAGAGATTCCATGCCAACTGATCCACAAGTGAATGGGGTGCTTTTCAAATCGCTACCAAAAATATTGCATCTTCTTCGGGATGCCAAAATATCTTGAAACCCAAATTTTCAGCTAGTAATTTTGCGCCAGTCGATTTCTATGTGGAATTTTGTTTCTTTTTCCATTTTTTCGCGGTCCATGACAAATTTTGGTTTCTGGAATGCCAGAGTGTAATTTTGTTCAAGGAAAACTTTCAGATATGCTACGTCGACGTAAAATTTTCCGAGGAATCCGTTCCCGCCATCAGAATTACGATTAGATGCTTTCCCGAGCGGAAAATCGAGAAAAACTGATTTTTCCTCAGATGGCCGTAACTAAAAAGTTTATTTTTTTTTTAAATTTTCTGCGATAAGTCAAAATGTTCCTTTTTTCAAGTACTTTAAGAGAAACATAAATGTCCGGTGTGTATTTGCGTTTAAAGTATATAAATCGGCAAAAAACTTTTTTTTTTTTTGGAAAAAATTTTTACCCCACTCAACCTTTTAAATGGTCATCTTGACATCTTTTCTCTCCAAACTTCGCTCCAATTAAGATAAAGGGGCGTTTCGAGACTATTTCGAAGTATTGGGGCTCTTTTTTCTTTCTCCGTGAATTTGGGAAGCAAAAAATCAGTCTAAATGAACAATAATAAATTGTTACCAGAAAAAAATTACCTGCTAGTTCATCTGATACAGCTGGGGCTCTATAAAATATACAAAATATATAAAGCATAGAAAAGAAACAGTCTGAACAATGAATGGCAAAAACTAGGAATTTCTCCAGATTATATGGAATCTTTGGATTTACTACGTAGCGGGACGCCAATCATATTCATGGATTTATAACGGTCAATGCAGTACAAAACAAATGTATTTTCAAGTTATACTTTATTGATTTATTTAATTTGAAATATATTTTTATAGAGCGGGGAAGTCAACGCTAAATTTGCTGAAATTTGCTTCAATCTTTTGTATTTGAGCTTTACCCAAAGTAAATCTTTTCTGGGAGTTGCGTTTTTCAGTGCGCTTACAAATAACCTTACAAATAACATGTGGAAAAGCTATAGTCAACCAGATGGTGAACTCCGGAATAAAGTAGGTACACTGTGGTACTAGGATCCAAACTAATTACGGATATTTCTGCCACAAGATCTTCTTCGTTAGCCTGAATTATTATATAACCCAAATGCCAGTTGCTATTGAATACTAAAGCAACATGTAAATTTGTCTTCCATAGTTTCACCACTCTACCTCTCAAATCAATGAGCAATGCCCACTTTTTATCCATACTACTAGTGTGTTCACGTTTGATGATTTGCTTATCATGTACACAAAACTGGTGGAAACCTCTCTTGCCGGGAATCGTTTTTGCTTGCCTCTTGAAAATACTCAAAATTTGCTCACTACTTACAAAATTTGGGAAGCTCATTCACAGTCAAGATTTGATTAGAATAGAGTTGTTTCAAATTCGAGATAGCAGCTTGCCGCATGATCATGCCCCGAACAGAAATTAATAAAAACATTTGCTTTTTTACAGAGGACCTGAAGCATGATGCTTCTGTTGTGAAAGTTTTCATCGAAAAAGTATTTAAATATGTTAAAAAACAATTACCAGATGTTAGATATTGTGAGTTATTCAGCGATGGATGCGGGGGTCAATATAAAAACGTGGAAATTTTTGCTTCTTACACGAATATCAAGAAAGATTTTCAATTACTATGAAGTGGAATTACTTTGCCACATTACATGGAAAATCGGCTTGTGATGGAATTGGGGGCATGATCAAGCGGCAAGCTGCTATCGCGAGTGTGAAACGACCCTATTCAAACCAAATCTTGACTGAATGAGCTTCTCAAATTTTGTGAAAAAAACATCAAGCCTGTCTTGTGTCAATATTTCGCTTCAGATGAAATAGAATCAGTTAGGAGTAATTTCAAGAGGCAAGCAAAAACGATTCCCGGCAAGAGCGGTTACCACTAGTTTTGTGTATATGATAAAATCAAATCATCAAACGTGAACACACTAGTAGTATGGAAAAAAGTGGGCACTGCTCATTGATATGAGAGGTAAAGTGGTGAAACTATGGAAGACAAATTTACATGTTGCTTTTGTATTCAATAACAACTGGCATTTGGGTTATATAATAATTCAGGCTAATAGACCGTGGGATATTAATCTGAAGTTCAACTACGATTTTCTTCCTTATGCCTCTAAGAGTACTGATAGATACAATGGGGCTTATTAAAAAAAGTTGAATTTTAAATCTGAACCAGGTTGCTTTTTTTTATTATCGATTTTTCTTTAAAAAATAAAAAGACGAGTGGTGCGACGATTTTCTCCCTTATGCCATGCTTATGAAACAATAGGGAAATATCTATTTTATCAGAAAAAAATTTAGGCATAAGTGCTCCTAGTGCCCAAAGGGGTTTAATCATTATGCAAATTTGTGAGAAAAAAAAATAATTGTCCGTGATTTTCTCCCTAATGCCCATTGGAAGTATGAAAGGTTTAACGGTAATGAGTAAACAAAAAAATTGGCATAAGCGCCACTAGCGGGGGAAAATAATTAGGCGACGGAAAATTTGCGCAAAATTTTCAGCTTCGGTCCACGATTTTCTCTTCTATACAATCAAGAGCAACATAAAGCTAGCAATGAAAATAGGTATTATTTGTAATGGCATAAGGGTAGGGGGCCGTTTTCGTTGAGAAAATGATTGGAAATTGTGTTGGAAAATTCGAGTTAATTTAGATGACTTTCTCCCTTATGCCGTCTCGTACGTGCGAAGAAAACTTAATTTTTAGTCACTCTAAAAAAAGGCATGAGTGGCACAGGCGACTTTCATGTTGAAAATAATTTTTTAATTTTTATAAGACATAGCTACCGCCGCAGATGTGGAAACGTACCTATATCTAAATTGTGAACTATTTCTCCATTCTGCCGTCTCGTACGTGCGAAGAAAACCTAATTTTTAGTCACTACAAATAAAGGCATGAGTGGAACAGGCGACTTTCGTGTTGAAAATAATTTTTTAATTTTTATAAGACATAGAGCTACCGCCGCAGATGTGGAAACGTACCTATATCTAAATTGTGAACTATTTCTCCCTTCTGCCGTCTCGTACGTGCGAAGAAAACTTAATTTTTAGTCACTACAAAAAAAGGCATGAGTGGCACAGGCGACTTTCGTGTTGAAAATAATTTTTTAATTGTGCCACTGATGCCTTTTTTGTAGTGACTAAAAACTAAGTTTTCTTCGCACGTACGAGACGGCAGAATGGAGAAATTGTTCACAATTTAGATATAGGTACGTTTCCACATCTGCGGCGGTAGCTAGGTCTTATAAAAATTAAAAAAATATTTTCAACATGAAAGTCGCCTGTGCCACTCATGCCTTTTTTTGTAGTGACTAAAAATTAGGTTTTCTTCGCACGTACGAGACGGCAGAATGGAGAAATTGTTCACAATTTAGATATAGGTACGTTTCCACATCTGCGGCGGTAGCTAGGTCTTATAAAAATTAAAAAAATATTTTCAACATGAAAGTCGCCTGTGCCACTCATGCCTTTTTTTGTAGTGACTAAAAATTAAGTTTTCTTCGCACGTACGAGACGGCAGAAGGGAGAAATATTTCACAATTTAGATATAGGTACGTTTCCACATCTGCGGCGGTAGCTAGGTCTTATAAAAGTTAAAAAACTATTTTCAACTTGAAAGTCGCCTGTGCCACTCATGCCTTTTTTTAGAGTGACTAAAAATTAAGTTTTCTTCGCACGTACGAGACGGCAGAATGGAGAAATTGTTCACAATTTAGATATAGGTACGTTTCCACATCTGCGGCGGTAGCTAGGTCTTATAAAAATTAAAAAATTAGTTTCAACATGAAAGTCGCCTGTGCCATTCATGCCTTTTTTTGTAGTAACTAAAAATTAAGTTTTCTTCGCACGTACGAGACGGCAGAAGGGAGAAATATTTCACAATTTAGATATAGGTACGTTTCCACATCTGCGGCGGTAGCTAGGTCTTATAAAAGTTAAAAAACTATTTTCAACTTGAAAGTCGCCTGTGCCACTCATGCCTTTTTTTAGAGTGACTAAAAATTAAGTTTTCTTCGCACGTACGAGACGGCAGAATGGAGAAATTGTTCACAATTTAGATATAGGTACGTTTCCACATCTGCGGCGGTAGCTAGGTCTTATAAAAATTAAAAAATTAGTTTCAACATGAAAGTCGCCTGTGCCATTCATGCCTTTTTTTGTAGTAACTAAAAATTAAGTTTTCTTCGCACGTACGAGACGGCAGAAGGGAGAAATATTTCACAATTTAGATATAGGTACGTTTCCACATCTGCGGCGGTAGCTAGGTCTTATAAAAGTTAAAAAACTATTTTCAACTTGAAAGTCGCCTGTGCCACTCATGCCTTTTTTTAGAGTGACTAAAAATTAAGTTTTCTTCGCACGTACGAGACGGCAGAATGGAGAAATTGTTCACAATTTAGATATAGGTACGTTTCCACATCTGCGGCGGTAGCTAGGTCTTATAAAAATTAAAAAACTATTTTCAACTTGAAAGTCGCCTGTGCCACTCATGCCTTTTTTTAGAGTGACTAAAAATTAAGTTTTCTTCGCACGTACGAGACGGCAGAATGGAGAAATTGTTCACAATTTAGATATAGGTACGTTTCCACATCTGCGGCGGTAGCTAGGTTTTATAAAAATTAAAAAATTAGTTTCAACATGAAAGTCGCCTGTGCCACTCATGCCTTTTTTTGTAGTGACTAAAAATTAAGTTTTCTTCGCACGTACGAGACGGCAGAAGGGAGAAATATTTCACAATTTAGATATAGGTACGTTTCCACATCTGCGGCGGTAGCTAGGTCTTATAAAAATTACAAAACTATTTTCAACTTGAAAGTCGCCTGTGCCACTCATGCCTTTTTTTAGAGTGACTAAAAATTAAGTTTTCTTCGCACGTACGAGACGGCAGAATGGAGAAATTGTTCACAATTTAGATATAGGTACGTTTCCACATCTGCGGCGGTAGCTAGGTCTTATAAAAATTAAAAAATTAGTTTCAACATGAAAGTCGCCTGTGCCACTCATGCCTTTTTTTGTAGTAACTAAAAATTAAGTTTTCTTCGCACGTACGAGACGGCAGAAGGGAGAAATATTTCACAATTTAGATATAGGTACGTTTCCACATCTGCGGCGGTAGCTAGGTCTTATAAAAGTTAAAAAACTATTTTCAACTTGAAAGTCGCCTGTGCCACTCATGCCTTTTTTTAGAGTGACTAAAAATTAAGTTTTCTTCGCACGTACGAGACGGCAGAATGGAGAAATTGTTCACAATTTAGATATAGGTACGTTTCCACATCTGCGGCGGTAGCTAGGTCTTATAAAAATTAAAAAATTAGTTTCAACATGAAAGTCGCCTGTGCCACTCATGCCTTTTTTTGTAGTGACTAAAAATTAAGTTTTCTTCGCACGTACGAGACGGCAGAAGGGAGAAATATTTCACAATTTAGATATAGGTACGTTTCCACATCTGCGGCGGTAGCTAGGTCTTATAAAAATTAAAAAACTATTTTCAACTTGAAAGTCGCCTGTGCCACTCATGCCTTTTTTTAGAGTGACTAAAAATTAAGTTTTCTTCGCACGTACGAGACGGCAGAAGGGAGAAATATTTCACAATTTAGATATAGGTACGTTTCCACATCTGCGGCGGTAGCTAGGTCTTATAAAAATTACAAAACTATTTTCAACTTGAAAGTCGCCTGTGCCACTCATGCCTTTTTTTAGAGTGACTAAAAATTAAGTTTTCTTCGCACGTACGAGACGGCAGAATGGAGAAATTGTTCACAATTTAGATATAGGTACGTTTCCACATCTGCGGCGGTAGCTAGGTCTTATAAAAATTAAAAAATTAGTTTCAACATGAAAGTCGCCTGTGCCACTCATGCCTTTTTTTGTAGTAACTAAAAATTAAGTTTTCTTCGCACGTACGAGACGGCAGAAGGGAGAAATATTTCACAATTTAGATATAGGTACGTTTCCACATCTGCGGCGGTAGCTAGGTCTTATAAAAGTTAAAAAACTATTTTCAACTTGAAAGTCGCCTGTGCCACTCATGCCTTTTTTTAGAGTGACTAAAAATTAAGTTTTCTTCGCACGTACGAGACGGCAGAATGGAGAAATTGTTCACAATTTAGATATAGGTACGTTTCCACATCTGCGGCGGTAGCTAGGTCTTATAAAAATTAAAAAATTAGTTTCAACATGAAAGTCGCCTGTGCCACTCATGCCTTTTTTTGTAGTAACTAAAAATTAAGTTTTCTTCGCACGTACGAGACGGCAGAAGGGAGAAATATTTCACAATTTAGATATAGGTACGTTTCCACATCTGCGGCGGTAGCTAGGTCTTATAAAAATTACAAAACTATTTTCAACTTGAAAGTCGCCTGTGCCACTCATGCCTTTTTTTAGAGTGACTAAAAATTAAGTTTTCTTCGCACGTACGAGACGGCAGAAGGGAGAAATATTTCACAATTTAGATATAGGTACGTTTCCACATCTGCGGCGGTAGCTAGGTCTTATAAAAATTACAAAACTATTTTCAACTTGAAAGTCGCCTGTGCCACTCATGCCTTTTTTTAGAGTGACTAAAAATTAAGTTTTCTTCGCACGTACGAGACGGCAGAATGGAGAAATTGTTCACAATTTAGATATAGGTACGTTTCCACATCTGCGGCGGTAGCTAGGTCTTATAAAAATTAAAAAATTAGTTTCAACATGAAAGTCGCCTGTGCCACTCATGCCTTTTTTTGTAGTAACTAAAAATTAAGTTTTCTTCGCACGTACGAGACGGCAGAAGGGAGAAATATTTCACAATTTAGATATAGGTACGTTTCCACATCTGCGGCGGTAGCTAGGTCTTATAAAAGTTAAAAAACTATTTTCAACTTGAAAGTCGCCTGTGCCACTCATGCCTTTTTTTAGAGTGACTAAAAATTAAGTTTTCTTCGCACGTACGAGACGGCAGAATGGAGAAATTGTTCACAATTTAGATATAGGTACGTTTCCACATCTGCGGCGGTAGCTAGGTCTTATAAAAATTAAAAAATTAGTTTCAACATGAAAGTCGCCTGTGCCACTCATGCCTTTTTTTGTAGTAACTAAAAATTAAGTTTTCTTCGCACGTACGAGACGGCAGAAGGGAGAAATATTTCACAATTTAGATATAGGTACGTTTCCACATCTGCGGCGGTAGCTAGGTCTTATAAAAGTTAAAAAACTATTTTCAACTTGAAAGTCGCCTGTGCCACTCATGCCTTTTTTTAGAGTGACTAAAAATTAAGTTTTCTTCGCACGTACGAGACGGCAGAATGGAGAAATTGTTCACAATTTAGATATAGGTACGTTTCCACATCTGCGGCGGTAGCTAGGTCTTATAAAAATTAAAAAATTAGTTTCAACATGAAAGTCGCCTGTGCCACTCATGCCTTTTTTTGTAGTGACTAAAAATTAAGTTTTCTTCGCACGTACGAGACGGCAGAAGGGAGAAATATTTCACAATTTAGATATAGGTACGTTTCCACATCTGCGGCGGTAGCTAGGTCTTATAAAAATTACAAAACTATTTTCAACTTGAAAGTCGCCTGTGCCACTCATGCCTTTTTTTAGAGTGACTAAAAATTAAGTTTTCTTCGCACGTACGAGACGGCAGAATGGAGAAATTGTTCACAATTTAGATATAGGTACGTTTCCACATCTGCGGCGGTAGCTAGGTCTTATAAAAATTAAAAAACTATTTTCAACTTGAAAGTCGCCTGTGCCACTCATGCCTTTTTTTAGAGTGACTAAAAATTAAGTTTTCTTCGCACGTACGAGACGGCAGAATGGAGAAATTGTTCACAATTTAGATATAGGTACGTTTCCACATCTGCGGCGGTAGCTAGGTCTTATAAAAATTAAAAAACTATTTTCAACTTGAAAGTCGCCTGTGCCACTCAAGCCTTTTTTTAGAGTGACTAAAAATTAAGTTTTCTTCGCACGTACGAGACGGCAGAATGGAGAAATTGTTCACAATTTAGATATAGGTACGTTTCCACATCTGCGGCGGTAGCTAGGTCTTATAAAAATTAAAAAACTATTTTCAACTTGAAAGTCGCCTGTGCCACTCAAGCCTTTTTTTAGAGTGACTAAAAATTAAGTTTTCTTCGCACGTACGAGACGGCAGAATGGAGAAATTGTTCACAATTTAGATATAGGTACGTTTCCACATCTGCGGCGGTAGCTAGGTCTTATAAAAATTAAAAAACTATTTTCAACTTGAAAGTCGCCTGTGCCACTCATGCCTTTTTTTGTAGTGACTAAAAATTAAGTTTTCTTCGCACGTACGAGACGGCAGAAGGGAGAAATATTTCACAATTTAGATATAGGTACGTTTCCACATCTGCGGCGGTAGCTAGGTCTTATAAAAATTACAAAACTATTTTCAACTTGAAAGTCGCCTGTGCCACTCATGCCTTTTTTTAGAGTGACTAAAAATTAAGTTTTCTTCGCACGTACGAGACGGCAGAATGGAGAAATTGTTCACAATTTAGATATAGGTACGTTTCCACATCTGCGGCGGTAGCTAGGTCTTATAAAAATTAAAAAATTAGTTTCAACATGAAAGTCGCCTGTGCCACTCATGCCTTTTTTTGTAGTAACTAAAAATTAAGTTTTCTTCGCACGTACGAGACGGCAGAAGGGAGAAATATTTCACAATTTAGATATAGGTACGTTTCCACATCTGCGGCGGTAGCTAGGTCTTATAAAAATTAAAAAACTATTTTCAACTTGAAAGTCGCCTGTGCCACTCATGCCTTTTTTTAGAGTGACTAAAAATTAAGTTTTCTTCGCACGTACGAGACGGCAGAATGGAGAAATTGTTCACAATTTAGATATAGGTACGTTTCCACATCTGCGGCGGTAGCTAGGTCTTATAAAAATTAAAAAATTATTTTCAACATGAAAGTCGCCTGTGCCACTCATGCCTTTTTTTGTAGTGACTAAAAATTAGGTTTTCTTCGCACGTACGAGACGGCAGAATGGAGAAATTGTTCACAATTTAGATATAGGTACGTTTCCACATCTGCGGCGGTAGCTAGGTCTTATAAAAATTAAAAAATTATTTTCAACATGAAAGTCGCCTGTGCCACTCATGCCTTTTTTTGTAGTGACTAAAAATTAGGTTTTCTTCGCACGTACGAGACGGCAGAATGGAGAAATTGTTCACAATTTAGATATAGGTACGTTTCCACATCTGCGGCGGTAGCTAGGTCTTATAAAAATTAAAAAACTATTTTCAACTTGAAAGTCGCCTGTGCCACTCATGCCTTTTTTTTAGAGTGACTAAAAATTAAGTTTTCTTCACACGTACGAGACGGCAGAATGGAGAAATTGTTCACAATTTAGATATAGGTACGTTTCCACATCTGCGGCGGTAGCTAGGTCTTATAAAAATTAAAAAATTAGTTTCAACATGAAAGTCGCCTGTGCCACTCATGCCTTTTTTTGTAGTGACTAAAAATTAAGTTTTCTTCGCACGTACGAGACGGCAGAAGGGAGAAATATTTCACAATTTAGATATAGGTACGTTTCCACATCTGCGGCGGTAGCTAGGTCTTATAAAAATTAAAAAACTATTTTCAACTTGAAAGTCGCCTGTGCCACTCATGCCTTTTTTTAGAGTGACTAAAAATTAAGTTTTCTTCGCACGTACGAGACGGCAGAATGGAGAAATTGTTCACAATTTAGATATAGGTACGTTACCACATCTGCGGCGGTAGCTAGGTCTTATAAAAATTAAAAAATTAGTTTCAACATGAAAGTCGCCTGTGCCACTCATGCCTTTTTTTGTAGTGACTAAAAATTAAGTTTTCTTCGCACGTACGAGACGGCAGAAGGGAGAAATATTTCACAATTTAGATATAGGTACGTTTCCACATCTGCGGCGGTAGCTAGGTCTTATAAAAATTACAAAACTATTTTCAACTTGAAAGTCGCCTGTGCCACTCATGCCTTTTTTTAGAGTGACTAAAAATTAAGTTTTCTTCGCACGTACTAGACGGCAGAATGGAGAAATTGTTCACAATTTAGATATAGGTACGTTTCCACATCTGCGGCGGTAGCTAGGTCTTATAAAAATTAAAAAATTAGTTTCAACATGAAAGTCGCCTGTGCCACTCATGCCTTTTTTTGTAGTAACTAAAAATTAAGTTTTCTTCGCACGTACGAGACGGCAGAAGGGAGAAATATTTCACAATTTAGATATAGGTACGTTTCCACATCTGCGGCGGTAGCTAGGTCTTATAAAAATTAAAAAACTATTTTCAACTTGAAAGTCGCCTGTGCCACTCATGCCTTTTTTTAGAGTGACTAAAAATTAAGTTTTCTTCGCACGTACGAGACGGCAGAATGGAGAAATTGTTCACAATTTAGATATAGGTACGTTTCCACATCTGCGGCGGTAGCTAGGTCTTATAAAAATTAAAAAATTATTTTCAACATGAAAGTCGCCTGTGCCACTCATGCCTTTTTTTGTAGTGACTAAAAATTAGGTTTTCTTCGCACGTACGAGACGGCAGAATGGAGAAATTGTTCACAATTTAGATATAGGTACGTTTCCACATCTGCGGCGGTAGCTAGGTCTTATAAAAATTAAAAAATTATTTTCAACATGAAAGTCGCCTGTGCCACTCATGCCTTTTTTTGTAGTGACTAAAAATTAGGTTTTCTTCGCACGTACGAGACGGCAGAATGGAGAAATTGTTCACAATTTAGATATAGGTACGTTTCCACATCTGCGGCGGTAGCTAGGTCTTATAAAAATTAAAAAATTAGTTTCAACATGAAAGTCGCCTGTGCCACTCATGCCTTTTTTTGTAGTAACTAAAAATTAAGTTTTCTTCGCACGTACGAGACGGCAGAAGGGAGAAATATTTCACAATTTAGATATAGGTACGTTTCCACATCTGCGGCGGTAGCTAGGTCTTATAAAAGTTAAAAAACTATTTTCAACTTGAAAGTCGCCTGTGCCACTCATGCCTTTTTTTAGAGTGACTAAAAATTAAGTTTTCTTCGCACGTACGAGACGGCAGAAGGGAGAAATATTTCACAATTTAGATATAGGTACGTTTCCACATCTGCGGCGGTAGCTAGGTCTTATAAAAGTTAAAAAACTATTTTCAACTTGAAAGTCGCCTGTGCCACTCATGCCTTTTTTTGTAGTGACTAAAAATTAAGTTTTCTTCGCACGTACGAGACGGCAGAAGGGAGAAATATTTCACAATTTAGATATAGGTACGTTTCCACATCTGCGGCGGTAGCTAGGTCTTATAAAAATTACAAAACTATTTTCAACTTGAAAGTCGCCTGTGCCACTCATGCCTTTTTTTAGAGTGACTAAAAATTAAGTTTTCTTCGCACGTACGAGACGGCAGAATGGAGAAATTGTTCACAATTTAGATATAGGTACGTTTCCACATCTGCGGCGGTAGCTAGGTCTTATAAAAATTAAAAAACTATTTTCAACTTGAAAGTCGCCTGTGCCACTCATGCCTTTTTTTAGAGTGACTAAAAATTAAGTTTTCTTCGCACGTACGAGACGGCAGAATGGAGAAATTGTTCACAATTTAGATATAGGTACGTTTCCACATCTGCGGCGGTAGCTAGGTCTTATAAAAATTAAAAAACTATTTTCAACTTGAAAGTCGCCTGTGCCACTCATGCCTTTTTTTAGAGTGACTAAAAATTAAGTTTTCTTCGCACGTACGAGACGGCAGAATGGAGAAATTGTTCACAATTTAGATATAGGTACGTTTCCACATCTGCGGCGGTAGCTAGGTCTTATAAAAATTACAAAACTATTTTCAACTTGAATGTCGCCTGTGCCACTCATGCTTTTTTTAGAGTGACTAAAAATTAAGTTTTCTTCGCACGTACGAGACGGCAGAAGGGAGAAATATTTCACAATTTAGATATAGGTACGTTTCCACATCTGCGGCGGTAGCTAGGTCTTATAAAAATTACAAAACTATTTTCAACTTGAAAGTCGCCTGTGCCACTCATGCCTTTTTTTAGAGTGACTAAAAATTAAGTTTTCTTCGCACGTACGAGACGGCAGAATGGAGAAATTGTTCACAATTTAGATATAGGTACGTTTCCACATCTGCGGCGGTAGCTAGGTCTTATAAAAATTAAAAAACTATTTTCAACTTGAAAGTCGCCTGTGCCACTCATGCCTTTTTTTAGAGTGACTAAAAATTAAGTTTTCTTCGCACGTACGAGACGGCAGAATGGAGAAATTGTTCACAATTTAGATATAGGTACGTTTCCACATCTGCGGCGGTAGCTAGGTCTTATAAAAATTAAAAAACTATTTTCAACTTGAAAGTCGCCTGTGCCACTCATGCCTTTTTTTGTAGTGACTAAAAATTAAGTTTTCTTCGCACGTACGAGACGGCAGAAGGGAGAAATATTTCACAATTTAGATATAGGTACGTTTCCACATCTGCGGCGGTAGCTAGGTCTTATAAAAATTAAAAAACTATTTTCAACTTGAAAGTCGCCTGTGCCACTCATGCCTTTTTTTAGAGTGACTAAAAATTAAGTTTTCTTCGCACGTACGAGACGGCAGAATGGAGAAATTGTTCACAATTTAGATATAGGTACGTTTCCACATCTGCGGCGGTAGCTAGGTCTTATAAAAATTAAAAAATTATTTTCAACATGAAAGTCGCCTGTGCCACTCATGCCTTTTTTTGTAGTGACTAAAAATTAGGTTTTCTTCGCACGTACGAGACGGCAGAATGGAGAAATTGTTCACAATTTAGATATAGGTACGTTTCCACATCTGCGGCGGTAGCTAGGTCTTATAAAAATTAAAAAACTATTTTCAACTTGAAAGTCGCCTGTGCCACTCATGCCTTTTTTTAGAGTGACTAAAAATTAAGTTTTCTTCGCACGTACGAGACGGCAGAATGGAGAAATTGTTCACAATTTAGATATAGGTACGTTTCCACATCTGCGGCGGTAGCTAGGTCTTATAAAAATTAAAAAATTAGTTTCAACATGAAAGTCGCCTGTGCCACTCATGCCTTTTTTTGTAGTGACTAAAAATTAAGTTTTCTTCGCACGTACGAGACGGCAGAAGGGAGAAATATTTCACAATTTAGATATAGGTACGTTTCCACATCTGCGGCGGTAGCTAGGTCTTATAAAAATTAAAAAACTATTTTCAACTTGAAAGTCGCCTGTGCCACTCATGCCTTTTTTTAGAGTGACTAAAAATTAAGTTTTCTTCGCACGTACGAGACGGCAGAATGGAGAAATTGTTCACAATTTAGATATAGGTACGTTTCCACATCTGCGGCGGTAGCTAGGTCTTATAAAAATTAAAAAATTAGTTTCAACATGAAAGTCGCCTGTGCCACTCATGCCTTTTTTTGTAGTGACTAAAAATTAAGTTTTCTTCGCACGTACGAGACGGCAGAAGGGAGAAATATTTCACAATTTAGATATAGGTACGTTTCCACATCTGCGGCGGTAGCTAGGTCTTATAAAAATTACAAAACTATTTTCAACTTGAAAGTCGCCTGTGCCACTCATGCCTTTTTTTAGAGTGACTAAAAATTAAGTTTTCTTCGCACGTACGAGACGGCAGAATGGAGAAATTGTTCACAATTTAGATATAGGTACGTTTCCACATCTGCGGCGGTAGCTAGGTCTTATAAAAATTAAAAAATTAGTTTCAACATGAAAGTCGCCTGTGCCACTCATGCCTTTTTTTGTAGTGACTAAAAATTAAGTTTTCTTCGCACGTACGAGACGGCAGAAGGGAGAAATATTTCACAATTTAGATATAGGTACGTTTCCACATCTGCGGCGGTAGCTAGGTCTTATAAAAATTACAAAACTATTTTCAACTTGAAAGTCGCCTGTGCCACTCATGCCTTTTTTTAGAGTGACTAAAAATTAAGTTTTCTTCGCACGTACGAGACGGCAGAATGGAGAAATTGTTCACAATTTAGATATAGGTACGTTTCCACATCTGCGGCGGTAGCTAGGTCTTATAAAAATTAAAAAATTAGTTTCAACATGAAAGTCGCCTGTGCCACTCATGCCTTTTTTTGTAGTGACTAAAAATTAAGTTTTCTTCGCACGTACGAGACGGCAGAAGGGAGAAATATTTCACAATTTAGATATAGGTACGTTTCCACATCTGCGGCGGTAGCTAGGTCTTATAAAAATTACAAAACTATTTTCAACTTGAAAGTCGCCTGTGCCACTCATGCCTTTTTTTGTAGTGACTAAAAATTAAGTTTTCTTCGCACGTACGAGACGGCAGAAGGGAGAAATATTTCACAATTTAGATATAGGTACGTTTCCACATCTGCGGCGGTAGCTAGGTCTTATAAAAATTACAAAACTATTTTCAACTTGAAAGTCGCCTGTGCCACTCATGCCTTTTTTTAGAGTGACTAAAAATTAAGTTTTCTTCGCACGTACGAGACGGCAGAATGGAGAAATTGTTCACAATTTAGATATAGGTACGTTTCCACATCTGCGGCGGTAGCTAGGTCTTATAAAAATTAAAAAATTAGTTTCAACATGAAAGTCGCCTGTGCCACTCATGCCTTTTTTTGTAGTAACTAAAAATTAAGTTTTCTTCGCACGTACGAGACGGCAGAAGGGAGAAATATTTCACAATTTAGATATAGGTACGTTTCCACATCTGCGGCGGTAGCTAGGTCTTATAAAAATTAAAAAACTATTTTCAACTTGAAAGTCGCCTGTGCCACTCATGCCTTTTTTTAGAGTGACTCAAAATTAAGTTTTCTTCGCACGTACGAGACGGCAGAATGGAGAAATTGTTCACAATTTAGATATAGGTACGTTTCCACATCTGCGGCGGTAGCTAGGTCTTATAAAAATTAAAAAATTATTTTCAACATGAAAGTCGCCTGTGCCACTCATGCCTTTTTTTGTAGTGACTAAAAATTAGGTTTTCTTCGCACGTACGAGACGGCAGAATGGAGAAATTGTTCACAATTTAGATATAGGTACGTTTCCACATCTGCGGCGGTAGCTAGGTCTTATAAAAATTAAAAAATTATTTTCAACATGAAAGTCGCCTGTGCCACTCATGCCTTTTTTTGTAGTGACTAAAAATTAGGTTTTCTTCGCACGTACGAGACGGCAGAATGGAGAAATTGTTCACAATTTAGATATAGGTACGTTTCCACATCTGCGGCGGTAGCTAGGTCTTATAAAAATTAAAAAACTATTTTCAACTTGAAAGTCGCCTGTGCCACTCATGCCTTTTTTTAGAGTGACTAAAAATTAAGTTTTCTTCGCACGTACGAGACGGCAGAATGGAGAAATTGTTCACAATTTAGATATAGGTACGTTTCCACATCTGCGGCGGTAGCTAGGTCTTATAAAAAGTAAAAAATTAGTTTCAACATGAAAGTCGCCTGTGCCACTCATGCCTTTTTTTGTAGTGACTAAAAATTAAGTTTTCTTCGCACGTACGAGACGGCAGAAGGGAGAAATATTTCACAATTTAGATATAGGTACGTTTCCACATCTGCGGCGGTAGCTAGGTCTTATAAAAATTACAAAACTATTTTCAACTTGAAAGTCGCCTGTGCCACTCATGCCTTTTTTTGTAGTGACTAAAAATTAAGTTTTCTTCGCACGTACGAGACGGCAGAAGGGAGAAATATTTCACAATTTAGATATAGGTACGTTTCCACATCTGCGGCGGTAGCTAGGTCTTATAAAAATTACAAAACTATTTTCAACTTGAAAGTCGCCTGTGCCACTCATGCCTTTTTTTAGAGTGACTAAAAATTAAGTTTTCTTCGCACGTACGAGACGGCAGAATGGAGAAATTGTTCACAATTTAGATATAGGTACGTTTCCACATCTGCGGCGGTAGCTAGGTCTTATAAAAATTAAAAAATTAGTTTCAACATGAAAGTCGCCTGTGCCACTCATGCCTTTTTTTGTAGTAACTAAAAATTAAGTTTTCTTCGCACGTACGAGACGGCAGAAGGGAGAAATATTTCACAATTTAGATATAGGTACGTTTCCACATCTGCGGCGGTAGCTAGGTCTTATAAAAATTAAAAAACTATTTTCAACTTGAAAGTCGCCTGTGCCACTCATGCCTTTTTTTAGAGTGACTAAAAATTAAGTTTTCTTCGCACGTACGAGACGGCAGAATGGAGAAATTGTTCACAATTTAGATATAGGTACGTTTCCACATCTGCGGCGGTAGCTAGGTCTTATAAAAATTAAAAAATTATTTTCAACATGAAAGTCGCCTGTGCCACTCATGCCTTTTTTTGTAGTGACTAAAAATTAGGTTTTCTTCGCACGTACGAGACGGCAGAATGGAGAAATTGTTCACAATTTAGATATAGGTACGTTTCCACATCTGCGGCGGTAGCTAGGTCTTATAAAAATTAAAAAATTATTTTCAACATGAAAGTCGCCTGTGCCACTCATGCCTTTTTTTGTAGTGACTAAAAATTAGGTTTTCTTCGCACGTACGAGACGGCAGAATGGAGAAATTGTTCACAATTTAGATATAGGTACGTTTCCACATCTGCGGCGGTAGCTAGGTCTTATAAAAATTAAAAAACTATTTTCAACTTGAAAGTCGCCTGTGCCACTCATGCCTTTTTTTTAGAGTGACTAAAAATTAAGTTTTCTTCACACGTACGAGACGGCAGAATGGAGAAATTGTTCACAATTTAGATATAGGTACGTTTCCACATCTGCGGCGGTAGCTAGGTCTTATAAAAATTAAAAAATTAGTTTCAACATGAAAGTCGCCTGTGCCACTCATGCCTTTTTTTGTAGTGACTAAAAATTAAGTTTTCTTCGCACGTACGAGACGGCAGAAGGGAGAAATATTTCACAATTTAGATATAGGTACGTTTCCACATCTGCGGCGGTAGCTAGGTCTTATAAAAATTAAAAAACTATTTTCAACTTGAAAGTCGCCTGTGCCACTCATGCCTTTTTTTAGAGTGACTAAAAATTAAGTTTTCTTCGCACGTACGAGACGGCAGAATGGAGAAATTGTTCACAATTTAGATATAGGTACGTTACCACATCTGCGGCGGTAGCTAGGTCTTATAAAAATTAAAAAATTAGTTTCAACATGAAAGTCGCCTGTGCCACTCATGCCTTTTTTTGTAGTGACTAAAAATTAAGTTTTCTTCGCACGTACGAGACGGCAGAAGGGAGAAATATTTCACAATTTAGATATAGGTACGTTTCCACATCTGCGGCGGTAGCTAGGTCTTATAAAAATTACAAAACTATTTTCAACTTGAAAGTCGCCTGTGCCACTCATGCCTTTTTTTAGAGTGACTAAAAATTAAGTTTTCTTCGCACGTACTAGACGGCAGAATGGAGAAATTGTTCACAATTTAGATATAGGTACGTTTCCACATCTGCGGCGGTAGCTAGGTCTTATAAAAATTAAAAAATTAGTTTCAACATGAAAGTCGCCTGTGCCACTCATGCCTTTTTTTGTAGTAACTAAAAATTAAGTTTTCTTCGCACGTACGAGACGGCAGAAGGGAGAAATATTTCACAATTTAGATATAGGTACGTTTCCACATCTGCGGCGGTAGCTAGGTCTTATAAAAATTAAAAAACTATTTTCAACTTGAAAGTCGCCTGTGCCACTCATGCCTTTTTTTAGAGTGACTAAAAATTAAGTTTTCTTCGCACGTACGAGACGGCAGAATGGAGAAATTGTTCACAATTTAGATATAGGTACGTTTCCACATCTGCGGCGGTAGCTAGGTCTTATAAAAATTAAAAAATTATTTTCAACATGAAAGTCGCCTGTGCCACTCATGCCTTTTTTTGTAGTGACTAAAAATTAGGTTTTCTTCGCACGTACGAGACGGCAGAATGGAGAAATTGTTCACAATTTAGATATAGGTACGTTTCCACATCTGCGGCGGTAGCTAGGTCTTATAAAAATTAAAAAATTATTTTCAACATGAAAGTCGCCTGTGCCACTCATGCCTTTTTTTGTAGTGACTAAAAATTAGGTTTTCTTCGCACGTACGAGACGGCAGAATGGAGAAATTGTTCACAATTTAGATATAGGTACGTTTCCACATCTGCGGCGGTAGCTAGGTCTTATAAAAATTACAAAACTATTTTCAACTTGAAAGTCGCCTGTGCCACTCATGCCTTTTTTTAGAGTGACTAAAAATTAAGTTTTCTTCGCACGTACGAGACGGCAGAATGGAGAAATTGTTCACAATTTAGATATAGGTACGTTTCCACATCTGCGGCGGTAGCTAGGTCTTATAAAAATTAAAAAATTAGTTTCAACATGAAAGTCGCCTGTGCCACTCATGCCTTTTTTTGTAGTAACTAAAAATTAAGTTTTCTTCGCACGTACGAGACGGCAGAAGGGAGAAATATTTCACAATTTAGATATAGGTACGTTTCCACATCTGCGGCGGTAGCTAGGTCTTATAAAAATTAAAAAACTATTTTCAACTTGAAAGTCGCCAGTGCCACTCATGCCTTTTTTTAGAGTGACTAAAAATTAAGTTTTCTTCGCACGTACGAGACGGCAGAATGGAGAAATTGTTCACAATTTAGATATAGGTACGTTTCCACATCTGCGGCGGTAGCTAGGTCTTATAAAAATTAAAAAATTATTTTCAACATGAAAGTCGCCTGTGCCACTCATGCCTTTTTTTGTAGTGACTAAAAATTAGGTTTTCTTCGCACGTACGAGACGGCAGAATGGAGAAATTGTTCACAATTTAGATATAGGTACGTTTCCACATCTGCGGCGGTAGCTAGGTCTTATAAAAATTAAAAAATATTTTTCAACATGAAAGTCGCCTGTGCCACTCATGCCTTTTTTTGTAGTGACTAAAAATTAGGTTTTCTTCGCACGTACGAGACGGCAGAATGGAGAAATTGTTCACAATTTAGATATAGGTACGTTTCCACATCTGCGGCGGTAGCTAGGTCTTATAAAAATTAAAAAACTATTTTCAACTTGAAAGTCGCCTGTGCCACTCATGCCTTTTTTTTAGAGTGACTAAAAATTAAGTTTTCTTCACACGTACGAGACGGCAGAATGGAGAAATTGTTCACAATTTAGATATAGGTACGTTTCCACATCTGCGGCGGTAGCTAGGTCTTATAAAAATTAAAAAATTAGTTTCAACATGAAAGTCGCCTGTGCCACTCATGCCTTTTTTTGTAGTGACTAAAAATTAAGTTTTCTTCGCACGTACGAGACGGCAGAAGGGAGAAATATTTCACAATTTAGATATAGGTACGTTTCCACATCTGCGGCGGTAGCTAGGTCTTATAAAAATTAAAAAACTATTTTCAACTTGAAAGTCGCCTGTGCCACTCATGCCTTTTTTTAGAGTGACTAAAAATTAAGTTTTCTTCGCACGTACGAGACGGCAGAATGGAGAAATTGTTCACAATTTAGATATAGGTACGTTACCACATCTGCGGCGGTAGCTAGGTCTTATAAAAATTAAAAAATTAGTTTCAACATGAAAGTCGCCTGTGCCACTCATGCCTTTTTTTGTAGTGACTAAAAATTAAGTTTTCTTCGCACGTACGAGACGGCAGAAGGGAGAAATATTTCACAATTTAGATATAGGTACGTTTCCACATCTGCGGCGGTAGCTAGGTCTTATAAAAATTACAAAACTATTTTCAACTTGAAAGTCGCCTGTGCCACTCATGCCTTTTTTTAGAGTGACTAAAAATTAAGTTTTCTTCGCACGTACTAGACGGCAGAATGGAGAAATTGTTCACAATTTAGATATAGGTACGTTTCCACATCTGCGGCGGTAGCTAGGTCTTATAAAAATTAAAAAATTAGTTTCAACATGAAAGTCGCCTGTGCCACTCATGCCTTTTTTTGTAGTAACTAAAAATTAAGTTTTCTTCGCACGTACGAGACGGCAGAAGGGAGAAATATTTCACAATTTAGATATAGGTACGTTTCCACATCTGCGGCGGTAGCTAGGTCTTATAAAAATTAAAAAACTATTTTCAACTTGAAAGTCGCCTGTGCCACTCATGCCTTTTTTTAGAGTGACTAAAAATTAAGTTTTCTTCGCACGTACGAGACGGCAGAATGGAGAAATTGTTCACAATTTAGATATAGGTACGTTTCCACATCTGCGGCGGTAGCTAGGTCTTATAAAAATTAAAAAATTATTTTCAACATGAAAGTCGCCTGTGCCACTCATGCCTTTTTTTGTAGTGACTAAAAATTAGGTTTTCTTCGCACGTACGAGACGGCAGAATGGAGAAATTGTTCACAATTTAGATATAGGTACGTTTCCACATCTGCGGCGGTAGCTAGGTCTTATAAAAATTAAAAAATTATTTTCAACATGAAAGTCGCCTGTGCCACTCATGCCTTTTTTTGTAGTGACTAAAAATTAGGTTTTCTTCGCACGTACGAGACGGCAGAATGGAGAAATTGTTCACAATTTAGATATAGGTACGTTTCCACATCTGCGGCGGTAGCTAGGTCTTATAAAAATTAAAAAACTATTTTCAACTTGAAAGTCGCCTGTGCCACTCATGCCTTTTTTTTAGAGTGACTAAAAATTAAGTTTTCTTCACACGTACGAGACGGCAGAATGGAGAAATTGTTCACAATTTAGATATAGGTACGTTTCCACATCTGCGGCGGTAGCTAGGTCTTATAAAAATTAAAAAATTAGTTTCAACATGAAAGTCGCCTGTGCCACTCATGCCTTTTTTTGTAGTGACTAAAAATTAAGTTTTCTTCGCACGTACGAGACGGCAGAAGGGAGAAATATTTCACAATTTAGATATAGGTACGTTTCCACATCTGCGGCGGTAGCTAGGTCTTATAAAAATTACAAAATTATTTTCAACATGAAAGTCGCCTGTGCCACTCATGCCTTTTTTTGTAGTGACTAAAAATTAAGTTTTCTTCGCACGTACGAGACGGCAGAAGGGAGAAATATTTCACAATTTAGATATAGGTACGTTTCCACATCTGCGGCGGTAGCTAGGTCTTATAAAAATTAAAAAATTATTTTCAACATGAAAGTCGCCTGTGCCACTCATGCCTTTTTTTGTAGTGACTAAAAGTTAAGTTTTCTTAACATTTTCTAACACATTTAAATACTTTTTCGATGAAAACTTTCACAACAGAAGCATCATGCTTCAGGTCCTCTGTAAAAAAGCAAATGTTTTTATTAATTTCTGTTCGGGGCATGATAATGCGGCAAGCTGCTATCTCGAATTTGAAACAACTCTATTCTAACCAAATCTTGACTGTGAATGAGCTTCCCAAATTTTGTAAGTAGTGAGCAAATTTTGAGTATTTTCAAGAGGCAAGCAAAAACGATTCCCGGCAAGAGCGGTTTCCACTAGTTTTGTGTATATGATAAGCAAATCATCAAATGTAAACACACTAGTAGTATGGATAAAAAGTGGGCACTGCTCATTGATATGAGAGGTAAAGTGGTGAAACTATAGAAGACAAATTTACATGTTGCTTTTGTATTCAATAACAACTGGCATTTGGGTTATATAATAATTCAGGCTAACGAAGAAGATCTTGTGGCAGAAATATCCGTACTTAATTTGGATCCTAGTACCACAGTGTACCTACTTTATTCCGGAGTTCACCATCTGGTTGACTATAGCTTTTCCACATGTTATTTGTGAGGTGAAGTGCACTGAAAACGCAACTCGCAGAAAAGATTTACTTTGGGTAAAGCTTAAATACAAAAGATTGAAGCAAATTTCAGCAAATTTAGCGTTGACTCCCCCGCTCTATAAAAATATATTTACCATTAATTAAATCAATAAAGTATAACTTGAAAATACATTTGTTTTGTACTGCATTGACCGTTATAAATCCATGAATATGATTGGCGTCCCGCTAGGTAGTAAATCCAAAGATTCCATATAATCTGGAGAAATTCCTAGTTTTTTGCGACTCATTTCTTTTCTATGCTTTATATATTTTGTATATTTTATAGAGCCCCAGCTGTATCGCTTGAACTAGCAGGTAATTTTCTTCTGGTAACAATTTGATTATTGTTCATTTAGACTGGTTTTTTTCTTCCCAAATTCACGGAGAAAGAAAATAGAGCTCCAATACTTCGAAATAGTCTCGAAACGCCCCTTTATCTTAAATGGAGCGAAGTTTGGAGAGAAAAGATGTCAAGATGACCATTTGCATGACCTTTTAAAAGGTTGAGAGGGGGAAATTTTTTATCAAAAAAAAAAAATTTTTTGCCGATTTTTATACCCTAAACGCAAATACACACCGGACATTTATGTTTCTCTTAAAGTACATGAAAAAAGGAACATTTTGACTTATCGCAGAAAATTTAGAAAAAATAAACTTTTTAGTTACGGCCATCTGAGGAAAAATCAGTTTTTCTCGATTTTCCGCTCGGGAAAGCATCTAATCGTAATTCCGACCGATGGCGAGAACGGATTCCTCGGAAAATTTTACGTCGACGTAGCATATCTGGAAGTTTTCCTTGAACAAAATTACACTCTGGCATTCCAGAAACCAAAATTTGTCATGGACCGCAAAAAATGGAAGAAGAAACAAAATTCCACATAGAAATCGACTGACGAAAAATTACTAGCTGAAAATTTGGGTTTCAAGATATTTTGGCATCCGGAAGAAGATGCAATATTTTTTGTAGCGATTTGGAAACCACCCCATTCACTTGTGGATCAGTTGGCATGGAATCTCTCATATATAAAAATAAGCATCTTTCCGAGTGCTTCGCGACTATGTTTTCAAAATTTCATTTAACAAAAAATTCGACGAGATAATCCATTTGTTTTTGAGCAAAAAAAACGACACCAATATTAAACAATGACTGTGACGGTTCTAATAAATATTTTTTAATTTTGACAAAAGCACATGGAAGCTTGTTCCCTCTTATATATGCCCAGCGAGTTTTATTAAAATAGAATGTGGAAAAAAAATTTAAACAGTTTCGACAGTTTTCAATACTTTTCGATTTTTCTGGATTACAAAATTATTATTGTGCTAAATCTAATAAACCGATCGAAACGAAATTTACAGGATTCTTTTATTACAACTTTAAGATTTTCTATCTGTGATGTGGAAGTTCTAACTACATTTTAAAGTGCCTAAAATAATTAATTAAGAAAAACCAGTTTTTTGGGCCCATTCGTTTTTTATTGCCATTTTGCAAAACCGCTAATAAATTTTTTAACCTCTAACCTATGATATAGTATGTAGAAAGAGATTCTGCAACTTTTTTCTCCCTTCAACTTTCTTCTACATTGAATATTTAAAAAGTTATAAGCAAAACAAGTAGGAAAAACACGCATTTTTTTCATTTTTTTTTATTGTTGCATTTTAAACAATGTTCCCGACCTCTCCGCTCTGGAGGATAAGTTAATCCTTATTCTAGGCATTATTCCCGAGGTATTCATGTAAAAACATTGCGGTCACCTCTTACGTCCATATAAAGCTAATTTCTGACGGACGGGTCTTGGACTATTAAGGTTATTAAGGATATTAAGAGGAACATGCTGAGTAGTTTTCACAGTTATTACGCCAGATTTGCATACCACGTTTTAAATTATAATTATGCTAATCTTAAAAATGTAATTTACGAGTTTGTTTTAATTGGAGGAAACTTGATTAAAGTTATCGACAATACAAATGTTGTTTGTTTTACAGTAAAATACGCGAGTCTTTCTTTTAAGTGTTTTTTAAGCTTCTTTTAATTCTGCAAATTTTTTTTTATTTGGAGCTGCCTGGAATATTAGCCTCGTGAAAGAAAACTATGTGAAAGTTAATTTAGGGATACTGAATTTGATTTAAACCCAGATTATTTATGCATCTAATCTAATGGTTAGTTAAAAGTTCAGTATCTAGGAAATTAACTGGAAGATCGATTAACTATAAAAAAAGTTATGGCGGATTAAGAAAATCTTCGAAATCCTCAGTAACGACAAGTCAGAATAGCGGCCCAACTAGAATGTAAAACAGAGATTTTCAGAAATTTTCTCTGCTATTCTCAAATTTCTCAGAGCTTTTTCAGATAAGCTCTGCTTTTCTCAAATTTTGTGTTTCCGGATAATTGCTTCCATATCATCATAATTTTGGGAAAACTACCGAATTTAGTTAACAAGTTAGATTCATGGATCAGTTGCTTAGTTAAAACCTCAGCTTCTGGATAGTGAAGACTGGAATATTAGTTTCTCGGGCAAAGACCATTTCTGGACAACTGAATGCATTTTATATGACTTTTGAGAGGAATACTGACAATGGTTTAAACTCCAGATTCATAGATTTGGTGCTTAGTTAAATGTTCAGTTTCTGGAAAATTGCCTGGAAGGTTAGTTAACTAAAAAAAAGTTATATCGGATTAAGAAAATCGAGATTGTCACAAATGATAAGCCCAGCTCGAACGAAAAGACCTGGATTTTCAACTTTTATTACTAGTTTGCGCTCTTTCTTTTTCCAATTTTGCGTTTATAAGTAATTGTCGGCATTTCCTCTGCCCTTTGGGAAAACTGCAGAGTCTAGTTAACACACCAGATTTATAGATGGGCTGCTTACTTAAAATCTTAGTTTCCGGATATTAGTGACTAGAATATTACTTTCTTAAACAAATGCCACGTGAAAAAATACTAACATTGATTTAGTCTCTAGGTTTATAAATCTTGTGCTTAGTTAAAAGTTAGTTTCTGGGAAATTGACTGGAAGATTAGTTAGTTAACTGGGAAAAAGTTAGATTGGATTAAGAAAATCTTGGAGATCCTTAATAATGGTGAGCCCAACATGAATTCAGAACCCCAATTTTCCGAACTTTGATCAATAGCATATGTTCTTTGCTTTTCCCAATTTTTGTATTTCTGGAGAATTGCCTCCTTTCCATTGGACTTTGTGAAATCTCTTGAACTTAGTTAACCAGCCAAGATTCATGGATCCCTTGCTTAGTTAAAAAATCTCAATTTCCGGACACCTTACTGGAATACTGCTTTCTTAAACGAAAGCCATTGAGAATATTAATCAATTTCACCTGACTTCTGGACAAAATACTGACATTGACGTAAACTCCAGATTTATGGATATAGTGCTTGGTTAAAAGCTGTATTTCTGGAAAATTAGTTAACTGGAAAAAGTCACATCAGAAAACATCGTAATGGCATATCGATGCAATTCGAATGTTGAATTCCTAATTCTGGGAACTTTTATTGTTAGCTCTCAGTCTTTCCCAGTTTTGTGTTTCTGAAAAATTGCCTGCATTCCATCCGACTTCTGGAAAAACTGCCGAATTTAGTTAACCATATTCATGGGCCAGTTACTTAGTTAAAACTTCACTTTCCAGATACTGACAACTGGAATATTAGTTTTTCTAATAAGTCACGTGAATCTTTATTTGTGAATGAATGTGTTTAGTGTACGTCAAAATGTTGTAAGTAAGTTCATAATCTGTATTTGTTAATCATATCTATAGTCGTTAGTCCGTATTTTTCGTTATTCTCTCTTGCATTGATCGCTCTCCCATAAACATATTCCATGAAATATTTATTGTTACTATATTATAAGGTAGTTAGGCTATATTTCTATTTTAATATTTATGTTCTGTATAATAACCCTATAGTCGTTAGTGTTTAATGTGGCAGTCGTTAGGTCGTCTTTTCTTGCCTTGGGCAGTAAATCTATAGAATTTTCATAACTAACTATTACAGCGGGATAAACCCGGCAAAAGTGTTGGTTCTCAGAAACACCTTACGTACTCGGGTACAGGTAATCAGGGGAATTCCGGCACTTACAATGTCGAACAGAATGGTGAGTCGACGGACCAATCACCAGCCAGGAATCTCCTGATTACCAACCCCATTTTATCAACCTTCTGGAGACTAACATTTTTGGATTGTGAAGAGACGACACTTCGCTTACAGTCATTGAGTTTAACACATAAACATTGAGAAAGGAAACGTGTTCCTTTCTCACATCACTTGTAAATTTGTGTAAATAAGTGTAAATAAATTACTTAAGTCAACGTTTGACAGTTTATTTCACTAACTAGAGGTGTTGGCAACCAGTGCCATTTACAGTCACAGCAAGTAACCTAACAGAATGTTATATGTCATTAGTTACTAATGTACTAATATGTACTATACGTAAAATACATCATATGTAATATACATCATGTACAGAACGAAACGTTCTTCTTCTGCTTCGTTTATGGCCTTAGCCTGCAAGAGCTGTTGGCGATGATAATTTTCTCGATGTTAATACCTCTCACCGATCCAGTCTGTAATCGCCACCCCTGGAGCAGGCAACCGACAATACAAACAATTGTAATACGAGTTGCCACCAAACAGCTAGCGCTGCGCGATAATTGGCCTTTTTGGCTTTTCGCCGTTCGTACCTCTCACCGATCCAGCGCTTCGAGCTAAGAAAGCTATGCTTCCAATAATATTGAAATATAAATTCAGCTTCAGTTTTTTTCCAGCTCCTCCTGGGTTTCCTGGTTTCCATTTCCACGGCCGACTTACTACAGAAGGGCTACTTGCCTCCTAGCCATGCGGTAACTTCTGGAGGAAGCTCCGATTTCTTGAAGACCCCCCGTGTTCCAGTCACTCTGAAACAAATCTCTCAGTCTGCCCCCCGTTTGAGGACGCTCCCGATACCATTGGAACCAAGAGGTCTCTACGACGCTCCCCATAACGTCGTTCCCGTATTCAGAGCCCAGATACGGCCGGTTCCTGTGGTACCAGTGGTGCCTAAACATCTCTACGACGCCCCAGCTTCGATTCTGATAAAGTCTGAGGTTCCAGCTGTTCCTAATGGGTTCTACGGTGCACCTGTTCCGATCGTGAGAACACCAGGTGTACCAGTACCTAGTGTACCAAGACGATTGTACGATGCTTCTATCAGAAATATTCAACTGGCACCTGTTGGTCCTCCCGCAGCTATTCTAAGGTCGGAGAACGAGAACGACGGGCTTGGAAGTTACAGATACAGGTACGTTGAAAGATTGAGAATATCGTTTTTGCAATGATATACATGTTTTTGTGTGAGCAAAGATGTAGATGGAGGTTGAAGGTTTGTAAGGTTTTCTGGTATGCCCACGTCGCACGTCAACGTTATTGACGAACAACCCAGTTCAATAATAATTCAGTCCCCCTAACTGACTCTCTCTTACTCTCGCTTACCCCTCCCCACTCTCGATTTCTAATATCCACCAATAATTTAACAAAATTCAAATTCCTTCTCGAGACTCTTGACCAATTAAAAATCTCATTTTCGCACTAATAAAAACTGTTTACGTTTGGGATAAAGCTTTTCTCGCTTCGTAATGAGATTTTATAATAATTTTAAAAATTTACAACAGATTTTCAATAACGACGGCTAACTCATGTAACCCCAAACTGTCAAACTTCCAAACTCCTACGTGAACCAATCACGCCGTTATTGCGTGCTCGAAATTTAATAATACTCCGATTACTAACACTACTAAGTGACATTAATTTGATTGGTAATTGAATACACTGATTTGTATTGGGTGGATGTATAATAAGTGTCATTCATAAGCCTCAATATAAGCAGAAATAGCAATATAAAATAAGCACTTGTCTTAACTTCCACTTTGGTGTAATTTTATGATCATGGTTAATCTTATTCTTCTGCACTTTCATTGTTAGGCATCAACTTTTGCCTGTTACGATGTCCACTACTTTCTAAGCTCCTTCTTCCGATTGGTTTATAATTTCTTATGTTTTATGTGGATCTTTCTCTGTTCGTTCTATCTACGTAATACTTCTAACTTTGTCTGTTTCCGTCAATTTTATTGTAAAAGGGTATTTTCTTATGTCGGTGTCTTTTAATTAATCTATTTTACTATAACCTTTTACACACGTTAGGAATCGCTCTTCTGCTGCTACGATTGATCTCCTTTGACAATTATTTATTGTGTTCCACTCCATATGTTATAGTGAGCACCGATGTTGTTTGTCAAGATTTATTCTTATTTCTTAACGTGTTGTGTGTTTTACATGTTTGTTAATTGTCTCGGATATATTTCCAAATTATATGATTTTAATTTAGGTGTATTTAACGTTTTTATATGGTGTCTCGCAATCAAGATAGTTAAAATGATGTAGTTGCTCCGAGGCTTTATCATTTACTATATCGATTTTTATACTTTCCTGTGAAATACCCTGATTTTTTGTTTTCCTTCTGATATCTTTAAATATAATTTTCGCAAATTTTGCTCAATTCATATATGTAACATTCAGTGTAACATCGTCTGCATACATAATAATGTTTACTATACTCTATTCAAAACAAATCCCGATGCAAGTCATTCTGATGACGTCAGAATACTTCCAATACTACCAACTTAATTAGTCCCAGCACATCGCAATTTATGTGTTCCGTGTCTATTTTAGGTGGACAATATACATAACCAGATATTATATTTTCAACTTAAAATATACATGGAACACATAAATTGCGATGTGCTGGGACTATATTAATTTGATAGTATTGGATGATTCTGACGTCATCAAAATAGTGTGCTTCGGGATTTGTTTTGAAAAGAGTATACCTCTTTTTATCTATTCGTACACCTTCCTTCACCTGGCTTTTCAAGTACCCATTTGATACTTTTTTATTTTTCTATGATGAGAGACCATAATGTTCCATCTATGAATATTAGTATTAACATATTTTCATACTACTGTCTGTTTGAATGTAAAGATATTATCCACACATGACCTACCGGCTCTAAACCCGCATTGTTCTTCGTTGTCCTTAAACTGGCTTTCTATTTTCTGCTTTAGGATTTTCCCATACACTTTTGAAATGGAGTTGATAACACTGATTCCGCGATAATTTGAGCACGATCGTCTGTCGCCCTTCTTATAAATATTACTGATATAAGCGATGTTCCATTCTTCTGGTGGGTCTTCTCCACGGATAAATTGATTAAAGACGTATGCTAAGAGTTCGTACAAAATATCTGGTGCATACTTCAGTAGCTCAGCCGGTATACCTCCAGGGCCAGGAGCCTTCCCGTTTTTTAACTCAGAAGAAACAGCTTTTTTTACTTCAGTCGGTGTTAATTCGTCCTCTTCGTGCAGCAGACTGTCTTCCAGTTGGGTAGTCTCAGAGTCTTCTGTTGTGTTATGTAAGAAATTTGGTCTGTTTTCCGTTAGTAGATCCTCATAGTATCGTACCCATTTGTCTAATTGTATGTTGTTTGGAGTTACTTTTTCTTTACTATTAGTCCTGAGGCTTTTCAACACTTTCCACGCTTCCCTTGACTTGGTCGACCCTATGTAGTTGTCTAAGTGTCCACATGTTCGATTCCACGCTTCGTTCTTTTCTTTTGTTACAAGTTTTTTGACCTCTCTATTTGCTGTCGAATATCGTTTTCTATCATCTGGGTCTTTTGTGTTGAGCCATGTTTGGTATATCCTTTTTTTCTGGCTAACAGCTGATTCTACTTCTGGACTCCACCATTGGGGGTATTTTTCTTTTTTGTGATTGTCTAATTCTCCGATGGCTTCCGACGCTGCTTCGTGAATGATCCTAGTTATTTCATTATACATATCTACAGCAGATGAATAGTACACTTCTTTTAGTTTTGCACACAGGCGCCACTTATAGAGGAAAACGGCTGATTCACAGTTGAAGTTTTGTAAGTTATACCTTGGGACATTTAGGTCCATAGCGTATTGTTGATGTTGTCGGTCGCCTCTTTTCAATGTATTGTAGTAGGGCAAATATATTTTGCACGAACCAGGAAGTGGTCAGACCCGCATTCAGCTCCTCTATGCACTTTCACATCTTGAACTTCTAGATTTGTATTGTGTCTGCATACTACATAGTCAATTATAGATTTGAGCCGACGTGTGGGTTGAGTCCAAGTGTACTTATGGATGTCACGGTGTTCGTAGAATCCATTTAGCATTCTTAGCTGAAGTTGTTCACACATCTCGATCATTCTTTCCCCGTTATCATTTATTACATCTTCCCCGTACTTGCTCACCACATTTTCCTAAACCCACGCAGTCTTTATAGATCTAATTAAAGCCTACGATAACGTTCCCCTGAGCAGACTGTGGGAAACCATGGAGAGACAGGGTATAAAATCGAACTATATTAAAGCATTCCAGAAGCTGTATAAAAATATGACCGCCAGAGTAAAAATGGGTAGTAAAATATCACGAGAATTCCGCGTTACGAAAGGTCTTAAACAAGGCTGTTGCATAGCACCAACACTGTTCAAAATATTCGTGAAAGGAGCTTTAGAAAGCTGGAGTAAGAAGTGCTCAAATCTCGGAGTACTGATAGGACATAAGAGACTGTTCAGCTTACATTTCGCAGACGACCAAGTTGTGTTGGCGGAAGACGAGATGGACATCCACTATATGGTTAGAAAGCTATATGAAGAATACAAGGAGTGGGGTCTGCCAATCAACAGCACAAAGACAGCATATTTAATAGTGGGAGGAACAGGATCTGATCTTATCTTGGGAAACGGCACAATCAGAAACACACGAATATTTAAATATCTGGGGGTAAAATTGACGAACACAGGTGGAAGCAATGCGGAAATAATCAGCAGAGTCGGACATGGAAGGGCAGCTATCCGTCAGCTGCACAGCACCCTATGGAATGAGAAAATATTAAAAGCAAATAAAATTTGGATTTACAAAACCATAGTGGAAAGTATAGCTACCTATGGAGCTGAGCTTTGGGAAATCTCGAATCGTAATAGCTCACGAATAAACACCATGGAAATGGACTTCTGGAGAAGATGCTGCCGGAAAACAAGATTAGACAAAGTTATAAACACTGATATCAGAGAGGAAATGGGCATAGACATAAGTACATTGGAAACTATTGAAATAAAAAGACTGAAATGGTATGGGCACGTCAATCGGATGTCCAACGATAGATGGCCAAAAAGAATATTAGAGTGGTCTCCGCCCAATAGAAGGAAAAGAGGTAGACCAAAACGCGCCTGGGAAACAGAAGTGAAAGGGATATATATATATATATATATATATATATATATATATATATATATTCATATATGCTCTTAACTTCAATCTATGACAGTTGGTTCGCGATTTTAAGAAACTTTTAAATCTTCTATTAATTTCTCATAACTAATTTAATCTAATTTGTGGGTTAAATCCAATTTCCAATTGGCGTCCTTAATAGGAATAATTCAATTTGTTTTCATTTATCTAGCATTCTAATTATATTATCGAGAGATTTTTATACATATAAATTCAAAAGTATAATGGAGCCCATACCTCAATTTAATCTGGAAGTCTACATGGAGACAATTAGCAAAGGATGGGATCGAATTGCGTCGACTACAATCTGAACGGGAGGTCTACTCCAAAAACAAAAAACAAAACACGAAAAAACCTTCAGATTTCCCTATTCTCCCCCTTGACGTCCTTAACTTTTAATCGCATTTAAAGTAAGACCGAAATCTCGAGTCGAATCCGAAGAGACACTTCGCGAAACGAAAGGCAGAGGGAAAAAAGGGAAAACTCCGGCGTTAAGCTCCTCGGCATATGCTTCGCGAAACTTTCTTGTTTCGAACTTCAGGTGTAAAGTTCATTATAGTACGGAACAGTTAAAGTTGGCGAGAAATCGAGAGAAGGGTGGAACAGAAACGCAGAAACTTTACTCCTATTGCTACGTACAAAAAAATGGTATAGGCATAATCTGATTTTTTTATGGAAACTTTCCGATTGGGCGAAGACAAATAAAAAAGTGAAAAATATGCCTATGCGGTTCGGGAAATTTCACGATGTAAACCCAAAAGTAATAAATGCGTTGTTTTCGGGAATTCCAGTGCCATAAAAAATTTTAAATCTACATGGAGTAATTGTACTTAAAAGAAAGCCAACAAATAACGAAAGTGGGTTAGTTCCTAAATTTGATTCTAGAAAAAAAATTGTGAGTAAGAATCTAATAAAACGCACTTACATATTCTAATTTTTGCTATACATGCCATATAAATTTCATTTCAATTCAACTAATACAAATCTATGGAATCTGTTTAAAACTGAGAATCCAATTTAATTCGAACTGTATTGCTGTATTGCATAAATGAACTTATGTCACTTATAGCGTACAGTTTAATCAGTCGCCAACAATTCCATTTAAGGTGTATTTAGATACTCTGTATGAAACACACGCAAAGTACTTTATTCGTAACAAGAGGGCCATAAGTTGCTTTTGACACTAATAGTATTTATTCAACACATGACAGTTATGACTGTCATTATTATTGTCATTTTAGACAAGTATACTATCAAATAACACACTAGTGTGTTATAATCCATAACTAACTAGTGAGTTATGGATTATAACTCACGTTCATGTTTAAAGTAGTATTCTATTAATTTATTTATTGCCCGTGGCAACCAAACAAACAACCTACTTTATCCAAAATGTAGAAAAGTTACTGTCAAGTCATTCTGACATTTATAGTCATTCTGACTGAGTTCATGTTAAACGTTTTGAGAGGAGGACGGAGGACGTATGAGTTATGAATTATAACTCACGTTCATATTTACACTGTCAAGTCATTCTGACATTTATAGGGTACTGAGACGCAAGTAGCTTTGATTTGATCAAAAAGCTTATTGATGATTATCTCATAAAAAACCGATTTATTCCATTTGTTGGATAAAACATTGTAAGAAACTCGCGTGTTATGTTTCCTAAGTCACTTGAGAAATTATACCACTCGGCCTGACGGCCTCGTGGTATAAATCTTCTCGCGTGACTTATTTTCAACATAACACACTGGTACCATAAATAACTATTTTTTATAGCTACGCTACATAGCAAAGTTATACTGACTAAAACTAACCTAACCTCTTCAATCAACGCTAAAAGTCTTACTGACTGTTATATTTGATGTTTAAAATTAAGAGACGTAGTAAATGAAATTAAGAATAACGGTGAGTCACACTTGATTTTAATTAAATTCTATGATTTTTATATTAGGTTAGGATTTTTCAATATTGTGCAAGAATACCAACTTCGCCGAAGATATGCAAGAAGCTTAAATCCATGAAAAGCTCTAAACTATCATTTAACGCTTTACTCCAGCACAAGACATTAGTATGAACTACACTAAAATTATATAAGAGGTGATGTCCTTTTCAGATTTCTTTACACTTGATATGGTTGAATAACTAGAAGTTCACATTTGGTAAGTCGGGTTTCTTAACTCTAAGCAGATTTCAGGATTTTTTAAATCTCTTTTAAACATTAAACTTGCCAAGTAATAAACTAGAAGAATGTGTGTATTTCTTGTAACGAAACCGATTTTAGAGCGTCGAGGGTAGACCACCCACCATACAGTTAATCGTAAAATCGAACCTATCTCAAATAGATGGCGGCCGATCAGGCAATGTACAATCTACCATCGTTTAAATATCAAGACTAAATTTATATAAGCCACTCGCCCCCTCCGGTGTTCTTTGCCAGAGTTAATCTAAGGTGAGAACCAAGACTTGTTTATAGCAAGTCGATCCGTCTATCTGTCTATTGTAAACGTCACCGCCGTTAGTTATAAGCCGCCGAATTATTTGTTATTTGTAAGTGTACGTAAATTGTGCATTGTCCCCGACCGATAGTCTTAAGCCGTCCGAGCTATTCGTAGTTATTCGTCTATTGTGAAAGCGTCCCCGACCACTAGCTAGTAAGCTATACGTTATCTATGATTTTTCGTTGTGAGCGTACCGACCGCTAGATATTAACTATCTGTGGATGAACATTTACTACATGTTAAACCAGCGGTTGTGAAATCGTCCGGTTTTCCAACCGCCCGGAATTAATTTTTCCGTCGTCGCGTTGAGGAAAAGTTAACTCCTGTCTACCGTATTCTCTCTCTCACGCTCTCGCTCTCTCGATACGTAAAAGCCGCACTACCGAATATTAGCCACTGCACGTTTTCCTATCGTCTCCGTATTTAGCTATTTCTCTTTTATTGTGAAATTGTTAAGGTAATTTTCTGTTTTCGCATTTTCAATATTAGAAGCGTTTTTTTTTTTCATTGTTCAGTACTCAACGCCGAATAGACGATCTTCGTTATTTGGACAACCGGAAAGCGAGCAAGGATTATAGTAGAGGTTGCAATTGCCTGTCAGGAACTCGTATGAATTACAATGATCCCCGTCGTGGTCAATTAGTTCGCGACAATAATTTTTAGCATATTTAATACAATCTAAAGTAATTGTTTCCTATTTCAAAAATTGCATTTAAGAAGATGATGTTTTCTCCTTTTTGCCAATTTTCTACCGGAAGCACTGCTTTCTTTGTTTTCATGGACCGCACGCCCTTGGATATTAAAAATATTTTTATAATGATAATGGCCGTTTCTCTAATATCAGCGGTATTATAAACACATATCTATAATAATCGATTTCTTGCCAGGACCACTTTGAGACAAACCTGTTGGGTTGTGTGGTGTTCTGTTTTATTAAAAGCAAAAAAATTGAACGACAGTAAACTATGTATGTGCATTCTGTCTATTATCCGATTTCATGTAGCTTAATACTTCTCACAATGACTTGATTTTGGTTCATGTAGACAGTTTTAATCAGTTACACATTACGAAATGATAACTCGTTTTCCATTAATAGCAGAAGTAGTCTCCTAATGCGTTGTTGCCTTCGAACGATAAAAAAAAAACATTCAAAATCTCATTTGCGAAAATCCATCTGTTCCTCCTCTCGAAGCAATATCGCATTTATCATCTCCCTTCCCCTAAAATAAAAAAAGGGGCGGCCGATAGGGAAGGTAAACGAAACCGATCTGGCGTTCACTCGGGCGAACGCGATGAAACAACACGAGAAAAGATGTTTTTGTAAACGTTTACAACATCCACGTCATGGAAATGATGAGGGCCATATATTAAGAAAGTCGTCCCGTACGCCCAAGGTCCAGAAAAAAATAAGAGTAATGATTCACTTACGGGACACATACAAATAGCGTTGCCTCCTCTTGAATTATATACCTTGGAAAAAATAACGTGACGACCACGAGGGACGAACTGCTACTGCTCCTTTGTTTTCTGACCCAGTGGATAGATCACGGTATTGTTGCTGGGAACAAAAAGTAGAGAAACCCCAAAAAATATCCTTCGGTGAAAACATGAGAACAACACCAGAAAAACTTTATTATTGTTATTAAATTTTATTTAAAAATATTAACTTCCAAGTAGATACCTTGGACGACGCGAAATTTTGAAGAAGTTTTTACAAATCAATAGGAATATTGTCACAAACGAGAGCAGAATATGGAACAAGTAATTAAACCACAGGCGAAAGTTTTATTACTTCATTTTGATCACATAAAGTTATGTTCAGTTTTCTCACGACCTTTGATCTTATAAAATAAACTAAAATTGTACCAAACTTCCAGTGAAACTTGAACAGACTTAACACTAAAAAAAACTCTTTTTGCGGAAAATACGCGACCAAATAATCTGGATCAGTCGTCGATGATTAATTATTCAGTCATTAACCAGTGACAAATATTGGACTAACTTGCTGACCAATTACTCAACAATGTTAAGTCTTCGTCTTCCCGTAGTTCCGGTGGTTGGGTGACAGATTACAAACCACCTTCCTCCTAATTAATTGGTTTTTTAGCCAAAAATAAGTGTTATAGATTTCTTTAACCTATTTTACCTTAATAACTACTCCCAATCGAAATACACTTAAGGACATATTCGCCCTTTGAAGAGAACAATGTTTAGGCTACGATCACTAACGTAATAAAATTGCTTTATAGTTTCTATATGTTATCAGGTATCAGGTTACGGGAGGCGATATTATTAATATTGCTTTCTATTGCGATTTGTCGTGTCTCTTCATTTTTACTACAAGTTTAACAGATATTTTGTTATGACCTTCTTTTATCAGTCTATCTACCTACGGATTTATTTGGAGGATTTATTTAATTGGAAGACCTGGGTTCAAATCCCGGCTGAGCTACGAATTCGCCTAACTGGGAGACCCGGGTTCAAATCCCGGCTGAGCTACGAATTCCTTTTTCAATATCTTTTACGTTTGTTAAGATACTTTAAATCATTAATCCTCCATGGCCCTTCCTATGATACCCAATCTCTTACATGTTTCGTCACAGAGAAAATGTTCTAAATTATTGACGACAAACCTTTTCGTACCTTTCACCAGTTTCGAAACCGACAACCACATTGCTCACCACGAACAGGGACAACTGAAGAACGAAGAGACTTTATCCGCTCAAGGATCATACTCCTACAAAGCTCCGGATGGTCAAGTCTTCACAGTTAACTACATTGCTGACGAGAACGGTTTCCAAGCTCAAGGGGACCACATACCGACCGCTCCACCTGTTCCCATAGAAATCCTTAAGGTAAGTAGTGTTGGAGTTCATTTCGAAGCTCTGTCTGCTTTAACTTCGATATTGGATAGATCTCATACTTGGTGGAAATAGATTGAAAATACATCAAAATATGTTTAACATGTTTTAATATCGAATCTATACTACCCGACATTATGGGAACCGCCTGAGGTTTAAAAAGAGATTGCTAAGGAGTACATTTCAGTATAAAAATCATGTTCTGTTGTATTTCAGAAATATCTCTCAAATGTTAACAAGGTCCAAGTAGTAATTTATATACGACAAAAGCACATTATATGAAGTGCAAAAATATTTCAAATTTAAAACATTCCTAAGGAATTGTATACTATTTTCAATGTACTGCCATTTTAAGTTTAACCCAACGTACGAATTTTCAAAGTGAGCAAAAGCTCTGACTGACAGATGCAGTATAGTAAAACATGAGTTTGGACGAATTACAACTAGACAAACAATATTGACGTAAAATAGTCTAACTGGAATGGAAAAATCTGAACAGTCGATGTGTAGAAGTTATGATAGTTATATATATTCTTCTTCTTCTCGTAGTGCCTATCCGGTCCGGATGTTGGCGATCATTCTGGCAATTATTACTTTATTAGTTGCGGCACGGAATAGTCCTGTTGTTGTTGTAGAAAACCATGTTCTAAGATTTTTGAGCCAAGAATTTCTCCGTCGACCTGGTCCACGTCTCCCTGGAATCTTTCCTTGCAGTATGTTTTGCAGTAGGCCATATCTATTTTCGTTCCTCATTATGTGACCAAGATATTCGAGTTTGCGAGTCTTTATCGTTGTTATTAGCTCGGCATTTTCCCTATTCTTCGAATGATCTCTTCATTGGACACGTGGTCCATCCATGAAACTCTTAGGATTCTGCGATAAAGCCACATTTCGAAAGCTGCAAGTTTCTTGGTGGTTGCTTCTGTCAAGGTCCATGATTCTACTCCGTAAAGTAGAGTTGAGAAGACATAGCAGCGGAGGAGTCTAATTTTTGTAGTTATAGTGAGATAGTGGCTTTTGAATACTGATGCCATTTTAAGGAACACGGCTCTTGCTTTCTCTATCCTGCAGCGGATCTCCTGTGAGTGATCCCATTGGTCATTAAGCACTGTCCCTAAATATGTGTATTTACTGACCCTCTCAATTTGTTTTTGATTTAGTGTGAGATGTTCGTGTGGGATTTGCTCTTTACTTATTACCATGTATTTTGTTTTGTTGGTATTTATATCGAGCCCGTATTCTGCGCTGACCTCCTTCACTAGGGTCATCAATCATTGTAATCCTTCTAAGCTATCAGCCATAATGACTATATCGTCAGCGTATCGGATGTTGTTCAGTCTCTTCCCATTCACAATTATCCCCTCTTCCACATCTTCGAGAGCTTTTCTAAATATGTGTTCTGAGTACACATTAAAAAGAAGTGGAGACAATACACATCCTTGCCTTACGCCCCGTGAAATATTTATCGTCTTTGATTGTCCTCCCTCTACGGTTATATATGCTGATTGGTCCCAGTATAATCTCGATATAATTTCTAGATCTTTTCCGTCGATTCCGATGTTTCTTAATATTTCCATGAGTTTGTGGTGTTGTACTCGGTCAAAAGCCTTGCTATAATCGATAAAACAAGCATATACGTTGCAGCTCACATCTCTACACCTTTGGAACAATACCTGTATACTGAACAGAGCCTCCCTAGAGCCCACTGCATCACGAAATCCGAACTGAGTCTCAGACATATACTCTTCACATATTTTCTATGTTCTTCTGTGTATTATCTTTAGAAATAGCTTTAGTAGATGACTCATCAGACTAATAGTTCTGTGTTCTTCGCATCGCTTTGCACCTGCTTTCTTAGGTATAATGACAAATTCTGACACAAGCCATTCTTTCGGAATTTCTCCAGATTCATAGATGCGGTTAAAAATACTTGTTATTTGTTTGATTCCCGGTCCATCAAGAAGTTTGAGAAATTCGGCTCTGAAGTTATCTGGCCCAGGTGCTCTTCCCTCTTTTAGTTGTTGTATCGCTATTTGTACTTCATCTGTAGTGATGGAAGGTCCTGAATCATTTAGTTTATGTGGTCGTTGTGGTCTCGTGTCCTGGAATAACTCCGTGATGTAGGTCTCCCATACTTTTATTTTGTCTTGCTTGTCTATGATGATATTACGTTGATTGTCTGTCAGCCTACATATCACTCTGGGCCTGTATATACCAGTTGTTTCTTTAACTTTTTTGTGAGTATTAAAACTGTAATATTTTTTTTGTAGTTCTTCTATTTCTTGACAGTCTTCTTGCAACTTCCTTTCTTTAGCTTCCTTGATCTTTCTTTGAATTTGTTTATGAATTTCTAAGTATGTAGGCTTGTCTTTCATGAGTCTCCTCTGTTCCATCATTTGTAGAATCTCATCTGTCATCCATGTTTTTCTTTTGATGTTTGAATCTGATTTTAAGTATATCTCACTGGCGTTCTTGACTACATTGTTTAGCTTCACTAGTTCATAGCTCATCTCATTGTTGTTATCAATATCTTGCATTTGTTCTGTCATATATATTATTTTTTTATATATGTATGTTATATATATGTTATATATATTACACTCATAAAACATATGAGCTATTCACATAGTAATAGGGTAATTCAAGTAAAAACTTAAAGGGAAGAAATAAGTTATGTTAACAGATCATTTACATTTTACAAGCTGTAATTAAGGATATCATACTGACAACACAAAGGCTATTATTAAATCTCATTCACTATTAATGAGAAATAAGGAAAGGTGAAATTTATCAAGAAACTACTCTTTAACTTAATTTACAGCTGTACAAATATATATCATGCATGATATTAGTAAAGCAGAAACAGAAATTCAAAAAGTGACGAAGAGGGGAAGTTTCCAAAACATTAAAAATGGCGATGTTTCCATATCTTTATAAATATTTGATAGTAGAATAAATATACAAACTCAAAAAAACGTCGAAAGACGATAACAGAATAAGAGCCTTCAGAGATAATTTAGCAGAAGTTATTACAACAGTTTATTACATATACTCAAAAGTACAATATTATGTTTGGAACACATTGCAACAATTGCAATTGTAATTGGAATTGAATGGTACATTTCTAATTAATACTTGTAAAAAAAAATTCAGAAAACATTTGGGTATTACATAGAAATCAGTAAATAAGAACCATATTTATTAAATATTTAAAGGTATGAGTATATAAAGAATTATGATTTAAGCTGAGAGGATAGTGCTTTTAAATTTAATTGCATAACAAATGTCATTTGTAAAAGATAATAGGAATTAAAAAATATGTCCTATTTCTGGCTCTACTAATAATTAATTTACACATTTAAATTTAAGAAATTACTGAATTTTTCAGCCGTAGTTAAGTGGTTAATTGAGCAAAGTCATTTAAAAACCAAACTGCACTTTCAACGAACTTTACGTTTAAGGGACAAGCATTAATGTATGTAGATATATATATACGTAAATATATGGCTATCTAGAATCATTTATTATTCAAGTGTAACATCACACATAACATTTTTGAGAAAGAAACCTCCGGATTAACTGTTTCCTTTCTGAGCATGCACCAAAATATATAACTTTAATCCTACTCTTACCCTCATGACCAATCAAATATTCTTTACTGTGTCTCTGCCTAACAGGCATGAGCCTTCTTATGGCCTTCTTCAAGAGACCATTAAAAATGTATATGCCAAAATATCGAATATCCCTTTACCTTACAGTGCATCAACTTATTTAAACTGTAATTACAGACAAACAGTATAACGGAACACTGTCAAATTTTTACCAACGATAGTTAATAGATTGAGCCCAATTATGATACAGTTTCAATATTCCAAGTTAGCAATTCATGCTGTAATCCGTAGCTAGACACCGCGACGCCTTCTTAACTACAATTTCCAAGCCGAAACTTTCTCCATTAATTCAGGACTGAAATGCATAATTACACAAATACAGTACTCTCATTTGACCTATCATTTGGTGGGGTCTGTAATATGATATACATATCTATTTAGATATCATGTTATTAACAAATCAGTAATTATTTTAATAATAGTATACTTTGTTAGAGTGGATAAAACTTATTAGACAAGTAATTTCTTTAATTATTTTTTAGTCCTTGGAGCAGAACGCGGCAGACGAAGCGGCAGGAATTTTCGACGACGGTCAATACCGCTCCGATCTCTCCGATGGAGGCCAAATAAAGAAATACTTGGCGCCTGTACTTCGTAAGGACAACGAAGGTTACAAATATTAATCGAAGATGTATACAGACTGATAAAGAACTCAGGCACCGCATCGAATAAATCTATTTATCGATATAAGCGATTTTAAATCTTCCCTCTTCTTACACTTTCCGAGACGATTCCGCGAATTCCTTTAGTGAATTATTCGTCCCCTGCTGGGATTTATAGCGTGATATATTACCGGACGTGTGAAAGGCGAAAGGTGCAGCTTGAGGTGTTCGATTGAGATTAGAAAAATAGAGAGACCTTTCGGCTTTTGAGCTCCACGGAGAGCAATGAGAAGTAATTCAAAATGGATTAAAACGGTGGTCGTATGAATAATGTTGAATCTAATGCAGATGGTGGAATTTCTCGTCGGCCTCGAACTGCACCGCTTTGACTTTAGCCCCCCCGCTGCGTTAAGTAGGGTCGCTACCTAACCACGGTCGGTGAAAAATCCAAAGGAATCAAGGAAGTGGCTATGCGTACGCCGTACGCCGTACGGTCGCGTAAATTTTTGGAAATGAAATAGATACTCGTGATAAGAACTGTTACCAAACTGCTTTGCAATGACAAAAAGTATTACTTATTATTGGTTACGAATAAATACTCTTCTTCTTGTGACTAAATTACATGGTATTTATACGTATAGGTCGTAGGTAATAATTAGAGCTGGAAAAATATGCTCTGAATACCCGTTTAAATATGCATCCAATTTGCATTCCGAAATTGAAAGATATGCAATATGTAGTAAGTTTAGTATTAAACCTATTTCGTATTAAATAAAGATAGTTTCTTTTGATTTATATAAGTTGCACTTTAGAAAGTAAGACAGTTAATTTTTTTTTATTTGACAAGGTTGTTTTTAGCCGCCAGAAGTGTTTATTTTTAATATTATATAAGCACGTTTGTATATTATACGTAGTAAGTAGTATTAACTTTTGTTATTTTTTTTAATATGACAAGGACTACTAGTCCGCCAGTGGTATTGTTTTATCGAGATGTCCCAAGTATAATATTCGCCCGATATTTCAATATCTTTGGCGGCAATATGTCCAACCGCATTTTTCGTCACCGATGAGCGTACATTTATCCACCGCTTCGCCTGGTTTCCGAGAGCGGTTCGTAAGTAATTATCCCTACTTAACGCAGCGGGGTGGCTAAAGTCGATTCGGTGCAGTTCGGGCCCGTCCGAATTTCTCAAGTTTCATTCAGGTGAGTAATGCGGGTGATGAGATACACTTGGGATTCCAGAATGGTTAAGTAAATAGCATGATATTGAAATATAATACATGCGTTGTATTGTAAAAAAATATAATGCTACTTTGTTTTAATGACCGAAGAACAACTATATGAGATTGTATGACTAATCAAACTCTTAGAATGTAAGAATTAATTACCTTATTGCCGCAATTGTTATTGTAATAGTAATAAGCAATGGTACGAACAGTAAATATTAAGATTCAGATAACTTTATTTAACGTGATGTCGCCTACCCCTTCCTCGCGCTCGCGAATCGCGCTATCGCCAAATAGAGTTTTCACTCGGACGCTGTAGTGGAAGAGAGATAGATGTGTCGCAAAGCAAACGCTCTCACTCTCGCTCGCACGCATGGATCTGACGTAACGTTACCATGTCTTCTTGAAAGTGCAGGTAGTCCGCACACCGATTTATAAGACCTATATCTGGTCAAAAAATACCATACGGTTTTAATAAACGAATGGGATAACAAACTGAGAATCTACGTGTAATTTTATTTTCAATTTCCTATCGTAGTGCTAAGTATAAATCTTGTGACATACATTAGCAAACTGCTTAAAGAAAATAATTAGATCACAAATTTGTGGAAACCAACGAAATGAGGTTACGTATTTTTCCATTTTTAGAATCAAACGGTTAAGAAACCTAAAACTGAACAAACTAACCCGATAACATCGCAATTTTTAGGAAAGCGAACTGACTAACAGAAAAATATTTTCTTTTTACTTCAACAACAATATGTTTCCCTAAGCAAACATTCTAGCTTCGCATATATGCACGATATAAAAATGTTCATTACGCATTTGAGAACGAGCCCGTTACTTCCGCTTAGGAAATATTTTGTTATATGAGAAAATTTCCATGGACGTCGTATACACAACTCATACCTTTATGAGAGTAGAAATTTGTTTCCAGTTGTGTTTGCGCTCGAAAAGGAAGAGCGCATTTCATCCTGTGTTAAAATTATGAAGTATGTAAGTTCGAAACGGATGATACGTTAAAAGATACGGTTTTTAGCTCACTAAAAGGGAATCGCAATCGGAAGCAAAAATTTTAATGGAAGTACTGGTAATCTCCCTGAGTTTGAGCCTAATGGGTAACTCAAGAAGGAGAACAGAAAAATGTCAGGAAATTATCGGCTTATTCTCGCATACAGATAACTTATACTTACTGAACCAGAAGTAAAGCACGTCCAATCATAAAACAATATATTTATAGTACTTTCTCATGTGTCACTTGAGCTAAGAGTAACTGTATCATCAGCGAGGGAAAGACACTTTCTCAAGATTCATTCAAACAGTTCATTGATGAATATGGTGAAAAATAGAGGTCCAAGGACTGTACCTTGTGGGACACCTCAATTTAGTACCAAGCTATCACTGCAAGTTCCATTAACTTTTACTATCTGGATTCTATTTTTTAGATAATTTTCCATTAAAGTTAGAGCTGTTCCTCTAATTGTAATCAGTTCCAACTTGCTTAACAGTATTGAGTGGTCAACTGTATTAAAGGCTTCAGAGAGATTGATAAATACAACGATAGTTGGCTTACTTTCATCCAGGTTGCTGTATAGCAAGTCAGTCAGTGTAGCAACAGCATGACTACAACCTATTTGCGGAATCCAAATATAGCATATTTGTAAATAAATTTCAGTAATCTGTTATGTACCACTTTTCCAAATACTTCAGCAATATCTGAGATTAGTGCAATAGGGCGATAATTTCCCATAGTTTTTTTAGCTCAATTTTTATATACAGGTAAGATTTCAGCAATCTTGAACTGAATAGGACATTCATCATTAGTAAAATAGAAGTTTATTATCTTAACTAATGTGGTAGTGATGAAGTAAGCAATTTTCTTTAATATGTCAGAATGTATGTAATCCACTCCACCATTTTTATTTTTTAGGTTGCTTATTATCGTGAATACCTCCCATAACATGTGTAAGGTTCTTAGGTCTAATATTGTTGCGACCGCGATAATATTCATTAGAAATCTACATTCCACACGGAATTTTATCTTACCTGTCTGGGTTTGAGTTCATGTAAGAAAATATAGTGTTATGTGAAACTTCTCTAACTTCTCGGCTTAAGAACGTTTAAAATATAGGTATGTTATCGTGCTATGCTTGTAAAATTGTTTAATTTTACTATTTCTTATGTTATAGGTTCTCATTGTATAGTGTCAGCCAGGCACCGCAGCTTAGGACAGCCAGCCAAAATTTCAGGTTAGGATTTTTTGTTTAATGCATGATTTTAAATTTTCGAGCCTTTTGCACTAAGTATAACTTGTTTATCGTTTGAATTTTTAAATTAAACATGCCTAGAGATTTTGTAAATTTGTCAGAAAGACAAAAAAAAAGAATACTTAGTCGTGAAAAACTTCAACAGAGAAGTAAACAAAAAACTTCTACAACCGCTACGGTAAGCTTAAGCAATGAATTTGTTGAAACCAATGAAGACAGCGAGGCAGTCATCATTTTAGAACCTTTAAATTTAGACAAATCATATATTGCGCCTGATACGATTATCTTTAACGCTTCCGCTAACACAACTGGTACACATTTGGAACAGGATTTGTTCAATTGTGACAGTGAATGTAACCAGGCTCAGTTTAACGGTTTAGACATAACCCAAGATCTTCGTGAAATTTTTGTTAAACATAATGCTTCCCAAAGTCTAATAAATGACTTACTTGTTGTGCTTCAAAAACATGGACACAAAGATCTCCCAAAGGATTCTAGAACATTAATGAATACACCAAGAACAGGCACTCATCATATTTATGATTTAGATGGAGGACAGTATATTCATTTTGGACTGGAACAAAACATAGTTAGAGTTATATCCAGCTATAATAACTTTAAAAATAATAGGACCTTAAAACTCAACATTAATATTGATGGTCTTCCACTAGCAAAATCTTCTAGAAGCCAATGCTGGCCTATATTGGGGGATATCATAATGGAAAATACTTACACAGAACCATTTACTATTGGAATTTTTCATGGTGTTTCCAAGCCGAGAGACCCTAAGGAATTTTTAAAACATTTTATGGACGAGTATAAAAATTTAGAAAATACTGGGGTACTCATAAAAGACATTAAATTTAAAATAAAACTAAATTGTATCATTTGCGATGCTCCAGCCAAAGCTTACGTTTTAAACATATTGGGCCATACTGGATATTTCTCATGTACGAAATGTATAACTGAAGGTGATTTATTCGAAGGAAAAGTTATTTTTACCAGAACAAATGCTCCACTTAGAACCAATGAGTCATTTAGGAACAAATTGCAACCTGAACACCATCACGGAGGATCCATTTTTGAATGTTTAAACATTGATATGATATTACAATTTCCCTTAGATTACATGCACTTAATATTATTGGGTGTAACAAAAAAGATACTTAATTTGTGGCACTTTGGTAATAAACAAGTGCGTCTAAACAAAATTCAAATAAACGCGCTAGAAGAATCATATATGTCAACAAAAGGTTTTGTAATTTCTGACTTTGCACGAAAACCCCGCAGTTTTTCATCTTTGGCCATGTGGAAGGCAACAGAGTTTCGATTGTTTTTATTATATATTGGCCCAGTGATTTTAAAGGATATTTTAAGCAAAGAAGCATATTTTCACTTTTTGTCATTAGCAGTACCAGTAAGACTTTTATGCGAAAACAGTATTATTTCCACCGAGAATATTGACTACTCCAAAGAGTTGCTAACATATTTTGTTAAAAAGTTTGGCTATTTTTTTGGCTATGATAAATATTCACATAATATTCATAACCTTATACACATATCAGATGATGCACGTACTCATGGTTCACTGGATAACTTCAGTGCGTTTAAATTTGAAAATAAATTCACGAAATTTAAAAACATGATTCAGAATTCTAGATTTCCATTACAGCAATTATTTAATTGTATTTCAGAAGAACAGTCAGCCGAAAAACACCATGAACAAATAGAATATCCACTAATTGTTAGAAAAAAAAATAAAATTTTTAAAGTTCAGTTGAGTTTTACCACATTTTCTTTAAAATACAATGAAAACTGCTGTTTACTAAGGAATAATAAAATTGTTTTAATTGAATCATTTGAAAACACTCAAAATGGTCTTATTTGTTTTGGTAAAACCTACTTAAAGGATAAAGCTTTTTTTACCATACCATGTGACTCAACGAAGTTAGGAATTATCCAAGTATGTAATAATGACTTATCTAAACACACTGTGTCTTTTAGTATTCATGATATTTTAAAGAAATGTTTAAGGTTGCGAATTAATGAAAATGAAATGGTTGTAATTTCCCTCCTTCATCATTCACACTCATAACACATTATTATGATTATGTTTTATAAAATGTTCAATAAAGTTTTAGTATATTTTGTATTATAGTATATTGTATTATAGTTAGGTAACTATAGGTAAAAGTGTATTTTATACGTATAATATTGTATTAGATATAAGATCTTACTTGCAGAGGATATTTAATACCTCAAGAAGCGCATTAACAGGGCATATATAAAGAATCAACTACATTTTGATCTTGAGTTTTAAAAAAATGTGTAATTTGGTTTATATTTGTTTGTAACATGTAGGAATGTATTCATTATAAAGTTTATTTAACTATATCACATTAGGTGTGAAAATTAATTTTGTATTACCATAGTTTTATCTTCAAAAATGGAAAAACCATTCGCAGTGATTTATTTTCCTGCGGAAGATATTTTTTCGGAAGTGCCCACTACATGGTTAACCCCTATGAAAACCCATTGTTGGTGGCCAAACACTATAAATCCTAGAGGGCTAATGAAAAAACCGGCAATACCTGATGAGAACAAATGGTTTTTGCACGAAATCCGGATTGAATCTTTCGCCTGTAAGTAATGTATACCTTTTGTGAAAGGTTACAATTCATTGGAATTATTTTTTACAGCTACTCTGGAATCGGCAAGGAAGAAGGCTGAAAGCCCCCAATATATTACTGGTGGTGAGGAAGTAGTGTTTAAAAAACGAGAACACAAAAAACCTAATTATATTAGCTCCGAAGATAGTGGTGACATTACACCTCCGCCTCAGCCCTGTCTACAAAAAAAGAAGAAAGCATCAAAGAAGACCCTTAGTCATGTTCAGCTTATCGCAAACAATGACAATGTCTCATTGGAATTTATAGACCAAATGACCGATGTTCTTTCTCAGAAACCAGAGACTCTTACCACTGCTTGTACCTCTAAAGGTAAATTTACTATATTGATTTTTATTGTTTTAATCAGTTTTGTTAATATCACATATGATACCAAATTTCTTATATTTATTTTTAGAATGCAATCAAGTGCATGATCAAGTGCAGGAATTAAAGCTGGCAGTTGGTAAGTTAATTAATTACGTAGGTATTGACCAAAATTATTCTATTCCAAATATTATTAAAAATAATATTTAGGAAATGATTATTTAAAAACAATAAAGGTTTTTGTTTTAGAAAAACTGTCCGTGATATGCAACAGTGTTGAAAAATATGTAAGGAGCATAGATGAAAGGTTAAAAGACTTGATGATTCAGCAGGGAGGAGCAGCAGTGGATAATGTATTTGAATCGTTGGAAAGTTCTATCCCTTTAAAAAGTGAAGAAGAGATAAGACATTTCGAAGCATTTATAGCAGAGTCTCCAACTCATAAGGCTACTTATGTGAGTAATAAGTATTAACTAATAATTATTGTTTTCTTGAATTATAAGTATTATTTAGAATACATAATTTTATATTGAAAAGTAGTAGTAGGTATGTCTGGATCAATTTCAATTTCTAAAGATAAGTTTATGAGATATGCCATGGGATAATAAATACGTCAGAAGAATGTAAATAACATGAAATGCTAAATTTGTTCGAACCGCTTACCAGGTATAATGGGAGTATAATATAGATTTATTAGCAATGGTACTGGGTTATGATAATTTAAATCTTTTGCGCTTAAAAATGCATATAGTTCCGCATATTGTTCTGGGCACTATTACACTGGGAGTATTTTTTTTTAATTTCTTGAGTGCTTTCTTGTTTTTTTTTTATTTAACTGCTTTTATTCGCAGGTGCAATATTTAAAACGAATTGGCGGAAAGGACTATAAAGATCATGTAAACAGAACATTGCAGAAACTATTTACCAATGAACTGGGAACAAAGTGTTCATATGTTGGACTTAGAGGAAACTTTAAACTCCAGGGTTTTAAATTTATGATGATATATATATAGGTAATAATTTTAGCTTAATGTTATTGTGATTAAAATTTGACGTAAATTATATTTTTTAGATGTTGTGTTGCTTCAAAACACATGCGCTCAGCACGCAGTAGAAAAGGCCATATCTGAGTGGTTTAGGCTGGCATCTCAGAGGCAAAAAAGGGATGTGTTAAAAGAGATTCAAGAATAAGCAGTTGGGTACTCTATTTTTTTTGTTTATTTTTTGAATAGATTTTTTGTTTTTAGTGCTCATTTCCTGCGCTGTGTATAAAAAAGCGTTATGTAATATGTAATAATATACCAGTTTATCCTAATATGACTTTTAATTGTTTTTCAATGTTTCCCCCATTTTATTCAAAACAAAACACGTCATGTGTTTTTTCGATTATTTTTTTCCTAGGATTTAGAAAGATACAGTTATTGTCCAAAATTATTATATGTACCTATATGTTGGAAAATAACATTTGTCCCCATATGAAAAATAGTACGCTAGAAAGAGGAAGAAATTTCATATGAAAATAAAATGAGATAGTAAATTTTAACTCTATTTCACTTTCATTATATTGATATGAAAGTATTTCTTTCCCTTCCTGACTCACTATTTTACTTATGTGGACAAATTTATCACCATTAAGCGGTATAATTAATTTGGGGAACACCTTATCTATTAACCATCCTGTGACTTCCTGGTTATATTCTGGTTATATGCCCAAAACTACATAATAGTGACATATATTTTTTTATATAGCAAAGATATAATTTTTACATAAATCAATATAATATCTACATAAAGATAGCTATGTAAAATTGACATACAGTTATTTATGTAACAAAGTTTATATAAATGTGATATAATTGTTACATGCACATGATGTATGACATTATGCAGTACAGGTACGTTAAATTTTACTTCCTGGTTACCTTTTTGTTATACTAAACTTACGTAACTGGTAACCTCTGCTATGTAATTTTTATATCAATATTATATTTTTGTGTTTGCTGGGTAAGTAAAATTTATGAGAGCGTCCTGATGTGCTCTAGTAGGAAACGGTTGTTTCAGTGCTGTGCTGATATATACATCATCCAGAGTGAAGCGTTAAATATAGATATAAAGTAGAAGATAACATAGCTGTGTGGAAATCTTGACCGAAATTTAGAGCACGAATCCATTTGTCGCTATAGGCCTAGTAGTTTTATTATTGTGTATATGTATTATATTTATTATTATAAGTATCCGAAGAAAACACTAAGTCTTCGCCAACGAATTTATATGATAAGGATTAAGCGACCGGTTTCGACTGATTAACAGTCATCATCAGGCTTCATCTAGATATGAGGATGCATTAGTTGACTGAAGGTAAGTATTTTTACATAGCAATACTCACAACAAAAGTTTCTAGGGCTCCGGGTGTGCGTCAAAAAGTAAAACAACGTGGACAAATACAGTTAAAATTTACACATATCGAAACACGAACTAAAATTGTATGACGGATTGACCCTACTATGTTAACATCCTCTTTGTGCAAAGGTTGAAAGACCACTGTCTTTCCCATCTCGAAAAGGACCGAAATTGACTTTCTAGAAGAATCTAGAACGTGATGGAATGAAAAAAGTTCCCCAAATGTGGGGGCATGCGCAATTTCAAAATTGGCGGGTATAGGTAGAACACAATACAACTCAACACAGAAACAATGTTATACACGGGGCGGTAATCACCTGGGGTGTTGTCAACATAACCTTAAAATGTGTTTACGATTGGGTGTTTATTTAAGTATGTTAAGTCATTGACGCACTTCACACCACTACATTTCAATGCCTTAAATATCTCTAGCATTTCTAAAACATTCAGCCTCACTCCCTTATTGCAGAAATGTAAGAACTGCACGTCTTCTTTAAAATCGCAGGTATGGTTTTCGCTTAACAGACGGTTAGCAATCTGAGACTGGGAAGTTATGTTATCTCGGTCTTTATAATTGAAATATTCTCTAGCGTGTTTCCTTATTCTTTTTTCGAAGGCACGTCCAGTCTGGCCAATGTATACGGCGTCGCAGTCCCTACAAGTTAGTTTATACACTCCTGACTCTTTCCAAACGTTCGGCTTATCTTTGGAGTTAACCAAGAACCTTCTGGCGTTATTAGTGGTCTTGTAAGAGACTGTGACGCTGTGTTCAGACAGGATTTTCCCTAACTTTAAGGAGATACCTCCGAAATAGGATAGAGATCTGTATGTTATATCTGTATCTGTTGAATGATCTAGATAAAAGTTATTTAATTTTTTGAAATTGCGCATGCCCCCACATTTGGGGAACTTTTTTCATTCCATCACGTTCGAGATTCTTCTAGAAAGTCAATTTCGGTCCTCTTCGAGATGGGAAAGACAGTAGTCTTTCAACCTTTGCCCAAAGAGGATGTTAACATAGTAGGGTCAATCCGTCATACAATTTTAGTTCGTGTTTCGATATGTGTAAATTTTAACTGTATTTGTCCACGTTGTTTTACTTTTTGACGTCCCACATGTCGCACACTCGGAGCCCTAGAAACTTTTGTTGTGAGTATTGCTATGTAAAAATACTTACCTTCAGTCAACTAATGCATCCTCATATCTAGATGAAGCCTGATGATGACTGTTAATCAGTCGAAACCGGTCGCTTAATCCTTATCAAATAAATTCGTTGGCGAAGACTTAGTGTTTTCTTCGGATACTTAAGAACATGGCCAACTTCGAGAGCCTGGACAACCTTCTGTCATATTTATTATTATATATATGTAGTTATTTTATTATTAGTAGTAATCGCAATTCGGCAACTACTAATACTAAAATATTTAAACAGTAACGGACAGCTAAGGAAGTTCCGAATTAGTTGGATACGCATTCGAATCTAGATTAAAATAGTTCAGAATAACACAAAAAATGTATACATTAATGATATTTTCTAATAGTTCCAGGGAGTTGAAAATGTTATTTTATCCCTGAATTAAAAATAATATTTTCACAATATAAGATATAGTCTATATGTAGTTGTACACAAAATATTTCGTTTTTAATTTATTTTCGAGTGTTTTGTCTCCTTCTGACATTTGACACTCGGTCAAATCGGAGCTCAAACTCAAAATCGGAGTTGTGGTCCGCCATCATCGTACGGGACTTATTATGCAGACACAGTCCTTCGGTTCGGCCGTAGAATGGGTTCGGTGACAGATCTTCCAGGTCGTTCGTCCGGGATGTTCGGTGGAGGATGTTTAGTTGTAGGGCGGTGGGTGGGTTTTTAGCTTAATTATAGGTTAGGATTGTTGATTATTTATAGGTTATTAGATAGGATTTTGATTAATTATATGATTATAGTTAGGTTTGTTGATTAATTTTAGGTTTTTGGATAGGATTTTGAGTAATTATAGGATTATAGTTAGGTTTGTCGACTTGTTTCTAGGGTCGTGCCTCGTAGTGGTCCCTGCCCTGCCTGGTTCGACGTCTCTCGTCGACGTCCTCGAACGCCTCCATCCCTTGTTGCAGGTCCTGCGTGTCCTTGTCGTGGCCTTTCCGCGTTCGGTAGCGGGCGTGGACATCCTTGTTTCCCTCGTCCTCTTCTGTCGGGTCCCTCTCGTCCCGTGGGTTGCAGTCCCTCTTTCTCCTGCTGCTAGGCGCCTCTTGGTCCTCAACTTCTGGGGCAAGGGCACTACCGTTGCCTGTAGGATGCTTCGCCTCGGTTGGGGAACTGCACTTGCTTGACGGGAATAATCTCGGAAACAAAGTTTAAAATCTCGGCCATGGACCGCGTTAGACGTGGATACGACATGCCACAAATTCATTGGGGAGCCTTTTATGAGGGATTAGGGCACAGGGTTTAGGGCTGGATATACGGGAACGGGCTAGGAATAATGTAAGCAACCATTTGTGAAAATTAGAAGAAAAAAATATCAAGTTAAATAAAATTGTTATAAAAGTTCTCGATTTTTAATTATAAACATTCTCTCACCTATTTTCGTGACCCAGATACGAAAGAAATTACCAATGTTTAAATAAATATTACGTGCACTTGAATTACACATCAAGGTTAAGTTTATACTTTGAATTGCACGATTGACCATGAATTAAATAAACATGCTGATTAATTAAGATGTATAATTTCAACAATTATTTGTTGTTAGGACGATTTCGTTCGGAAAAAGAAAAAGAAATAACGAATAGATAAAAGGAAAACGCCTAATTTGAATTAAAATGCCTAGAAACATGTAGATCGTGGTGGAGACAAAGAAATGTAATTATTGGGGCAAAAGGGATTAAAAATAATTCCCATAAGGGCCGAAATTCGGGGTCTCCATCATAAGTGGAGGTGGGAAAAGAAAAAGATTGCATAGGGGGGTAGGAGAGATTATGAAGAACCTCTCCTGGGGCCGAAACACGGTGCTTCCACCATAAGTGGAAGTGAAAAAGAAAAAGATTGCATAGGGGGGTAGGAGAGATTATGAAGAACCTCTCCTGGGGCCGAAACGCGGCGGCTCCACCATAGGTGGAGGTGGGAAAAAAAAGATTCACTAAGGGGGTAGGAGAGATTATGGAGAATCTCTCCTAGGGGTCGAAACTCGGCGGCTCCACCATATGTCACACGCCTGAGGACCTAGGGTCCAAAGGGAGTGCTCGGGTTGGGGGTGTAGCTCGGTGGAGAACTAAGAAGGAGGCATGGTTTTACAGACAATATTTATTCAGACATTAAAAGAAGGGGAGAGAACATCATAAAATAGAATTAAAATAAGAGACCAAATGTAGAGAAGTGGAAAGAGGTTAAACGGAGGTGGTTGCTTACTTGAGAAGGACGAAGGGCAACAGGTGCGAGGCTCCTCCAAGTAGCGGCATGCCGGGAAGGACGGGCTCTCAGACGGGCAGCGAGACTTGATACTTGGTGACAGACTGGTTCCTCGATCGTTACCATCCCGCTGTATAAATACAAGCGGGATGTTTACGAATCGTGGTATCGTACCTGTCCGAGAGTTGAGTCGTCCTTCGGTTTAAGGTCGCCGCGGTGCTGAATAAGCTTAGACGGCGACCTATTTTCGCTAATTGGGGCCGCCTCGCGACAATATTTCTGAAACTCTGGAGTCGAACCATTCAGAAACATCTTTAACGTGCGTCAATTAATTTATATTAATCTTTACTTACATTAAGTTATCTATACACTACGTAACTTATTTCTCACTATAGATTACTGTTTGACATTTATCGATGTGGAAACGATTCTTTACGCGTTAAGCAGGTGTAACGTTTATTTTCTAATTTATATACACTCTCCTAATTAAACACTACACACTACTTAATTTAAAGGCGATCAAGCAAACCTAAATAATTACAGACCTATAAGCCTTCTTTCCCAGATATATAAACTTTTCACAAAAATCATTACAAATCGTATATCCAGAAAACTTGATGAATACCAGCCCGTAGAGCAGGCCGGCTTCAGAAAAAATTATAGCACCCATGATCATTTACTTACTATGAGAATATTGATAGAGAAGTCCGTTGAATACAACCTAGAAATGAACCTCGCTTTCATTGACTATCAAAAAGCCTTTGATACAGTAGAACATTGGTCAATCATGAGATCATTGAAAAATATTAGAATAGAACACCGCTATATATTATTGTTGGAAAATATCTATAAAAAGGCTACATCTACCATCCGGTTACACGAAAATACCAAATCTATTCGTATAAAAAGTGGCATCCGTCAAGGTGATACCTTGTCACCAAAGTTATTTACGGCTGCTTTGGAGGATGTCTGCAGGCAGCTTAAATGGCGGGATGACAAGGGCATCGATATTAATGGAAGGAGATTAAACAACCTGAGGTTCGCGGATGATATCGTTCTCATAGCAGAAACACCAGAACAACTCCAAACTATGATCTCCGAATTAGAGGATGTATCATCAAGAATTGGATTGGAAATGAATCTAGATAAGATCAAAGTTATGTGTACCAAGCGACCAAATCTCAAAGTAAAGGTAAAAAATAACGAAATAGAAGTGGTAGATGACTATATATATCTGGGACATAAAATAACCTTAGGCAGAGACAATCAAACAGCTGAAATTTATAGAAGAAGTAGATTGGCATGGGCTGCGTTCAGAAAATTGAGTAATACGCTAAAGAACAAAAAAATACCAATATACCTCCGCTCTCGAGTGTTCGATCAGTGTGCTTTGCCGGTTTCGACATATGGATCACAAACATGGACATTAACTAGGCAGTCCATGAACAAACTCAAAACCACTCAAAGAGCCATGGAGCGCCTGATGTTGGGTATATCATTGAAAGATCATGTAAAGAACGAACGAGTCAGAAGCACAACGAAGGTGAAAGATGTTGCGGAAGCAGTAGCCGAGCTGAAGTGGGACTATGCGGGCCACGTTGCCAGATATACAGATGGACATCGACAGTAATAAAGTGGAGACCCTATTTGGGAAAAAGATCAAGAGGTCGCCCACCAATGCGCTGGACGGACGACATAAAAGGAAGCGCAGGATTGATGTGGCATCGTAGAGCACAGAACCGAGCTGAATGGTAGAGTATGAGGGAGGCCTATGTTCAAAAATGGACCGAAAATGGCTAACGAGATGAGAGATGAGATGATTACCTAACTACTTAATTTATATCACACTCTTAATTACTAATTTAGTTCGCACTATTTACTCGTTTACGGCTTCACGTCTAATAATAATTTCTCCGGCCGCAAGACCGCTTCTATACATTTCTCAATTGTATTCTCGATAATTCTACAAAGAACTCGATTCATCTCGATAATAATGTTTACCTAGGAAACGTCCAGAAGGTCATAAATCACTTTTCCTTAATGAGATGTTGCGGGAACGCTCGGCACGGTTTTTAGTGCTCGCCGCTGCGCTTAATAAGCGTAGCCGCGTTCCTTTGAGGAAAGCCGCCGAGGTCCGACAGGAGTAAACACATTTCGCTATGCTGTTTACATTTCGAGTTACACAGTAAATTCGAATGTTGCGGAACGTGGAGTCTACATCTAAATTGTTACCGACAATTACGGGAATCTTCGTAATCAGCATACCAACGGTAATTAAATAGTAGTTTAAAGTACAAGTTGCAGAAGATGTCATATTCCAAGCCCGAGTCCGAGATTCTAAAACGAGCCGCTTGCGCTTTTAACTGAATTATTTTTTATTTAATTAAATTTAAATTTAAAACTTCTTATCTGGGGATTTTTTTATCGTGACATTTAAGTTGGTATTACTGCTGTTTCCTAGACATCTGTCAATTTTCACACCATTTTCAAATTTAATTTAATGTATTTAAATAAAATCGAAATAATGTTTTTATTTTATGATACACCTTTCAAAATACAGTAACGAATAGCTTGTAGTCAACACTTGGATATTTGCATCCCTATCCCATCGACGCGGCGACCATATTTATTTTTAATTTGTTTTGACATACATACAGCATTAGGGAATATCTTGTTACCAACCCAACAAAAAAAATACCAAAAACCATGCTTTAATAAACCTCATTAAAGCACTGTTTTCGGCCATTTTAGTGCCAGAATAGCTGTCATTTTGATGCGGAACATAGAAATTGTATTATCACTACATGCACAGGACATCCACATGATATTATATCGGGTGTTTTTTAAATTTCACCTCATAGTAGGCTGTGGATAGTGATATGTGGACTGTGAATGCGCCTTACTAAAAAAATGTCAAAATTGACATAACCTCACTTTTTTAATAAAAATTGAAACTGCTCCAAACAGTTACTAGTGTCTTGAAAAAGACAGCTTGGCTCTATTAATTAGGCGTAGATAAGTGAGCTGTCTTTTTCAAGACACTATTAACCGATTGGATCAGTTTCAATTTTTATTAAAAAGGTGAGGTTATGTCAATTTTGACATTTTTTACACTATCCACAGCCTACTATAAGTTATATATATACGCGAGTTGTATACAGCAAACTAAGGCCGTTTCTCGCATCCTAAGCGCCATTGTTTTTTATATTGCCACTCGTTTTCCGTCAGTCCTCTCATTTCCATAGCTTCCTTGACTCCTTCATTCCAGTCTTTTAAAGGTCTTCCTCGTTTTCTTCTTCTCTCCGTTGGGATCCATCTCCACACTCTTTGGGGCCATCTGTTTGTATCCATTCTTCGTAGGTGTCCATACCACATCAATCTTCTTGTTTCTATATCATTTATTATTGTGTGTTGAATATTAATTTTTTCTCGGATTTCTTCATTTCTTATATGTTGTAGCCTAGACACCCTACAGCTTCTGCGTAACACATCCATTTCAATAGCCATCAGTCTTTCTTTATTTCTTTCTGCTATCTCCCAGGTTTCGGATCCGTATGTGATAATACTTTTTACTATGCTATTGTAAATCTTTATTTTTGTATTTTTTGATATCTGTTTAGACCACCATATGGAATTTAACCTCTGTACCGCCTGTTTGCCTTGCACTATTCGACAATCTATATCTTTACGGCTATGGGCTTCTGCCGATATAATAGATCCCAAATATTTGTAGTCTGTACACGTATCTATCATTTTCCCATTTATTTCAAGTGGTCTAGCAATGCCTCCAGTTACTAGATATTTAGTCTTGTTAAAATTTATTTTGAGACCCCATTTCTCATAAGTCTCCGTCAACTTCCTCATCATATAGTGTATGTCGTCTTCATCGGCTGCTATAACCACTTGATCGTCTGCAAAAAGTAGCGAATGCAAAAATTCATCGTCAATAAGGATCCCCATTACTTTACACTTGGTTTGCCATTCTTTTAATACTTCATTTATATATATTTTAAATAGAGTAGGCGACAGAACACATCCCTGTCGAAGCCCTTTTGTAACATTAAATGTAGTTGATATTTGTTGTCCCACTTTTATCGCACTTCTTTGGTTGTTGTAGAGGTCTTTGATACATTTTATATATTTTGAGGGTATTTTAGACCGTTCCAGTACTTCAAACAATTTTTTATGTGGCACTGTATCGTACGCCTTTTCCAGGTCTACAAAAACTAGGTGAGTCTCTAGATTTCTTGTTATCCTTTTCTGTGTGAGTTGACGCAATGTAAAAATGTTGTCCACACATGATTTTCCTGCAGTGAAACCTGCTTGCTCTTCCCCTATTTCTATTTCCCCCTCAATCCTGTTTTTTATGACTCGTCCGTACTGTCTCCCAACAGACGATGTAACAGTGATGCCCCTGTAATTACTGCATTGTAGTCTTGTACCTCTCTTATGTATTGAACTAATTATACCTAATCTCCATTCCGTAGGTATTTTGTCTTCTCTTATTAAACATTTATTAAATAACATCTGCAGTTGTTCGATAAGAATATCAGGACCACTTTTTACTAGTTCTATTGGGATACCTCCGGGACCAGGGGCTTTTCCACTTTTACATTGTTTCAACGCTTCATAGATCTCTGTCTTCGTTATACTGCTTATTATATTTGTCTCTTTGTCTTTGTCACTTATAATTGGTTTATCATCTTGTTTATATTTTTCACGATCTTCATTTAACATTTCTTCATAGTATTTCTTCCATTGGTCTAATTTTATCATGTTAATGTTTATCCTCTCCCTATTATTTTTCCTAATATTGTTCACTGTTTTCCAAGCCTCTTTTGATTTTGTTCCTCCGATGTATCTATCAATATGAGCACATTTCTCATCCCATTCTGAATTTTTTGCTTTTGCCACTTGTTTCTTTACTTCTCTGTTTAATCTGCAGTACTGCTTCCGATTTTCCTGATCATTTGTAGCCAACCATTTATGATAGGCAGCTTTCTTGTCTTTAATTAGTTGTTCGATTTCCACATTCCAGAACTGTGGCTTATCCTTTTGTTTATCTGCATTTCCGAGTGCTTCGAATGCGGCTTCATGTATTTTCTTTTTAATTTGATTATAACTTTCTTCTACATTATCATCAATAGGGGCATCACGCAATTTATTAGCAAGTCTTAATCTGTACAGAAATTTGATGGAGTCATCTTTAAGAAGTTCAACATTGTACTTGTTCTCGATAGTTGTGTCACTTGTCGTTTCTACTTGTGTTCGTTGCTTTTGATGTTTAAACTGTATGCTAACTTGTGCCCGTAAAAGTATGTGATCTGTCCCACATTCTGCCCCCCTAAATGCCCTGACATCTGTTGTTTTTAAGTTAGATTTTTGCTTTTGAATGTAGTAATCGATTATAGATTTTAGATTACGTGTTGGTTGAATCCATGTGTATTTGTGTATATTTTTGTGTTCAAAATATCCGTTCATAATTTGCAATTGACACGTATTACATATTTCTATTAGTCGACACCCATTATCATTTACTTCTTCTTCACCAAAGTTTCCCACAGCAGGGTGTCCTTTCTTACGGCCAGTTCTAGCGTTAAAATCGCCGAGCAAAACGATTTCTTTATGTTGACTAACATTATTTAACGTTGATATCAGGTCATTGTCGAATTCGTCTTTTATCACTTTTGCAGAATTATCAGTTGGTGCATATGCCGCTACAACAACAATAGTTAGACCCCATATTTTCAATTCCATTTTCATAATTCTTTCACTAATTCCTTCCCAACTCTTGATGTTATTTTTATACTTTTTATTGATAACGATACCGACTCCAGATTTAGCCCTTTTTTCCTTGGGGACTCCGTTGTAAAATAAAAAGTAAGAGCCGTGTGTTTCATTACCTGTTCCTTTTTTCTTTACTTCCGTCAAGGTGCCTATGTCTATATTGTATTTCTCTAGTTGTTTGAAGACTTCACTTTGTTTGGTATTAATGCCTTGTACATTCCATGTTCCCAAATTCAATGTCCTTCTTCGTAGCCTATGTCGTTTTTCCGTCTAAATTCCGAGGCGTTTGTTTAGGATTTTTAGCAAATAAGGGTTTTTACGAAGGTAGAGGAGCTAACCCTACGCTTCAACCCCCTTCCAGGAGGACCGGAATTTTCTGTCGGGGTTGTTTCCCTTAGCCGATAAGTACCAGTTTTAAGGCGCCGGAAACCCGCCCTCACCCTCTTCCGTTAGCTACGTAACGTACATCCACTGTACGCCACGCATTGCCCGGAGATCACGGCGCGGACGTGGAAGTAGGATTTGTTGATCTGCTTTATAAGCTATGGACCTTTCTCCGAGTTTTATTGTAGTCAAGGCATCGGCAACCCAGACTACCTCAGAGATCCAACATCAACCATTTGACCCCCCTACTATAAGTTGAAATTTAAAAAAAACACCCGATATAATTAACACGTGTTTCATGTTTAAATTTCCCAATCTGATGTAATCTTATGTATGGAAGCCGCCTATGAAATCTCGACTCTCGATTGATTGAGTAATAAACTTCAATACAATATAGTAAATGATGGTTGTTTTAGAAGGAAGTATGATTGGTTAGATATAATGATGTTACTGCGATTTTCTTCGTTATTTGTAAAGAGTTTTTAGTATCTTCGGAGGTACTTTATGCTTTTCACGCTTCATTAAGACGCTTCGTCTACCATGTATTTAGGCTACCATACAAGGTGTTTATCAAACCCAATTATTATCAGAAATCACAATTACCCCATTTTGTCTCTAAAATGTAATTCTTTTGCAACTTTATATTTTTCTTGCTCGTCTTTCTCGAATAAATTTTGGGCTGAAAGCATCTAATGGCGCACCTAGTAATTTAAAATGATATCTTTCACTATTAAACACATTTAATTTATACACTTTTCAATTTTGGTAGATTTATCTAGTATTGCATTCGTTAATGAAGTCGAAAAAAGAGGAATTAAAATGCGTTTTTCAGTTTTTTGGTCTCTAGAGATCATACGTAATCATTTCTCAAAAGTTTATATCGGATATAACCAAATTTGTCGGAAAGCTACAGGTCGCATTTTTTTAAGAATCACAACCAAATTTGGTATATAAATCAGTTGCCCGAAAATCTCGATAGAGCTCGTTAATGGGCCAAATAGGTCTAGTGGTGTCGAAATGGCGGATTGTTATTTAAAAAAAAATCAAAAAACTTTAATTTCGCGTCTGAGAAAAAAATGTTACTTAGGTTTTTGTCGATCTTATAGAGACAAACGACTTTTGTATAAATTATTTTTTTGAGAAATGTGCAGAAAAAAGTTATTTTTAAAACAAAATCAAAAAATTTTTATTTCGCGTCTGAGAGAAAAACTTTACTTAGGTTTTTTATTGATCTTATAGAGGCGAACGATTTTTGTATAAAATATTTTTTCGAGAAATGTACAGAAAAATTTATTTTTTTCAAAAAAAAAACAAAAAAAAAATATTTCGCCTCTGAGAGAAAAACGTTACTTAGGTTTTTTGTTGCCCTTATAGAGGCGAATGACTGTTGCATAAAACATATCTTTGAGAAATGTACATAAAAAAAGTTATATACAAAAAGTTTGATATTTAGACGTTTGTATTTTTTTAACACCTCGTATACCTTTAATATGGCATTTCTGCCTGGCATGCCATGGGGTTTTTTTACTTTATACTGACAGTACTAAAGTCCCACAAATTTTCTTAAGCTTGTATGCTTCTCTCTCCTTTAGGGTAATTCCAGAATTCAATTCTCGCTATTTGAGATAATCTGTTACTCGACTCGTGTCGCGCATTTGAATAAATAAGTTCATCACCGAAAAGCAGTTTCACAATTTCGTAACAGCAATAATTGGATTTTATATGATTTGATTTTCTTCATCCCTTACGCCAGTGCCAAAAATAGATCAGTTAACTTCAAAATAGGGCAATTAGTTCTCTATAAATTTGAGGGAAATTCTGACGTTTTATTAGATCTTCAACATAGATAGGCTCTCAATTTTAATTAAAAACGTCCTTTACTCACTTCGTCCTAATTAAAATCAATAAAAAATATTTACTACCGAACATTTTAATAACTTTCGGAAGTTGAAGCATTATTACATCATCATTCTCGATATTTATTTGCGAAATTAAATTAGACCCGAAGCTCTCCCGCTATCACTCAAATGGAGGCCCAAAACGTCCCTTTTCGATAGCCGGGGTTGTAAAACTGGTATACGGGAGGGAACTCTTAGGCCGCATTAAAAGCAGAGTGATATTAAAATATTGTGAAGGGAACAACCAAGAATAATAGGCTCCTGGGTTAATACTGATATTAATACATTTTGTCGTTCATTAAAAAATATGGATCGGTCTTCTTTTCGGTTGTAAAATGTGACGTGTTCGCTTTCCAAACGCATCATTCATATAATATTCATGTTTAACTCAAGAAACTTTTAATAATGTTAACAGTAAACTCACGAACGTGATTTATATTATAATTTAAAATATATTACCAACGCATCTTTCTGATGAAAATATACTTATAATTTCCATAAATATACGGTTTAACGTAATACGAGTATGCAAAGCAAGGGTTTTACGACGAATAAAACAACATCCCAGTTTCGCCTTAAGCCAGAATTTAACCGCGATAACTGATCCAATATTCTGCAGAAATGGTTGTATATTAAATAAGACGCATAGTTATGCAAAAATTTAAGATTTTACAGTCCAGTTCGTGAAATATAGCGAAGTTTCATATTATTGTATTTGTAATTTTATGAGTTGATTATAAATGAGGTTAGATTGGATATGCAGTGAGTAACACTAAAATAAATTCAGGTATAGATTTGATTGTTGTATATGATAGCCTAGTAGCCTCCTTCCCTAGGAGTCACGGGACCTCACAGTTGGTGGGAGGGTGAACCCGGCGGCCTGGCTCATTGCCGGCTTCCGGGGCCAAAGAGTGACTCACCTCCTCGCACCGTCGGGGGCCCGGAAGATCGGGTGAAAACCCCGGTGGGAAGGGCCTCCGGCGCGTGGTGCGAGGGGGCGCGTGGGTGGTCGCGACGGATCGGCCTGGTGAGGGTAATTTATACTCTAGCTTCATTGTCTGCAGTACTGCTTCCAGCTGCAGTCAAGCTTATAACAACGAAAACGCTTGCTTTGCTTACCCTGCTTACCTAATATACGTAGACGCTAGCTTAACTAATCCTTTCACAGGTTACCTTGCAGGGCTACGGGCCCGGACCGGGAGGGCCCCCAGCGGACGACGACAACTGGCAACGAACAGGCAACCCCGACTGGTAATGATTACACTGGATACAAAAATGGTAAAGACGACTAGGCACGACACGGAACCCTTAGCCCCCGGGTATAAACGCGGCAACTTTTTGCTCATGATGTCAAGTAAGTCTAAGGAGAAAATCCCCGGGAGGGTCCTGTTCCCGGACAGGGAATCCCTCACTGCTGGTGGGATCACCAGCAGTCTGCCCCAAGGATACGGGGGGGGGGGCAACTTGACAGGTATGAGCACCGATATAAATTTGAACCGACCAAATGATGATGATGTGGAAATTCTGGATACCTCCAACTCGGATGCTAATTCGGAGAGTGGCGCCTCAACAGTACCCTGCGAGGGAGTTAAGCGGGGTAAGGGCGAGTCCCCTGAAATTGGCACGGCGGAACAGGAGGCGAAAGAGAAAGAGGTGATGCGACAGAAGATGGTGCAGATGATCTTAGAGAATCAGAGGAAAAGGAACGAGGAACTCCGCAGGCGGTCGGAGGAAGAGAAGGCGAGGATAATAGCAGAGAGAAAAAGGGCAGAGGAGGAAATCCTAGAAAGCTACAGAAGGACAACGGGGAAGACGATGAGGTCCCCTCCGATGAGACCGCACACTGTGAGCACTGGCGACGACATGGACGAAGGGCCCGGTGAACGGAAGGTCTCCCCTGCGATGCGTGCGAGTAGAAGAAGAGTAGAGGGCAGAGCAAGTAGTGAATGCATAGCCGCGTCAGGGAGCGATGCGCACACGGTGTTTCAACTGACCAGAAGTGCGTCGCTGATTGATGTGGGGGTTACAGATATAGGTACAGTTCTTATGCGTAATGCCGATAACAGTCCCGAGGAAAGAACCAAAAAGAAAAGGAAAACCTGTAACGGCGAAGCCGAATGGGAGGCAGCTATGTCCCTAATAAACAGACTAGTTGAGATAAACAAGACGTTAGCGAGCACACTACTTACCACTAGGGTGGCCAGCAACACAAAGGAATTGGCCGTGAAGGGGAAAAAGACTGCTGGCAGAGTTGCAAGAAAGATACAGTCGTTAAAAGGGGCTACCCGCGAGAAGGAGTACGAGTACCCGGATAACCCGGCCTCAAAAAGGATTGCGGTAGGCAATGAAAGATCAAGGGGAAGAAGCCCGCCCATGAAGAAACCTGAAATGGTGGACACCACTACTCAGACAGTATTCGATGGAACCGAAACGGCCAAGGTAGAGACCGGTGTACAAACGGACCCAGGCCCTGAGGGCATGATAATGGACCTGAGTGAGGTCATCAGTTACGACAAATGGCAGGGGGTAAGACATAAAATTTGGGACAAGAAACTTACCTCCAAGATCCAAGTACTAACTGGCAGCCCGCTGGAGACCCCGAACGATACCACGAAAGTGGTGTTTATAGAGCATGACGATCCAGAAATGCGCGGAGGGGTCCAGAAACTTTATAGGGATAGATACCCGATGTTGGCGGAACAAGTGGGTGACTTCGAGGTGTTCGAATTCTCTGCCATGCGGAAGTCGGGAAACAATCCAAAAAGTACTAGTCAGAGGGTTATAAGGATTACACGGATTATAAGGAGGAATTGTGAAAGGCGCTAGTCCAAGCAAAGGAAGAAGTGGAGGACAGAGGGACTATTGCCCTTCATCAAATCAAGGGGATGAATGCGGAGGAACTGGGTAGGATGGCGGCGGCTATCTTCCAGGGCACCGGGGTGTGCATCCAGATATTCAGACCTCGCTCCGTGACCCCTACACAGGTACAGCAAGCTAAGAGGGGGATATCTAGAAGAACAACGATAGGGATACTTATCAGGTTTCCGGGAGTGAAGTACGAAGACATAGTACAACTTATACGTAGTAAACTTCTGAAGTACGGGAAGATCAATGCGATCAGAAGTATAAAAAGGACGAGAGACAGGAGTGCAATAATCACTACTGACCCGGTACAGAGCGAGGCGGACGGGATTGCAAATGCAATAAGAAAGGACGCACCGGAGGGTTTAAGGATCACAATGGTGAACCCTTGCGAGGCAAAGGGCCCAGTTAATATAAAGGGGATGTTGATAGGAACCCGGACGACGCGGAAGTGGGCGAGCCCAGGCCCTATGCTGGGTCCATGACGGCCGTGACAGTCAGGGTGCCGATCTCGGTGGTTGACACCATTACCAAGCGGGCAACACTTCGAATAGGAATGGTACTCTGTAATGTGGAGGCGAGACCGGCCGCTACTCGGTGTTACAGGTGCTGGGGGGATGGCCATAGAGCTGGCCAGTGTCGTGGCCCTGACCGAACTAACATGTGTTGGAGATGCGGGAAGAAAGGACACTCGCAGAGGGACTGTCCTAACGAAGAGTGGTGCCCGGATTGTGACGCAGGCGGGCACAGGGCGGGAACCAGGCGATGCCTGCAGCACAGGAAGGCGGAAAAAAAAGAGAGAATGGGGAAGGAGTAACTGGAACAAGAGAACGGCTCCATACCCGTCCGATGGTCGAGAAATGTCCCGGGAGCCTAGCTGCGGAGTGACATGTTTATACCTTTCATAATATGAAGATTAAGCAGATCAACATTGGGCGGTCAAAAACGGCACACGACCTGGCGGTGGCGGATGCCACACGTACTGACACTAAGTTGCTTATAGTATCCGAGCATAATAAGATGCTTGCTAGGATGGCAAAGTGGTTCCTGGACGAAAGGGAAAATGTGGCGGTTGGAGTGATCCAGTCCTCGACTCCGAGGGGGCTCCCGACAGAGCGACGATCGTGCCCTGGGTGTGTAAGTATCAAATTGGGCAGTGCGTGGTATTGGGGGGTCTACTTATCCCCTAACACGTCCATAGAGACATACAAGAGCTACATGGAGACCATTATGGCCACGATCGCCACTGAGACCCAACAATGCCTGATTGGAGGGGATTTCAACGCTAAGTCCCCGGCATGGGGGGCTCCGCTGTTGGACCGGAGAGGGGAAGTACTCTCCGAGTGGGTTGATGCGTCGGGACTCACGATAATGAATGACGGATCACCGACCTTCAGGAGGGGCGGCTCCGAGTCCCATATCGATGTCACTCTATGCTCGAGATCGCTCGCCAGGAGGGGGTGGAGCTGGGGACCGCAGTTCAAAATCCCTACGACGCTACACGCCATGGAGAACATCGAACTAGACCTGAGGCGACGAGTAGAGGAATGGAGTGAGGCCAACATTAACGTTGAGTCTCTTAAGCGTCTTGCCAGGGAGAGGCTGGCCTCGGCGGGCACGCCTGAATTCCCAGGAATCATTGGGCAATATATTGCAGAGGCGCAGGAGAAGCTCCCCTCTGGCCTGGTAGCTAGGACCCCCTATTGGTGGACTCCTGAAATAGAAGAACTTAGAGCAGCAGCGATGAGGGCCAGGAGGCGCCTAGCGCGAGCTCGGAGACGAGCCCAAACAGGGGAAGACGTAATACCCCAGTTAAGGGAGCAGGAAAGAGCTGCAAAAAAGGAGCTGCGGAGGCAAATACGTCTTAATCGTAAGCGGAGTTGGGATGCGCTCCTGGATGATCTTAACATGGACATATGGGGAGCAGGGTATAAGATTGCCACCAGCCTCGTAAGGAGTACTAAACCTGAAATTAGTTTGGATAAGGGAAAGAAACTGACTATCGTTAAGGCACTCTTCCCGCAGCTGAGTCAGGATTAGGGGCGTGGGGAGACGGTGCCCAACCCCCCGGAGGTCTCCCGAATAGAACTGGACCACGCTATTAAAAGGATCAAGTTGAGAGCCGCGCCGGGACCCGACGGTCTTACCCCACATGCACTCAAGCTGATATACGAGGAAATCCCTGAAAAGATCCTATCGGTCTTGAATGAACTATTAGAGCAACAGGCATTCCCTGTTGAATGGAGGGAGGCTGGGGTCGTCCTAATCCCGAAGGAGGGAAAGGATCCCAACATCCCGGGACCATATAGACCGATCTGTCTACTGTCGTCGATGGCAAAAGTATATGAATACATACTAAGAAATAGAATCGAGGAGGAGTACGAGGAGCTGGGGGGCTTTTCTCCTGCCCAATACGGCTTCCAGAGGGGGAAGTCTACCATGACCGCCCTGAAGCAACTCTCTGCGACGAGTGCCTCCCCGTACAAGTGAGCGATCATGGCGACATTGGACATTAGAAATGCGTTTAACACGGCATCGTGGCCACTTATCGTTGAGGCCATGAGTGGGCGGGGGATCGCCCCCTATCTGATCAATGCTGTAGAAAGGTATCTGGAGAATAGAACCATAAAATTTACGCGGAACGTGAGCCATCGTACCGACACCGGGGTTCCGCAGGGGTCCGTCCTGGGTCCCACCCTATGGAAGGTGCTATTTGACGGGGTTCTCAGGATCGGACTCCCTGCGAGTACCGAGGTAATAGCGTATGCCGACGACCTCGTTATAATCTCCAAAGCAAATGATAAGGCGGTGGCGTGTAGAGAGCTTGACGCTGTGTATAGGAGGGTGGTGCATTGGCTAGAGGCACACAGGCTGAGTATCGCGGGAGAAAAGACCCAGGTGCTGGTGGTGAAAGGTCCGAGAACTGGCAGACGATTTGAAGTTCGACTGGGGGGCGTGCCCATTGCCACCACCCCCTCCTTGAAATATCTAGGGGTCGTACTAGAGGTAATGGCACAAGTCGTATACTCCATACTACTGTACGGCGCACCTATATGGTGCGAGACGTTGAATTATAAGAAGTACAAGACCAAGCTCGAGAGCATGCAGCGACGCACACTGCTCCGGGTGGTCTGTGCATACCGGACTACATCTACGGCCGCGCTCCAGGTAATTGCCGGCACCCCTCCCATCGACCTCATGGCTAAGGAGCGGAGGTTTTTATTTAACATCGGGGGCGGTAAGCTCCCTGGTAACCGTAGAATGGCCAGGAGGAGAACGATATCCCAATGGCAGGGGAGATGGGAGGGCGAAACCACGACTGCGGCGTGGACCAGAAGGATAATCCCTGATCTGGGCGAATGGGAGAACTGTGGGCACCGCACCCACTACCATTGGTTTACACAGTTCCTCTCGGGCATGGGTCGTTCAAATCCTATACCAAAAGAATAGGAAAAACCGCGCCGGACAATTGCGAGTGTGGAGTACGAGTTACCCCGGAGCATGCTGTCCTTCACTGCCCGTTATGGCGACACCATACGACAAGGCTCAGGGGGCAGCTGGGAATAGAGTGGTCGCCCGAAGGAATAATTAGGGGAATGATTAGGTCCAAGAGTATATGGGATGAGGGTTTTCAAGCCATTACCTCCCTCATGAGATCGAAGTTTCAACAGGAGATCACCCCTAGAAGGGAGTTAGTGGTCGTCCTCAGGAGATAGGGAAATTAAAGAAGAATTCTCGTTTCTCCCTCAAGGTGAGGCGAATTGGTCATGGGTGAGTAAAAAAAAATCATGAGTTACTCTCGCTTTGCTTTCCTTCTGATTTTTTTTTATTTACTTGAGAAGGGACTAGGTATATAGCTTACGCTTCTTACTTTTATTCTTACCTGTGTTTTTTTTTCTCTTCCCTTCCGGTTATCCTTTTGACCCGGCGGGGAGAGCTGGTGTTTTAGGTGTTTTGTGTTTATTTTCATTTTTTTGTGATGGTAGTATCTATGTGCTATTTGCTCTCCTGTCTTTGAGTAACTTCCCCCTGGAGGTGGAAGGGCTGCTCTATTGGCGTACCCTTCCCTAATGCCTTTTCTCTCAGGAATATGTGTACAGGTGCCCGAACCCCTAATCCGGCTAGCCGGGATGGGGGACGTAGGGCGTGACCAGGAGGAACTTTTGACTAACATCTCTAGCCGTGCCCTGCACACCTAACTAGCCCGTATGGCGAGGGTCCAATTTCTTGGATGATCCCAGGCGGGTAGTCGGCATTTCATAATAATTAAGTAGATAGGTAGTTCTGACTGGGGCAGTCCATCGTCCGAGCCGAGGGGGGTCCGCAGGGCTACTTCTGTCTCCCTCCGGTGAATTTACCCGGGGCGGTGTTTATTGCCCGCCTCCGAGGTAGTGCGTTAAAGTCGGAAAAAAAAGCCTAGTAGCCTAGACTTATTCTACGCATTTCATGTCGACTTTCGTTCATTCTCACCTTTCTTATCAATCTCAGCAACGACGAAGTAAGGTTTTGTACGTTTTTTTACCTTACTTTCGTAGCAAACACTCACTGGTACTTCCAAATACCTTTATGATCGTCATTTGTTATTAAAGTATATGCTAGAGTTTTGAAATTCATTTGATTTATTCGACTTGATTAACTCAATTAACGTAATGTATGTTTTTCAAATAATAAATGTAAAACATGTGACTCAATTAGCTAGCCTTCTGGGCCCTAATTGTAGGACTCCTTTTTTCAATAAATTTTTTGTTATTCGTTTTTTAATATATCTAGTTTTTTGAGAAATAAATTTAACTTATTTATTTTTAAAGTTTGTTTTATTTATTGATATAAGTTTGAAAATAGGAATTTTGCTTAGGGAAAAGCTTAAGAAAACATATTTATTTAATTTAGGTAAAAATTTATTTGTAGAATTAAAAGTTTTCACCTATTATTAGATAAAGCAATAATTTTTTTAAATCAAATTCATAATTAGCTCCAAGCCCTGATATAAATATAGTTATTCTTGAAACAAATAAAAGAATAAATAATATAGAAAAAGTTAAACAAACATTAAAACGAATTAATGAATGTTAGAGCAGAGAGCAGGGTATGGTGTTTGCAATATCGTTTGATATTGGTCGATAATGATAACGCCGAGAGATTCGATACTGAACTATCATCGGTGATCAAAATGACAGCTCATAATACAAGTGACAAATCGAACAATGATACAGAACTTTTACAAAAACTAGATGTGTCGCGTCGAACGCGCATAGGTGTCTCTCTAACACTTCCCCTCGCGGTCGTATACGAGCACGCTATGACATCTTCAATCTGATCATTTCTAGGATCTGGAAATGCCGAGGTCCGGGTAATGCCTTTGTAAGGATATCTGCAATCATTCTTTCGGTAGGCACGTAGTGAAGGTAGATGCTCTTCTCTCTAACAGCGTCTCGTAGAAAATGATGTCTGATGTCTATATGCTTCGTACGGGCATGGAATACGGGATTTTCGGCCAATTTTAGGGCTCCCGTGTTGTCTTCGAAGATCGAGATTGCTGATGAATCCTCCAGTCCTAATTCTTTGAGGAATGATTTCAAGTGTATTGCCTCTTTGACGGCGTCGGCCATTCCCAGGTATTCTGCCTCTGTGGAAGATAGGGCGACGGTCCTTTGTTTCCTGGAATCCCAAGATATCGGGTTTCCTCCATACATCAACACAAATCCAGTGTAGGAACGTCGGTCAATAAGACATCCACCCCAATCTGCATCCACATACCCTTGGTGGATTCGGTGTGTCTACTGAAAGTGAGTCCTAGGTCGATGGTTCCCTTCAGGTACCGAAGCACACGCTTCGCTGCAGTCCAATGTTCCGTCGAGAAACAATTGTTAAACTGTCCGAGATAACTAACCGCATAACTAATATCAGGCCTAGTGCAGACAGCCAAATAGGTCAATGCTCCTACAAGTTCCCGGAATGGGATATCTTTAGTTGGTCTTTTGTCGTTATTGGGCAGCTTTGTCCCGGCACTGATGGGAGTACTAACTGGTTTTGCGTCGCTCATTCCGAACCTATTGAGGAGCTCCATAATGCATCCCTTTTGGTGTAAGGATATTGTGTCCTTCTTTCTTCGAAACTCCACTCCCAGGTAATTCTTGATTTTTCCAAGATCTTTCACCCCAAATCTTTTTGATAAGAAGTTAATAAGTTCTTCTGGTGCCCCAGGTTTTCTTGAGACAATTATGATATCGTCGACGTAAGTAGCTATTAGGATTAGTCTGGATCCTTTACCCATCTTATAAAGGCAGGGGTCACCACTTGTCGGCGATGCTCCATACTCCTTCAAAACATCGCTGAGTTTGATATACCAGCTTCTTCCAGCCTGCTTTAACCCATACAGTGCCTTTTTCAATTTACAAACTCTATCTCCCTTCTTAAGTTCTTCAAGCATATCTTTCGCTTTCTTTCCTAAATCGTCCTTCTCTAACTGGATCCTCTCAAGAAGTTGAAACAGCTGTTTTGGGGGTTCCATGAACAGCTCTTCGTCTAGTTCACCATTTAAAGAGGCGCTAGCTACGTCGAGTTGCCTCATTTTCATGTCGAACTGTACGGCAATTGAGGTCAGGAGACGGATGGTACTTAACCTAACTACAGGGGCAAAGGTCTCCTTAAAGTGAACTCCTGGCTTCTGGTTAAACCCTTGAGCTACTAGCCGAGCTATCCTCTTTACAATTTCTCCATTTGCCGCAAACTTGTTTCGTAAGGTCATGCGACTCCCAATCGTTTCACAATTGGTAGGACGTGGAACAAGTTCCCAGGTTTCATTCTTGATGATTGATTTCATTTTTTCCTCCATGGCTTCGTACCATTCTTCGGCTTCTGGCGAATTTAAGGCAGTCGCCATAGGTATTTCGGAAACCAGAGCTTCTTCGCAGTTCCCTGCATTCTCGTCTCTGTACTGATACTCCTTTCTCGGTCTTCTCCTCGTTTCAGTTCGAACGATCCGAGGGCGGTCAGCTCCCTTTCTTCGTTCTGGTTCTCCGCAGTCTTCTTCCATACTTGGATTCGGTGAAATTTCCACGAATCGTAGAGGAGACGTCTGATTACTTTCATCTTCCACTAGATTGTCGGGTAAAAACTCGCTAAATTCCCCCACTACTTCTGATTTTCCTTCGAGGAATTTTATTCGTCTGGAGATTTCGACTCTTTATTCCTTTGGCATCCATACTCTGTAGCCTTTGCTTTCATCTGAGTAGCCTATTAGAACACCCTCCCTACAACGGGTATCGAATTTTCCCAGACCAGGTTGCTTCCTCAAACAGAACACACGATATCCGAAATCTCGGAAGAAACTTACGTCTGGCTTCTTCTGATTCCAAACCTCGTATGGTGTTTTTCCATTCAGGCTCTTGGAAGGACATCGGTTTCGTATGTGATTTGTAGTATTTATGGCTTCTGCCCAGAACTTAGGCGGTAATCCAGACTAGATTAGTAAACATCGAGCCATATCCAGGAGAGTGCGATTTTTCCTTTCTGCAATTCCGTTTTGCTCCGGACTGTAAGGGACTGTGAGCCGTCTTGAAATTCCCTGCTCCTTCAAGTAAGCGTCGAATTCCTTGTTGCTGAATTCCGTTCCATTATCTGACTGAAACTGCTTTATTCTTTTTTCCTTCTGGTTTTCAACCATGGTGATAAATTCCCTAGTGGCCTGTAGAGCTTCTCCATTTGACTTCAGAAATCGTACCTCGCACCATCGAGAGTGATCGTCGATGAACTCTATGAAGTAACGTGCTCCTTTAAGTGATTCGACACGCATCGGTCCGCATACGTCTGAGTGCACCAATTCCAGTAATTCGCTTGTTCGCCTCGACTGCTTTGGAAATGGTGTGCGAGTCATCTTTCCCTTAATACATATGTCGCAGTTAATCGTGTCCTGTAAATTCTTCAAGAATTTTAACGGTTCAAGACCTCTTACTGAACTATTGTTGATAGCTTCTGTCAGGTCCCTGATATTTAGATGACCCATGCGTCTGTGCCATGTCTCTAAATCCTGAGGTCGTTCCACCATGAGTGCTGAATTTCCGTTTGACCGTGCGGTACTATCGTTCCCTTCACAAACGTAGTAGAAATCACCTCTTCGTTCAGCGATTAGTCGCACTTCGCCCTCGGTGTCGACGACTAAAGCTTCATGCTTCCTAAAGATTACTTCACATCCTTTGTTCGTAATTTTCCCTATGGACATCAGATTTGTCCGCAAATCTGGAACATACAGGGCATTGTTTAGTTGAATGTTTCTTGTCTCGCCAAAAACATCGGCCTTTAGGAGAGCTTTTCCTTCAGCTGTCATTGACGTTGTGGAGTTATTTGCAAGGTTGAGCTTCCTATTCTCAGACTTCAACTCAGAAAAGAGGTTTATATCGCTGCACAGATGTGACGAGGCCCCGCTATCGAGACACCAGCTTCCGCTTCTTTTGCCACGACCATTATCGTTCGAGTAGTAGGACTCATCTACCGCATTGTTCGCTGAAGATCTGCGATTCTCCACGTTCTTGCAATCGGCAGCCTTATGACCTATTTCCCTACATCTGTGACAACGGTACTTGAAGACGTCTTTGGTTCTGTTTTTCCCACTAGGAGGCTGTTTCTTCTCTGAATTCCCTTGTTTTCTCTGATTCTTGTATCGGCATTTACTTTCCTTGCTGAATAACGCTCCTTGTAGTCTCTGGGTGATTTCGACCTTCCTGGCATTACATTCTTCAACAATCTTAATGCGTAGGGACTTTGGGGATGGTGGTTCGTCCCTGGACCTAATGGCACAACGAAAATTCTCGAAACTGACTGGTAGGCTATATAGCAACATAATTGTTAGCAAATCGTCGTTAATTATAACTTCCATCTCGTTTAATTTGTCCACCGCATCGAAGAACTTCCTGAGGTGTTCTTGCACATCGCCCGATTCTTCCATCTTTTGTAGGGTTAATTGTTTCAAAAGTGTCGCCTTTCGAGCTGGTCCTTTGGACTGGTAAATACCTTCTAGTTTCAGCCAAACTTCCCTGGATGTTGTGCATCCTTTTATTTGCTTCAACTCACAAGGGCTTATTCTCAGTATAATGTCAGACTTAGCCTTGCTGTCGTTTCGTTCCCAGGTTCTTGCTGCGGCAGGTTCCTTATCTTCGTCCGGTTTCTTACACGCACCGTTCAAATAGTCCCATGCGTCATTCTTGATTAATTACGCTTCCATCTGCATTTACCACGTATCATAGTTTTCTTTGTGGAGGGTCTCAATACGCGTAGAGCTGGAGGAGCACATCTTCACGTATTCGTCTTTTTACTTAACCTCACAGGAACGACAAAGGTTGCGAAGCGGCGATACGACTTCTCATAGTAAAAATTACGACTTCAGCCACGCGAATTCTGGGCCCATAACCTGTTAGAGCAGAGAGCAGGTGTATAGTGTTTGCAATATCGTTTGATATTGGTCGATAATGATAACGCCGAGAGATTCGATACTAATCTATTATCGGTGATCGAAATGACAGCTCATAATACAAGTGACAAATCGAACAACGATACAGCACGTTTACAAAAACTAGATGTGTCGCGTCGAACGCGCATAGATGTATCTCTAACAATAAATAATATTTTTTATAGAAATGAATATGTATATATATATATATATATATATAAGACGATTAATTTAGTGGGATGTAACAGCCAATGTAGGGCTGTTATATATATATATATATATATATAATCCCGTTCATCATTTACTACATACAGAGATATTTAAACTTTCTATTTGAAACGCCAGCTTGTTGAAATATACATTATTATTATTATTATTAAATCTAACAGTTACTTAAAATTAATTATAGGGTAATAATTAAACAAATATGTTATAAGTACAGTAAGCCGTATAGACCGTTTCTACAGAGTCGCAGTATGGTATAAACATAAGAGCGAAAGAAAGGCCAAATATTTCTCGTTGAATAAACAGAGAAAGAACTTTTGCGAAGTTGCTAGCTCGCGAAACATCACAGTTATCGCCACACTCAACCGGATCATTCGCTGTATAGCCTCCGACGGGAATATTTGGAATGGGTTACGGACCGGCCGGGCCGGCAACGTTGTAAAACTTCCTTCTCTGTCATACTAACGAACTACTATTAGTCTCTCTTTCGCTCTTGTTGATTTCGGACCCTGCATTTCAATAGAATAGGTCTATGCTATGCTTATACCTCGTTTATACTATCGCTCATATTAATTAAATTTGTTATTACGTTTAGTTTGGTGGAGATGTTTTCATATTTTCTGCATTCCTTAAAGCATACTTTACACATTTTATCCAACTACAAGGCAGTTATTTAATGTAATGGACTTGAAAACTTAAACAACAGTCGAAATTTTGAAAATTTCATTTCCAAGTTTATATTACAAACCGGTTCAATAATAACTCAAAAACGAGGAATAATAGTCTCTGTAAAAATAGGAATAATTTTCTTTAAGGGAGAGCTTATTTCATTCAAATAGATCTTAGCCCGATAAATAGGGTAATGTGAAGATGCGATATTAAACAAATAATGTTTGTGTTTTGAATCAAAGTAAATATTTTATTGAGAGAGTAATTTATAAATTAACGGAAAGTGTTAATCTAAGTTAAGTTAAGTTCCTGATGTAGATGTAATTAATTAAGTAAATATTATTGTCAATGTCCTTTACCGGTTCAGTTTTACAGAGAAAGATTGTGGAATATACCTTACTTCCAGAACCAGTGTTGACTGGGTAGGTATCTGGGTTGGATACTTGATTGTGGACACTTCATAGCAATTTAAACATTTTATTAATAGTTTAATGCCAAAGACGTGCTGCTATTATACAAGCAAAATATATTATTAGGATACCGTCTTTTGCAAAGCAACTAACCTCTACCAAATGTATTAATATTTTATAGTAAAAGCTATAAATAATTTAAGAAAGTGGAGAAACTGGAAAAAATCTTCAACAGTATCCGATGACTTCATTAGACAGTATTATAAAAGTTTTATGCAAAATCGATAACTCTGTTAATAAGGGAAAGTTTATGCATTTCAGAAAAAAATATTGGTTTCCATACTCTCGAGGAGAAATTATTTAATGGAAACACTGGAATATTGAATTTTATTTAGGACTATATTTTTTGGCTTTAATCATTTATTTTAAATATACCCCAAATATTTCATAACACGTTGAAAGTTGTTCCAGCTATCAAAATATTCTATCACAACAGTGAGCTTGTTTCCTCCTTAATAGCTTGGAAATAACATTTAAGTTATAATCTAAGATACGACGTTTGGTCTCATTGTTATATAATGTCTACTTCCCCATATACAGTATGTCCCCGGCTTGAGTTTACAAGAGGAAAAAAAATTATTTTTGACTTTACAAAAAAAAATGTTAAAGGAATAAAAATTTTTGATTGATATCAAATGACCAAATCTGTAATTAGAATTTCAATACTGCCTATCTCTGTTACAAAACAACAATATTTTCCTTTTTTTTCATCTCATTACATCTATTATTTTTTGCAGTAGAAGGCTTTGACTTGATAACGTCAAACACTAATTTATTTGTCAAAAGTAACTTCAAACTGTAACGAGGTTTTCCTCGAGCTGGCAGCAGTGTCGTCGGCGACACGACGACTCTGAGCTGGGAGGTTACGTCACTTGTTGAATTGGCGCTTTTTTCGGAGTGTCGGAGCTTTAAGTCAGTTTTTCGGTTTTTCTCGGGCGCCAGATTTTTTAAGGGTTTACTACCTAAAGCCACGGGTTAGTTTATACTCAGAAGAATGCCAGGAAGTCCGTGAAAATAAAACACACAATTCGGAAAACAAATAAAACTAATTTATTATAGAAAACTGTATCAAAATAAAGACAATCGTGTTGGCGAGAAAAAGGAATATCGTTAACGGTGAAAAACTCAGTATTTAACGGGTTCTACTGCCAAGCGGCATCTATGTACAAATTTCCCTAACTCTACGAAAAATGGAATGATTTGGCAACTATATACATCGGAAAAACGTTGGGGTCTCGGTTTTATGAAGCGGTCGGGCAACAGTGCATGGTGTGGTTATTACGGTGGGGGGGGGGGACTAGTGCGTGGCGGTCTAGCTAATCTAGTTGGTGTCTCTTCTATTGGCAATGGGAAAACTAGTTAAGAGCAACGGTCGGGCAAGCGTTATGAAACGGTGAGAGCGGAGCAAGCATTATGGGGAAAAATCTAGCAAGCGGGAATAAACGATGTTCGGTGGCCTAATAATTTACGGGCATGCGCAGTATTTCAAACAAAGGTCGGGTTGCGTTCAGGGAGGCTATCCGGAGTCCCACCCAGGGATACGCCTGCCCAAACAGCCCAAATTAACCTTCCCGAGTCTCACCCAGGGAAGAGCTAATTCGACGGCCTAACCCAACGGGACGGTAGAGCGAGGGGGCTTGATTGCGTCGTATTCGGGGAGGTCTATCCCGAATCTCACCCAGGGATGTACCTGCCCAAACAGCCCAAATTAACCTTCCCGAGTCTCACCCAGGGAAGAGCTAATTCGACGGCCAAACGGGACGGTGGGGGGGAGGTGGGTCGGATTTCCCTAACTACAATACCTTGGACGGACGGTTTCCCTGGTTTCCGGGTCGGACGGTCTGGAGCGGCAACGTTGCACTGAGTCGGAGCACCTGCACTAACACCTGCGTCTCGGTAATCGGCCGGCGGACTTGTGATGATTTTCGATATTTTTCTCTCGTATTTAGAGCTCTCGGAGAAATAATTTTGGGTAGATTGCGGCTCGTAGATTAGAGAGACAACTGGTGGTCTTTTGTTTAAACTTGGTCTCGGATTTTGCAGGTGTTACGGCGGAGAGACAATTGTTATTTATTTGAATTTACGGAATTTCTGCAAATGGTAACAGAGGGAGACAATGGTTCTAGCCACGGAAAAATAGACTTCGTTACAAAACAGTAATTCTGTAATTTTTGGTGAAAATGTTAACGTTATCAGAAAAAATATATTAAATACAATTTAATGATATTGGGAAAATCAAGTGAACAATTTCCCGCAGAAATTGTTTCCCGTATGGGTATAAAGAAGTTGGTAAAAAAATGTTGGAAACCAGTTCTGTTCTGAATTTAAAGAAAAAGCAACTAGTATATACAAAATATAAATAACTGTATGTGTACCCCAATTTTTTTTATTTCATTTCATGAAAAAAAAAAGAGTTTTATTTTTACGCCTCCAGGGAGCCCTGATATACCCCAAAGTTTTATATATAGACACGTGCTTTTTTAAACTGTTAATATTAGTCCACTGTCATACGTAAAATTGGGAAAAAAAATCCAAAAACCAAACATGAATAATTGAATGCGATTTTAAAGAAAACAGTGTGAACCAATCGCGATTTTTAGTTTTTGACAAAAAGATACCATTGGCACACATAAAGAGCACTAAGAATAGTGCTGTAATGTTCTTATAGAAACGGAGATATCCTCTTGTTTTTCGGCCGTCCTAAGTAGAAATCTTGCGTTCTACTTTTTGGGGCAGTTCTATCGGCCGCCGAGTCTTCTTCCCCTACTTTTTCGATTATAATCGACGCATGAAAATGGTGTTTATAAGACTCCTGAATAAATAATTTTCGATCATTTTAGCTAAAAAAATGTAGTGGAAAACTTTAAACTTTTCTCATAAAGGCGTCATTAATTTCAAACCTCAATGTCGTTAATTAGGTTAACAGGGATTAAAAAAAAATTCTATTTTGCCCCTCGAGGGCCGTAATATATTTTTATTTGAAAAATTCGTATTTTTAATCCGCCTCTCAAGGAAAGTATTCCCATCAAATACGAACATAATTGATATGGGATTTTTTAAATTTTCATTGGCTAAAATATGCTGTGGTAATTAAGCTAAGAAATGTTATTTTTTTTTTAATAGAGTGTTAATATATCTCCTCAAAAACAATTAGTTCAAAATTATTAAAATAACCATAGATATTGCTGGTTTTCCTTAAGGGGCTGTCCATAAATCACATGATGCTCCTAAGGGGGGAGGGGGTTACCTTTTTATCACGGTTTATCAAGGAGGGGAGCTGGTGGCGGCGTGGAATCGTATCACATGATATTCAAAAATTGCCGGTAAACCTATTAAATATTTTTAAATATAAATTTAGTATTATAATTAATTTTTCTCCCCTGTAATATAGAATAAATTATATAAATTTCTTTTATCAAACAGAATAAAATTGGAATAATATATTTTAAATTTGAGGGGGGGGGGTCAAAAATTATCATGTGATTCTTAGGGGCGGATTATGGCATATCACGGTTTATTACGGCGGGAGGGGGGGGGTTAAAAAAGGCAAATTTAGCGTCACGTGATTTATGGACGGCCCCTAATACGGGAAATATAATGATATTTTATTTTCATCGGGGTAAGTGTGATCGCTCCCAGTAAACAGACGATGGTTAAAAAAACGTATAATTTAGGGTATAATCGTTAAATAGCATATTTACGTATATCTAATAAACGTTTATCTCTGTCTCATTTTTAAACGGTACATATAAATACATGAATTATACATCTTTTCTACTAAATGCGTGTACGTTTATTACACGCGTCCATTGTTTACGTTAAAAAGACGTAAAATAAAAGTAAAAAAATAGAAGTATGAAAACCGTATATGAATTAACGGTTTATAGCGATCGAATGTATAATATTTAATTTACGTATTTTCATATACCTCCATGAAACGTTGAAATATAGGTAAAATATCATTTACGTAATAACGTTTATAGACACTTCAAATTTTTACGTAAAAAAAGACGTAGGATAAAAGTTTTAAAAAAAGTAGGAAAGACGTATTTAGATTAACAGTTTATAGCGATCGAAAGTATTATATTTTATTTACGTATTTTTGTATACGTCCAAGGAACGTTCAAATATAGGTAAAATATCATTTACGTAATAACGTTAATAGACAGTTTAAATTTTTACCTAAAAAAGACGTAACATAAATGTTTAAAAATAAGTAGGGAAGACGTATTTAGATTAACAGTTTATAGGGATCGAAAGTATATTATTTTATATACGTATTTTTGTATACGTCCAAGGAAAGTTGAAATATAGGTAAAATATCATAAGTAGTTAAGTATAATGATAGTGGATGGATTCTTAGACGTCCCGGTCTTAATGACGAACCGACAGCTGTTTAACGATAACAGCGCTATAAACCGTGATCAGGTAGGAATGGAACAATAGAAAAATACAACTTATTTCAGAAAAACCCCAAAGACGGCAATTTGTAGGGGTCGCTATCAGTACACGTTCCCGGGAGATGTATTCCTTATATTGGCTGCTAGTTTGGCATGCTACTCATTACGGCGCGTTTCGGAAGAGAGCAGAACAAGATTTTGATAAATTTGATAAGTTTTGATAAAACTTATCATCAGCGATTTCAACGCTTCAACAGTGTTTGGTGCATATTAAGGTAAGGGTCGAATTTCTCTTGAAAATTTCTTAGTTTTCCTTAATTTTCTTCAGAACGACTTTAATGATTTATCTCAAATTTCGAAATATGATTTATCTATCTAATACTTATAATTTTCATGTCAAACGTTTTTCATCTAAAAGGCATGTGGCTCTCAATAACTTCTAATTTTCCTTATAGTTTTCTCCAAAGCGACTTGTAGAAAAATTTTAGGTTTTCTCAGTTCTCTTCAAAATATCCTTAATGATTTATCTCAGACTTCGTAATTTGATTTACCTATTTAATATTTATGATTTTTGTTTTAAACATTTATGTTGAAAGATCGCCCTAAAATTTTGTATTTTAGAAATTATATATATTTTAACATACAAAAAGTTTAATTAATAAAATCTTTTATCTTACAGATAAACAAACTGGAATGCAAAGGAAGATCCGACCAGCAGGACAGCATAAATGCGATGATACGTGAAGTCTTCACAAATTGGTTTAATTGGTCTTGTTCTAGTAGGAAGAACAGATTCAAATTTAAAAGTTCCAAACCGCTGGAAGCAATATTTCGTATGTAACAGTTAAATTGACGCAATATCATAAAGGTTAATTGAATTTTAAAATCTCATTAAAAATGTAAATTTAAAAGTAATGTATTTCTACGAAACTTATATATAATAGCTATTCAGAAAATTAACAAATGCATTTTTTCCATAACATCATTTGCAAATTTAATTTCCACAACAAACAATTTTTAACAGAATTTTTTAATGGAAGTTCTGCTGTGTAATATTTGAATTTTATAAAGCTATGTTTTCTGATAAAATAACTAATTTTTGTTTTTAATTGGTGGAGGTGGGTTAAAAGGTGGAGCATGGGAAGAAGTTAGCATCTGAAAAGGTAATGAAGCAGGCCGTTCCGAATTGGTTAAAATTGGTCATATCCCGTTTTAATTACCAATCATAAGTAAAAGACATTATTATTATATTATTATTAATATACATATTGTTATAGTTTACCTTTTAGCTATTACGCATATGTATTATTGTTATTATTAGACTTATTAATATGACTATGCCTATTATTATAATTTACCTATTACCTATTCTTGGAAACGTATAAAATACCTAATTTAAACGATTTTTTTAACGTTTTATTATGGTGTAAAAGACGTTTGGGTTAAACGTTTATGAAAGGTCCCTCACTTATACCTGTTCATATACGTCTAAAAATGGTTTTAGAAACGTTTATTGGAAATGTATAAAATGTTTACCTAATTTAAACGAAGTTTTTAACGTTTTATTATGGTCTAAAAGGCGTTTGGTTCAAACGGTTATGAAAGGTCCCTCATTTATACCTGTTCATATACGTCTAAAAATGGTTCTAGAAACGTTTTTTGAAAACGTATAAAATATGTACCAAATTTAAACGATTTTTTCAACGTTTTATTATGGTCTAAAAGGCGTTTGGTTCAAACGGTTATGAAAGATCCCTCATTTATACCTGTTCATATACGTCTAAAAATGGTTTTGGAAACGTTTCTTGAAAACGTATAAAATATTTACCTGATTTAAACGATTTTTTAACGTTTTATTATGGTTTGAAAGATGTTTGTTTCAAACGTGTGTAAACTATACCTTATTTATACCTATTTACATACGTTTAAAGGTGGTTTTGAAAACGTTACTTTTAAACGTTTATGAAATATACCACATTTATACCTATTTATAAATACGTAAAAAAACGGTTTAAAATACCGTTTATTAAAACGTTTATAAGCTGCACATTCCGCTCAATTATATACGGCTGTTATATACGCATATTAGACTGGTTTACAACGTAGGTTTTTAACGAGAAATCAACGATATTTAAACCATTTTCTGTTTACTGGGTCCTCCCATTGACCCTTCATCTCGTTCCGCGATTGGAGGATCCGAGATTGCGTACCGAGTACTGATTGGGTGGGTAAGTTATGATTTTCAAAGATTTATACTGAGTGTAAAATAAGCTTGCTAGTCGGAAGAGATTGACGGGAGATTGAAATATGAGGGGCTATATATGATAGTAAATAATGAAAAAGTATTGTTGGGATTCCAACAAACATTAAAATAACAATTGATTAACATTAAAAAACAAACAACAAATAATAGAGAACGGCTATTATGCATTTTGATAGCAATAACTTTTTAGTTATAAAGCAATTCTAATAGAATAGTTCACTCTCTGTCTATTTTTGTTTTCTCAATAACTATTCTTTTGACTGATAACGAGTAACTTCAAAAGCTTTCCACTTATAAACAAAAAGTAAATCGACACGTGCATTTCTTACTTAATACTGCTTACTTTTGAGGATTGGACGCAAGAAGTAATTTTGGTGGGTCCAATTTTAGAAATATTCGATATATTATAACATGATAGATATGAATATCGATATATATTTCATATATAAAAAAGTACTAACGTCAAAATTTCAAACTTTTTGCATATAACTTTTTTTATGTACATTTCTCAAAGATATATTTTATGTAAAAGTCGTTCGCCTCTATAAGGGCAACAAAAAACCTAATTAACATTTTTCTCTCAGACGCGAAATTAAAGTTTTAATTTTTTTTTTTTAAATACCAAGCCGCCATTTTGAAACCGCTGGACCTATTTGGCTCGTTAACGAATTTAACCGAGATTTTTGGCCAACTGATATTTTTTACTAAATTTCGTTGTGATTCTTTAAAAAATGCGACCTGTAGCTTGCCGACAAATTTCGTTATATCCGATATATATAAACTTTTGACAAATGACTAAGTATGATCTCTAGAGACCAAAAAACTGAAAACCGCATTTTAATCGTTAACGAATGCAATATTAGGTAAATCTACCATAAACATCGCCATAATGCGTTTAGTTTTAAAATATTCATTAAAAGCCGGATTTTGCCTATTTTGCCTTTTTCGTTTGCGATTCGCAATTAATGTTATAATCAGTTTCATATGTGTTTTGAGGGTATAAGAAACTTGTATCAAAAGTTTGTAACGCGCTTACTGCGGTTACTTGTGAGATTTGGCGCTGGGACGGATTTCGGGAGTTCGGAAAAGGATTTTAAAAGTCGGTTTTGCTCGGGCGCCAGACTTTTAAGGGTTTTCTCCCTCGGGAATATGCCTGGGTAATTTACGAACTCAGGAGATAACCAGGGTTTTCCGTAGAAATGAAACACACGTTCAAAAACACAAAATAACAAAAATTATTTTATTCCCAATCGACCGTGAAAACAATTCGTACGATTAACACCTGCGAGGTCGTCGAACGGAGACCGGAGAAATACAAAAACTTATTTACAATTATTTATGAATCTCGAAAGGGAGACACACAAATGCGAAAATATAAAATTATCACAATTGAAGAGAAATAAAATTTTATTCTAAATGAAATCGGAAAGATCGAAAACTATTTAACTAAGCGAAAATGCGGAAAGTAAAACACTTTGCAAACGGTTGAGATCTGAACAATGAAAAAAAACCCTCCTAATATTGAAAATGCGAAAACGGAAAATTATCTTAACAATTTCACAATAAAAGAGAAATAGCCAAATACGGAGACGATCGGAAAACGTGCTGTGGCTAATATTCGGTAGTGCGGCTTTTACATATCCAGAGAGCGAGAGTGTGAGAGAGTGAATACGGTAGGCGGTAATTAACTTCCTCAACGCGACGACGGAAAAATTAATTCTGGGCGGTTCTGAAAACGGGCGTTTTCATAACCGCCGGTTTAACACGTAGTAAACGTTCATCCACAGATAGCTTATATCTAGCGGTCGGTACGCTCACAACGAAAAATCACAGATAACGTATAGCCTACTAGTTAGCGGTCGGGGACGCTTTCACAATAGACGAATAACTACGAATAGCTTGGACGGCTTAAGACTATCGTTCGGGGACTATGCACAATTTACGTACACTCACAAATAACAAATATTTCGGCGGCTTATACCTAACGGCGGTGACGTTTACAATGGACAGATAGACGGATCGGATCGACTTGCTATAAACAAGTCTTGGTTCTCGCCTTGGATTAACTCGGGCAAAGAACGCCGTAGGGGCGAGTGGTTTATATTTATTTGGTCTTGGTATTTAAACGATGGTAGATTGAACAGTGCCTTATCGGCCGCCATCTATCCGAGATAGTTTCGATTTTACGATTAATTTGTACGGTGGGTGGTCTACTCTCAACTCTCTAAAATCGGATTCGTTACAAGTTTATTATGAATAAAATTGCCTGTTTCACTATATTTTGCCTGAAATTGTTTCTTTTACAGTTTTCGTCTAAAACTAACTATTTTCTGACAGTATTACACAAAAAATAACTTTAAAACCATTTTAAAAATACCAAAAAAACTTTCAAATCCTGTATTCGTAAAGGACTGATTACAGGATCGTGACATTTTTCCAAGAAATTTAGAGTAGTTGATACCTGGTACACCACCCTTAATTAGGGCCGTAAATATTTTTCTCTGATTTAATTATATCCCTGAAAAAGTGAGATATGTCATTAACGCAACGTGTTGAAATAGTGACAAAAGTCGAATGGAGATTTCTTGGACTTGAAGGAATATTAATCGGAAAAAAATAAAAAATGTTTTAAAAAAAATCCTGGATGGGAAATGATAAGAAAAAATTAAAAGATTATCGCAGGGAACGATGAGAGCATCATATCTTTATCCCCTAAAGAAATTTCTTGCCATAAATATGCTGCTATAACATCCTGTTGAAATATCTTTTTCGAAGTATAAATTTATTTTTTTTATTGGTACGCTATTTTGCCTATTTAAACGATGCGTTGGCGTGCGTAAATCGGGCTTTATCGCACGCGCGTGTTTTAAAGTCGCCATGGAAACGTGTCAACAACGACGAAATCAACCAATTACAGAGCGTTTTTGGCCGTAGCGGGGCGACCTGATTGGTGACACGACGTGCGACGGGCCGGCAAGAAGCGTCCCGAGTGTCGTTCAAATTAATTATATTGGGTATTTGGGTAATTTTACACTATTTATGATTTCAAAGGTAGGTACCAATAAAAAAAAATCACGTAAGGTATTCGTGGATAACTGCTCTTTCAAACACTTGCTCTATTTCTAGCACTCCGGCTATGCCGTCGTACTCGAAAACTCGCTCGTGTTTGAAAGAGCTCAATATCCACTCATACTTTAATATACTATTAAGTGATCGAATGACTAATTTTAATGAAGAAAACTTGGAAAAATATAGTGTCACATTGTTATAATTTAGAAAAAAAATTCAAGAAATAAAATGTTGGTCTGGTGCTATTTTGTAGGAATTTCTTTTTTTTTGCCTGAAAATACCTGTTTTGCGATTTATTTTGCCTAAATTTCAAATTTGTAATAAGTAGTGTGTAAAGGGTCTGGAGCCGGAGCGGAGCAGATTGCAGGTGTTTTAACGGTTTTTTGCAGGTGTTCCGTGCAGGTGTTCCGTGATTTAACGGTCTTTTGCAGGTGTTTTTGCAGGTTTTTGCAAGTTTTGGGGGGATTTAACGGTCTTTTGCAGGTGTTCCAACGGTTTTTGGGGATTCAGAAGGGATTTAACGGTCTTTTGCAGATTTTTGCAAGTTTTGGGGGGATTTAACGGTTTTTTGCAGGTGTTCCAACGGTTTTTGGGGATTCAGAGGGGATTTAACGGTCTTTTGCAGGTGTTTTTGCAGGTTTTTGCAAGTTTTGGGGGGATTTAACGGTCATTGCGGATTCAACGGTTTTTTGCAAGTCCTTGCAAGTTTTGGACGGTTTTTGGGGATTCAGAGGGGATTTAACGGTCTTTTGCAGGTGTTTTTGCAGGTTTTTGCAAGTTTTGGGGAGATTTAACGGTTTTTTGCAGGTGTTTCAACGGTTTTTGGGGATTCAGAGGGGATTTAACGATCTTTTGCAGGTGTTTTTGCAGGTTTTTGCAAGTTTTGGGGGGATTTAACGGTCATTGCGGATTCAACGGTTTTTTGCAAGTCCTTGCAAGTTTTGGACGGTTTTTGGGGATTCAGAGGGGATTTAACGGTCTTTTGCAGGTGTTTTTGCAGGTTTTTGCAAGTTTTGGGGGGATTTAACGGTCATTGCGGATTCAACGGTTTTTTGCAAGTCCTTGCAAGTTTTGGACGGTTTTTGGGGATTCAGAGGGGATTTAACGGTCTTTTGCAGGTGTTTTTGCAGGTTTTTGCAAGTTTTGGGGAGATTTAACGGTTTTTTGCAGGTGTTCCAACGGCTTTTGGGGATTCAGAGGGGATTTAACGGTCTTTTGCAGGTTTTTGCAAGTTTTGGGGGGATTTAACGGTCATTGCGGATTCAACGGTTTTTTGCAAGTCCTTGCAAGTTTTGGGGGGATTTAACGGGGGGGGGGGGGATCTAACGGTTTTTTGCAAGTGTTTGGGGGTTTAACGGTTTTAGTCGTGACTCATCCACGTGCACACATTACTCTTGGGGGGATTCAACGGCTTACAGGTGTTTTAGTCGTGACTCATCCACGTGCTCATATAACTCATCCCGTTTTTGGGAGATTCAACGGTTTTTTGCAAGTCTTTACAATTTGGGGAGATTCAACGGTCTTTTACACATACTCATATGACTCATCCAGTTTGGGGAGATTTAATGACATGACTCATCCATATATGTGTTAAGAGAGAAACATCCCTCGACGCATTAATTAGACAACACGTACAATTTTTAACGTCTTGCAAATGTAATGGTTTCATTAGTGACTCATTCATTCGCGTGCTTCTTATGCAGGTGATAGAGACATTCCTCGAAAGGGATTTTCGCTAATTACATTGCTACTATCAATATATCGGGGTCAGTATGCTCGCACGTGGAATTAATGAATAAAATTAACCATATGTTTGAATGCCGAAAGTATAAACAAAAATTAAAATCTTTAAAAATATGGGGGCTCTCGACAAACGTCTGGGTTATTTCGCATGACTCGCACATACATGTGTTAGAAAGAGAGGTATTCCTCGAGTTTAACGGTTTCGAGGAGATTTCCCAGTCTTTGGTAGTTCTGCTCACACTCTTCTTCTTATGCAGGTGTTGCAGAGACACATTAATTAGACATTATATCGGGGCATTCCTCCACCTGTCAGGTGTGTAAATTTTCGCGAATACAGGTACCGTCTTGCGTAACGGTTTCGATAGTGACTCATTCATTCATGTGTGCTCTTCTTATGCATGTGTTAGGGAGATATCCATGCTAATTACACCACCACAGTCCATCGGGAGCGCATTCCATCGGTGTGAGTCATCACACCACGTGCATTTCTTCGCGAAGTCTTGCAAATGGTAATCAACGACAACAAAACGTATTGAGAGGGAGGGGGGGTTAGTAAGATATATAAGTAGCAGTTAAATTCTTTTAAAATCAATAGTCAATATGAGCTTTAAAATTCCGGTAGGGATTCAGTCCGTAAAGTTGCGTAATTTTTTGAAAAATATTGAAGAAGATCCCGAGCTCCAGATGGAGTTCAATAGTGATTCCAGTTTTGAAATTGTGAATGGGAGTTTCAGCGAGTTGAAACCAATTCGTCAACCTAACACTTCCACCGCCCACCATGAAGCCACCACGCAAGGACCACTCTTCACGTCCACCCCTAATCCACATCAGGGTGAGCCACACCAGGGAGATCGGGATACCGCCACAATTCCACGTCAGGATAATTCACCACATCTGGATGTTTCCACAACTCCACACCAGGGGGATCGGGCTGACTCCACAACTAGGCAACAGGATGATGATATTTCCACAATTCTTCACCAGGAGGATCGGGGTGACTCCACAACTCTACGTCAGGACGATGATGTTTACACAATCCCACACCAGGGGGGCCGGGATGACTCCACAACTCCGCATCAAGGTAACTCCCAAGATGTGACGCTTCGGGTCGATTCTCTTGATCTAACCATAAGTGAGGACGACTATTTTCAAGAGGAACATAGCACCTTCGAAAGGTATTTGGCTGACGTATCCAGCTTAGTAAAAAAGTCGAGAGAATATGTAAATCTTTGTAGTTTAAAACATAATTCACTTGTGAAAAAAAAATAAGATATGAAAAAAAAATTAAAATTATAAATAAAATGATGGCTGATTATGAGAGGATAATAAATTTTTCATCGAAATATTGTAATTTTTAAATGTAAATAAATTGTAAATGTAGTTATGTTTGTGTATTTATCAAAATAAAACTATTTTTAAGAAATATGCTTGTATTAAACCCCCCCCATCCCATCATATATGATAATAATAATAATAATGATGATGACCCAAAAATATAAGAAAAGTACCTATCGCTATGTTAGTTACAATAATAATTATAATGATGACCCAGAAATCCAAAAAAGTTAAACAAAACTAAGAATATAAAATTAAAATATTAGGTTCTTGAAATATTTTATTTAAAGCACCTTAAATTTTTTTGATCCTAAGTTTTATTATAATCACACCTCTTCATTTGTTTAATCCGGTTACGATAATAAATGGATTTGTGGCACCACTTCTTGTTCAACACTTTTTAGTGTGCTGAACTTTTAAAATACATTTTTGTGCTTTACAGAATAGTAATTTTTTACAATAAATACACATAATGCGAAACAATTTGTTTATTTCGAACAACCATTCAACAAATTTAATTATTACACACTAAGCAAAAATTGGTTAAACAACAAATATTCAACCACTTTTTACATCGTCCACATTTTTCCCTGTGTAACAGAATGGTATCGTATGATCCGCTGTAATGTTCGATCTTTTTTACAATTTTAAAATTAGGTCTCGCACAAATATCTAAAATACACATCAAACAGAAACGAGTATCTAGAAGAACATAATAGTCCAAAGTTATACACATTTTTAGTTCTCGAACTAAATTTAATAACTCAAACATAGATATAGTTTTTTCTTTCCGCACTTTCACATCAATGTCCATATCATCACAGTCCAGTTCGTCTGATTCCATCCCTTCATCAGCAGCAACATCTTGATCACCCATCTGAGCGTCTGGTTCCATTATATTGATCCCACCAGCTCGTCCTGGCTCATCTATGACGGCCACTTGAGCATCCATAACTAGAGAGTTATTATTTACAAGAAGACGATTTTAATAAAAGCAATATGTTTAAATTGATTCTGCTTGTTCTATTTACCTCTCCTACATATATAATGTGATCGAGTGCACGTGGACAAGTGTAATACCCCTACCTGTATAATGTATGACCATAGACGACCCACTCACCCCGCCGCGAAAAAATCGCACACCTGAAACGCGAAGGAATGTATTAACCATCCCTATGCACGTGGGTGAATGAGTCACAACCAGAAAACCGTTGATAACTCATCTATCATAGTAGTGCATCTTTTGGAATATATTCGCTAATTCTCATGAGTCATAACTGTGACCTCCCCCCTTATTGAAAGATTGTAAATAGACATTATCTCGCTAAAAATATTCTTCTGTATAATGTTGTTTTTCTTCGGTATTTTTACAGTTTTAGGCCAATCCAAAGATTCTTGCTTGATTTTTAATCAACTTACTCATCATTTTCTGTGAAAATACCAGGAGCATTTTCGTTAAATGAAATGGTATCATCAAATTTCATTGTTACCCAAAAAAATGTGTACGCTACCTCATGGGCTTTTAATACTTTCTCGATCGCCAATATTCCAATTAATGCACATTCATCAGCTGTGCTGTGGCCTGTTTCAGTACGGGGACTTAATCTGCAAGTCTGACATAAAACAAACATTAATTTTCGGTTCATTTTTTGTGACAATGGAGGGTTAAATAAATCCTAATGGTGGAAGTATCTTACATTTAACAAGTCCGAATGTAAGGTGATCGGTAGAGCATTCACTACCTACGAGTACCCTAGGATGTCCTACGGGAAACTTTCCATATTTGCATACCCATAGCGCACAAAACATCGACATACCTAATCTTTTCGTTTTTATTTGGGTAGCAATCCTCCTCTGGTCATTTTTCCATCTATCCCCATTTTTAGGTATTATCCCAATGGTGTTAGGTAATTTCTTTCTGGAAATCAAAAAATATACCCTTCTTTCTCAGTCTCAGCGTACCATTTAATCAAATCTTCTCTGTTGTCTACTTTCAGGTTATCTGGGTAACAATACTCTATACTAGGTATTTTCCCACATAATTTTGATTTTCCATTATATCGAATATATGAGGGAAGTAACCTTTCTTTAATTCGGTTAATTCAAATGCTTTCGGTAGTGGAGACAAACTTATTGAAAAATATTTAAGGGACTCTATAAAATTTATATTTCCTAAATCCATTATAATAACTTTCATACCTCTCATTATCGGCTCAGGTTGTAAATCGTTGTTTATTAAAATATAACTTAGGATAAGCTAAAGGTCATAGCCCCCCTCCCCCATCCATTGTGAGATAAGACACCCCTTTCTTTGGAAAGATAAAATACGTTTCATTAATTTATTAATAACATTACCCTCTAATACTTTTTTATCGAAATTCACAAGAATGGTAGAAATAAAATATAGATTTATTCAAGCAACAATGACAACATTGATTTAACACATACAGATTAGTATCTTAAATACCAAATAGGAGGTCATCACAGTGAGGAGTTTTTGCGTCTGGTTGAATGTAGCTTAAGTGTCCAGAAGTTTGATATTTTTGACAAATTCTGCAATACAACTCACCACAGATATGTTGTCTATTAACTCGAAATACCTTAAAGCATTCCTCACACAGTCTGATCACATTGCGTATACGATGTTCGATATGTATAACACACTTGTCCATAATAAATCTTTTACATTTCACACACTTCATTTTAGTTCCATTTTGGAGCATGCAGGAGATTGTTGACATCGACACCAAGTTCCACCACATTTATGCTTCTTTTATCACTAGGTATACGGTACGTGACATTCTTTGCAATAACATGTGTAGCAAAATGCTGCAGTAATAGAATGGATTATGTTGTAATACCCTTCATAATATAATAAATTCAATGAAGGACATCTATTACATTTACCCTCAAAAATAATGTTAAGACCTTTAGTTCAATACTGGTATACATCTATTTTATAATTGGTAAGGTAATGCTGAAAAACTACAAATTCGGGGATGTCAGTTCTTACTTCTTCAGGGATAACTATATTGACTTCCGTTACCAATGCCGAAACCCTTTCGCCCTGAATCTTTCCTACGTTTTTTCCACGCTGATTGTGAAGGAAATCTTTATCTTGATAACCTTTTGCGACAACGAGAGCACAAGATAAACACATTTGTCTGTATTCTTAATAACTACGATTCCCCGCCATCGACTGCACTCTTCATAGAAACTGTTATAATTCATCCTTTTCCCACCCCTCTGCTGGTAATTTTACTGAAGTTACTCTCAAACAGAATGTTTCGTTATTAACTCCTATGGAATTTGATCGGTAAATTGAAGGTATTGCATTCCACAAATCCTCCATGATAACTTCTCTTAGAGGTTTGAAACGTATCCAACCCTCACCTCCGACAAAATCTTTCGAGCAAAAACTGAACCCTACAAGGTCGGTGAGGTTCAAGTTCTCTGTACCGCTTACAACTACCTCCTCGATAGCCTCTCCCACCCATTTCACAGGGTTCACCTTCTCAGGAATCGGGCGGATTTTGAACTCCAGGGTACGAATCTGAACTCCATATTGACGAATGGTCTTGATGGAATCTTTGACAATCAAACACTTTTCCATTATCAAAGATCAACTTTACACTCACTTTAAAAAGATTTCTACAATAAAATAACAAATTTTAAAAACTGCTCATATACATTATGAAATGGTCGGACCAAATATTAAACATTTTTTGAAAATTTTTAAATAGCCCCCCTCCCCTCAAACATAATATCTGGGCCTGGGGGTGCTTCGAAAAGAGCAGTCTATAATAAAAAATAAAAAATGTGAAGAAATATTAGCAGATCATTTATATAAATTATTTTTTCGAATTATAGTATCTCTTTCTCTTTCCCTCTCTTATACTTCCAAGAGTATTATGCCATGAGAGTGTATGTATGAGTGTGTGTGTTGGTGTGATAATTGAAAGATAACTGTTCGCCGATGAGTAAAAAATCTTTATTTGTTATGGAAACCAGGCCCAGATATTATGTTTTGAGTCCCTTAAATATTTTTCAATAAGTTTGTCTCCACTACCGAAAGCATTTGAATTAACCGAATTAAAGAAAGGTTACTTCCCTCATATATTCGATATAATGGAAAATCAAAATTATGTGGGAAAATACCTAGTATAGAGTATTGTTACCCAGATAACCTGAAAGTAGACAACAGAGAAGATTTGATTAAATGGTACGCTGAGACTGAGAAAGAAGGGTATATTTTTTGATTTCCAGAAAGAAATTACCTAACACCATTGGGATAATACCTAAAAATGGGGATAGATGGAAAAATGACCAGAGGAGGATTGCTACCCAAATAAAAACGAAAAGATTAGGTATGTCGATGTTTTGTGCGCTATGGGTATGCAAATATGGAAAGTTTCCCGTAGGACATCCTAGGGTACTCGTAGGTAGTGAATGCTCTACCGATCACCTTACATTCGGACTTGTTAAATGTAAGATACTTCCACCATTAGGATTTATTTAACCCTCCATTGTCACAAAAAATGAACCGAAAATTAATGTTTGTTTTATGTCAGACTTGCAGATTAAGTCCCCGTACTGAAACAGGCCACAGCACAGCTGATGAATGTGCATTAATTGGAATATTGGCGATCGAGAAAGTATTAAAAGCCCATGAGGTAGCGTACACATTTTTTTGGGTAACAATGAAATTTGATGATACCATTTCATTTAACGAAAATGCTCCTGGTATTTTCACAGAAAATGATGAGTAAGTTGATTAAAAATCAAGCAAGAATCTTTGGATTGGCCTAAAACTGTAAAAATACCGAAGAAAAACAACATTATACAGAAGAATATTTTTAGCGAGATAATGTCTATTTACAATCTTTCAATAAGGGGGGAGGTCACAGTTATGACTCATGAGAATTAGCGAATATATTCCAAAAGATGCACTACTATGATAGATGAGTTATCAACGGTTTTCTGGTTGTGACTCATTCACCCACGTGCATAGGGATGGTTAATACATTCCTTCGCGTTTCAGGTGTGCGATTTTTTCGCGGCGGGGTGAGTGGGTCGTCTATGGTCATACATTATACAGGTAGGGGTATTACACTTGTCCACGTGCACTCGATCACATTATATATGTAGGAGAGGTAAATAGAACAAGCAGAATCAATTTAAACATATTGCTTTTATTAAAATCGTCTTCTTGTAAATAATAACTCTCTAGTTATGGATGCTCAAGTGGCCGTCATAGATGAGCCAGGACGAGCTGGTGGGATCAATATAATGGAACCAGACGCTCAGATGGGTGATCAAGATGTTGCTGCTGATGAAGGGATGGAATCAGACGAACTGGACTGTGATGATATGGACATTGATGTGAAAGTGCGGAAAGAAAAAACTATATCTATGTTTGAGTTATTAAATTTAGTTCGAGAACTAAAAATGTGTATAACTTTGGACTATTATGTTCTTCTAGATACTCGTTTCTGTTTGATGTGTATTTTAGATATTTGTGCGAGACCTAATTTTAAAATTGTAAAAAAGATCGAACATTACAGCGGATCATACGATACCATTCTGTTACACAGGGAAAAATGTGGACGATGTAAAAAGTGGTTGAATATTTGTTGTTTAACCAATTTTTGCTTAGTGTGTAATAATTAAATTTGTTGAATGGTTGTTCGAAATAAACAAATTGTTTCGCATTATGTGTATTTATTGTAAAAAATTACTATTCTGTAAAGCACAAAAATGTATTTTAAAAGTTCAGCACACTAAAAAGTGTTGAACAAGAAGTGGTGCCACAAATCCATTTATTATCGTAACCGGATTAAACAAATGAAGAGGTGTGATTATAATAAAACTTAGGATCAAAAAAATTTAAGGTGCTTTAAATAAAATATTTCAAGAACCTAATATTTTAATTTTATATTCTTAGTTTTGTTTAACTTTTTTGGATTTCTGGGTCATCATTATAATTATTATTGTAACTAACATAGCGATAGGTACTTTTCTTATATTTTTGGGTCATCATCATTATTATTATTATTATCATATATGATGGGATGGGGGGGGTTTAATACAAGCATATTTCTTAAAAATAGTTTTATTTTGATAAATACACAAACATAACTACATTTACAATTTATTTACATTTAAAAATTACAATATTTCGATGAAAAATTTATTATCCTCTCATAATCAGCCATCATTTTATTTATAATTTTAATTTTTTTTTCATATCTTATTTTTTTTTCACAAGTGAATTATGTTTTAAACTACAAAGATTTACATATTCTCTCGACTTTTTTACTAAGCTGGATACGTCAGCCAAATACCTTTCGAAGGTGCTATGTTCCTCTTGAAAATAGTCGTCCTCACTTATGGTTAGATCAAGAGAATCGACCCGAAGCGTCACATCTTGGGAGTTACCTTGATGCGGAGTTGTGGAGTCATCCCGGCCCCCCTGGTGTGGGATTGTGTAAACATCATCGTCCTGACGTAGAGTTGTGGAGTCACCCCGATCCTCCTGGTGAAGAATTGTGGAAATATCATCATCCTGTTGCCTAGTTGTGGAGTCAGCCCGATCCCCCTGGTGTGGAGTTGTGGAAACATCCAGATGTGGTGAATTATCCTGACGTGGAATTGTGGCGGTATCCCGATCTCCCTGGTGTGGCTCACCCTGATGTGGATTAGGGGTGGACGTGAAGAGTGGTCCTTGCGTGGTGGCTTCATGGTGGGCGGTGGAAGTGTTAGGTTGACGAATTGGTTTCAACTCGCTGAAACTCCCATTCACAATTTCAAAACTGGAATCACTATTGAACTCCATCTGGAGCTCGGGATCTTCTTCAATATTTTTCAAAAAATTACGCAACTTTACGGACTGAATCCCTACCGGAATTTTAAAGCTCATATTGACTATTGATTTTAAAAGAATTTAACTGCTACTTATATATCTTACTAACCCCCCCTCCCTCTCAATACGTTTTGTTGTCGTTGATTACCATTTGCAAGACTTCGCGAAGAAATGCACGTGGTGTGATGACTCACACCGATGGAATGCGCTCCCGATGGACTGTGGTGGTGTAATTAGCATGGATATCTCCCTAACACATGCATAAGAAGAGCACACATGAATGAATGAGTCACTATCGAAACCGTTACGCAAGACGGTACCTGTATTCGCGAAAATTTACACACCTGACAGGTGGAGGAATGCCCCGATATAATGTCTAATTAATGTGTCTCTGCAACACCTGCATAAGAAGAAGAGTGTGAGCAGAACTACCAAAGACTGGGAAATCTCCTCGAAACCGTTAAACTCGAGGAATACCTCTCTTTCTAACACATGTATGTGCGAGTCATGCGAAATAACCCAGACGTTTGTCGAGAGCCCCCATATTTTTAAAGATTTTAATTTTTGTTTATACTTTCGGCATTCAAACATATGGTTAATTTTATTCATTAATTCCACGTGCGAGCATACTGACCCCGATATATTGATAGTAGCAATGTAATTAGCGAAAATCCCTTTCGAGGAATGTCTCTATCACCTGCATAAGAAGCACGCGAATGAATGAGTCACTAATGAAACCATTACATTTGCAAGACGTTAAAAATTGCACGTGTTGTCTAATTAATGCGTCGAGGGATGTTTCTCTCTTAACACATATATGGATGAGTCATGTCATTAAATCTCCCCAAACTGGATGAGTCATATGAGTATGTGTAAAAGACCGTTGAATCTCCCCAAATTGTAAAGACTTGCAAAAAACCGTTGAATCTCCCAAAAACGGGATGAGTTATATGAGCACGTGGATGAGTCACGACTAAAACACCTGTAAGCCGTTGAATCCCCCCAAGAGTAATGTGTGCACGTGGATGAGTCACGACTAAAACCGTTAAACCCCCAAACACTTGCAAAAAACCGTTAGATCCCCCCCCCCCGTTAAATCCCCCCAAAACTTGCAAGGACTTGCAAAAAACCGTTGAATCCGCAATGACCGTTAAATCCCCCCAAAACTTGCAAAAACCTGCAAAAACACCTGCAAAAGACCGTTAAATCCCCTCTGAATCCCCAAAAACCGTTGAAACACCTGCAAAAAACCGTTAAATCTCCCCAAAACTTGCAAAAACCTGCAAAAACACCTGCAAAAGACCGTTAAATCCCCTCTGAATCCCCAAAAACCGTCCAAAACTTGCAAGGACTTGCAAAAAACCGTTGAATCCGCAATGACCGTTAAATCCCCCCAAAACTTGCAAAAACCTGCAAAAACACCTGCAAAAGACCGTTAAATCCCCTCTGAATCCCCAAAAACCGTTGGAACACCTGCAAAAAACCGTTAAATCCCCCCAAAACTTGCAAAAATCTGCAAAAGACCGTTAAATCCCTTCTGAATCCCCAAAAACCGTTGGAACACCTGCAAAAGACCGTTAAATCCCCCCAAAACTTGCAAAAACCTGCAAAAACACCTGCAAAAGACCGTTAAATCACGGAACACCTGCACGGAACACCTGCAAAAAACCGTTAAAACACCTGCAATCTGCTCCGCTCCGGCTCCAGACCCTTTACACACTACTGTAATACCTGAAAATCCGGCCTTTACTACTCATAGTCGATATCCTTTTTGGTTGACGTTGGATGAGACTTTTACTTCCAATTAGGCCTTCACGATACCGAGACGATACCGAGACCTGCCGGTGGTATCGTCTCGGTCTCGTTGAAACTAAGTTTTTCCACTCTCGTCTCGGTATCGCCGAGACGAGACAAAGGATTACTATCGTCTCGGTCTCGGTCTCGAATTACTCTCGTCATAAGATAATGACCATTTGTGTTTTTGTTAAGAAGAATGCATCTCACCGGCGTAATATTTTAATTAACGATTTATAAGTGGTGAATTATTTAATTATATAGAATATATTTTTTAAGAGTTACATGGCTAATTAAAAATATTGAAGTACGAAATTTGTCAAAAAATTTAATCAGAAAACAGAAAACTTGTACGTAAAAATTTAGTGCTTATTTCTGGTCTTCCCGAAACCATTTTTAAATATAATCTGATAACCGATGTAATGCCACCATGGCGGTTATTATACACAGCTTTGCGTATTCATCCTGTCTTCATTAGACGTTTCTTAATAGGATTCCTTGTTTTTTCATATAATCCACAAAAAATGTTTCTGGTTGCGGGTAAAATCTCACTTAGGGATTAAGGCAGGTAGTTTTGACCTGCCTACCTGAGGCATTAGGATTGAAACGTATACCACCCCCGTATAATAACATGTATTCATTTGGATAATATAAGGAAAAATAATAAATTATAACGAGACGGAGAGTTTTCAAAATTGAGTATAGTCTCGGCGAGACTCTCGGTCAATTGTGTCTCGATATCGGTCTCGAAAATTTTTACCACTCTCGTCTCGGTATCGGTCTCGGTCTCGTGCGATACCGAGAGTTTGTCTCGATATCGTGAAGGCCTACTTCCAATACTACTACTAAAAAAAATTTTGCTTACCTTAATGAAAGTATCCCTGTATTACTGAAAAACACCTTCCGACTGTGATACCCATCAATACACTTTTCATGAAATATATATCTGATTTTCTGACAAACGGAATGGCCTAATAATATTGTTATCTTACGAAGGACTGTATATCTCACAAAAATACTACTATTTACATAGAGTGTATACATATTCAACCCGCGTAGCTCTCTTCATAAATCACCCATATTTCCGATAACACTTCGAGCAAATAAATTTACCTAAAAAGGGCTGATTCTACATTTCTTCTGCGCCAAAAATTTCCGACAATGCGGCCGGTGTGTCCCTTTGCGGGTCACCGACTATTTCCATAATACCTTTCTAAAACCAGGCGTACACGTTACGTGTATTTCCCAGTAGGACAGTTTTCCTATACTTCCCGGACTCTTTTCCGCGTCGAGACGAAATCATAAAAGTAACTTTGTTGTGTCATCTCATCGTTTTTCCCCTTTTTCCTCCGGCCGTAATTTCGAGACTTTACGTTCCGAAGGAGGAGGAGGAGCATCGGAAGTCGCAAAGTGTAAGGTTTCCTTGTAAACTCCGGTCGAATTGCGGTGTAATAAAAAGGGCGATTAAATTTTAAAGATGCGATCCAGACCGGGAGAAGAAAAAGAAGCGAACATACGTGCTGATCGACTCGAGAGAGCTTTTTTTCACACAAAACAATATATTTATTTTGGAAGTTTGAAAGTGTGTGCTGCTTATATTTTAGTCAACATGTACCATTTTTTTTAAAAAAAAACTTGTATGGTCACCTAAACTTATGATCGTGATGTGATTCGATTCGTAAAGTAATGTAGAAAGTTTAAGGAATGGTCCCAAAATTGACCGAAAAAAATTTCAAATTTATAAACAGTTAAGTGAAAAAAAGGGGCTTTTGTTTTTTTTAATATCTCGAAAAGCATTAAAGATTTTTGAGATATTAAAAAAGATCTGAAAAGATTAGCAAATTCGCTATAAGAAAGTTCCAACTCCCGAAAATGTACCTCCAATATTTATAATTTTTACAGATCCCTGAAAATAGAGCCGAAAACGGGTAGTCTGGATTCCGCTCGCGTTGCCTCACTCTGACACAACAACAAAAAAATTATTTTAACATATTAAATATGACTATTAAGGAATAAAAATATCACGTACTATCTGGATACACCAATTAACAATAATCCGCGGTTAAAAAACTTTTATCCTGATTTCCCCATAAATTATGCATTTGTTAATTAACATTTTTTTCTAAACTGAATGTTAACATAAAAGCCGCGATAATTATTAAACTAAAACCCTAGGATTTTTTTGATTAAGTGAAGTTATTCTTAATGGGCTTACAAATAGATAACTGGCATAAATTGTAAAATTTTGATTTTTCCATTTTTTATTAACGTTTGAAAATAAAAAATAAAAAAAAGTAAACATTTTTTAAATATCTTAAATGTTTCGATTTCTAAGGGTTTAAAGCTACATATTTTTTTTAATTTTTATTTTTTATTAAAAAAATATTATAACCATACATTGTATAAGAGCAAATTAAATTTTTTTTAATATATTTATTGATAAAAATTATGATTTTTAATGAAGAATGATTCCTAAAAAAATTTTTTTGTTGCATTGTTAAATGTTACATAAAACTGTACGTTGAGTGCACATCCTATGGTTGCATTATATTTAAAGTATGTGGCCCAGCATCATTTCATTCATATCTGTAGATATTATAATTTGCATTCCACTTCTAATTATCTCCGTGCCCCCCAAAAATATTTCCAATTTAATAATTAAGTAAAAATTGGATCCAGTTTTATTTATATACCTAACACAAGTTCGCACTCAAAAAACATTGATATCGCTCGCTCCTGCTGACATTGACATATTGACCACGAAATTAATCGTATTGGTATTGAATGAATTGTCTGATTTTTGAATAAATGCAAAGACATGTCGTTGTACTTTTCTAATGATGTATTCTGTTGTTTCCAGACAGATAATTGGAAGTTGGTATATCAGTATACAATAGAGGCAACACGAGCTTAGCACGTTATGATCGAGAATTTATGCAACTACATCTTACCGCATTTACAGTTTATAACGTGTTAAGTTAGTCCTTAATATAGTATCCCATCTAACATTTACTTATCTTCATATATCTCCAGTCGCTCACGTAGTTCGAAATAAATAAACAAATTCGTAAAAATTTAATTCTAGGTCCCAAATATTTTTTCCAATACAAAACAGAGACGTAAATTCTCCAATTAATCCTAGAGTTTGGGCATTGAACAGTTACTCTACTATAAAAATTACTACTCGATAAATATCAGCGAAAATAATTACATCTGATTCTGAATCGGCGAAGAATATAACCACTAATGATACGCGGCGGAAAAAAAAAACGAATTTCTTAGTAAGTATCGGCGTAGAAAGCTATTTCAGTTGTAATGAAGCATATTTTTCCCGTGGCTAGAACCCATGTCTCCCTCTGTTACCGTTTTCGGAAAACCCGTAAATTCAATAAACAATCATTATCTCTCCGACGTGACACCTGCAAATTTCGAAGGCCGAGTTTAAACAAATGACCACCAGTTGTCTCTTTAAATGCGAGCAGCAAATTACCCTTCCCTGTTTAGCTGGGATCTCTAAATATGAACGAAAAGTATCAAATGTATCTGGTGTAGTCGCCACTCCTGTGAGTAGTCCTGGAGTGCCTCTGCAGTGCCTACCGTTCGTTTTTGCGCGAGTGGACCGAGATCAAAAGTGTTTTCCACTCTTGCGAGATCCTCCAAGAGACGACCGCCGAAATCCAAAATTCCGTTCTCGAGAGTGATCCGCAGAACCGTTTTCTTTCCGACGCGCCGTTCTAGTTTTTCCCGCACCGAGAGTTTTGCCGAACGCCGTAACCGAGAGTGAGAGACCGCGAGTGAATTTCCGGAAAGTGACCGACTGCCATATCGCCTCCAATTGTAAGTACACAATTTCTGTTCGATTCGCCGATAGGCCTCTTCCTTGTCTAGATTCCCTCTCCGCACGTTAGATTTCCCGTTCTCACTGCTTCAGCACCCGCTTAAAAGACCCGCTCAAAATTCTCTCGCTCGCTTCGCTCTCTTGCTAATACCGTTTTCCCTCCGCTTGTTTAAAACCGACTCTGCACATTTATTTTCGCCTATTTTAACTAGTTAGCTTCGCTATTTCCATTCCGTTTGTAAAGTAATTATTCATATTTTATTTCATTTATTCGATTTTGTATTTTCGTGCTCTCCGCACGTTCCCGTCCGACCGTGGAGCGCAACGTTGCCGGTTCCTCTCCGAAATTCGACTTTCCGGATTTCGCATAGTTGCCAAAACTTCCGAACGTCTAGTAACCGGCAAATCGTTGTCTCCGCATTCTCCTGAGTTTAAACTTACCCGTGGTTATAAGGAGTTAACCCTTAAAAATCTGGCGCCCGAGGTAAACCGACTTTAAATCTTTTTTTTCCGTAATCCCAAACTCCGCAATCCTGCGCCAATTAAAATAAGTGACGTAACTTTCAGCCAGAGTCGTTGTGCCGCCAGCGACCCTGCCCTACCGACCAAAGTACGTTACACAGTTTGGGTGTCTGCGAAGAGTATGACTGCCCATAATACACGTCGAAAAAAATTACTTTTAATGAGTGGCGATGAAGAATGCCATTTCTGTTTGGGTAAGGCTAACATGTAATCATCCGTGGCGAAACAATAACTGCTTGATAAGTGACGTTATTTTATTCGCAGAACATTTATTAGCAGTTATACTCTTCGTGGGTACGCAGATAAAAGTTATTTTCTTTTGCGGACACTTGCCGAAGAACTATTTTCTCCTTTGATAAATCTATCGGCACTTTTACTTTTCGCGAGCACGCATATGAAAATAATTTTTTTCGCCGCAAATTTTTGTAAATTACCGTCTTCGTTGACTCATTAACATTAATTACATTTTTAGGAATCACACATTGCGATTTTTTTCTTGCTACAAATCTTTTAGGACTTAAACTCTTTGAAGTTATACGGAGTTATACTCTACTTATCGAAAATTATTTTTTTTACCGATAATTTTTGGAGGGTTATAGTACTCTTCGCGGATATGCAGCGAAAAATATTTTTGTTGAGGACTGTCATCCGAAAGTTGTTTTTTTCGTTGAAAACTTATTGGGAATCATACTATTCGTAAACACCAGCAATATATAAATACTGTGACGACTATGCTAATTTATTTACACACTGTCTTAACACTCCTTAATTTATCTAGACTATTACTTAACGAATTAACTTATATCACACTCTTAACTGCTAATTTATTTTATACAATTTCACTTGTCCGTTTATCGCACTGTTTTCTCTCACGCGGCGGCTTCTCGTCTAATCTGCCTCTTCGTCCGCAGCGTTCGCTTTTAGGGCCCTCCATAATGTATTCTGGAACCTTCTTGATAGTGCTCGATTCTTCTTTTCCCTAATTTGTTTTGTTTTAGAAAAGACTCGAAAGTAATAAATTATTCTTTATTTAAATGAATATTCGCGATTATTATGGAACTGTTTTTATGACCCAATTAGCGGAGCGGCCTCCCTTTGAGGTGGGCCGCCTCGTCCGATAAGGAGAACGCTTACGCTGGTTGTTTACATTTCGCGTTATTATAATATACGTATTACTTAAGTCGTTGAATGGGAGTAGCAAACACAAACGCAGGCGTATTTGTATAATGATACAGGTAAAAAGGGCCTTTTGGAATCCATAGAAAATATACGTATTTTTAATACTTCATGAATGTATGGAAATACAGAGATATATCTTCGCAAGATTTCCCGTTATAAGTAGATTCCGGAGGGCAAAACTCTTCAAAATTTAAAATTTTTTGTATGACCTCTACATTTATGCAGCGAATTAGCCAGCTTACCATTAACTATTCGAAGCTTCGCTCGCTAATGAATTGAAAAACTTACAACTTGAATATACATGAAACGATAGGAGTTTGGAGTTCGACATAACTATGCCCTTTTTTCCATTCCCCCTATATATTTTATACAATCTGTAAACCCCACCTATAACCTCACCAATTCTCAGTTTTCAAGTAGTTAGTATTTGGTGAGTAAGATTCATTCCTTTTCAAAACCCTCGGTAAGTGAAATTCAGGTTTTTCATTAATTTTTTTTTTCGAAATACCATGGGATATTAGTTTTAACAGAACAGGGTATAGAGTTTCTAGCCGTTCGACAAGCACGTAGGACTCTAAAGAATAAAAAGTTTATTAATGAATTTTTTCCGCTGCCAGAACGGGAAATCCTGAAACTACCTAAGACCCCAATCAGCTACCTACCAATTTTCAAATTTACAACTCGTTAATAACTGTCGCATAAATTTCACCACGTTTTTCACTTTCTAAACAAGTGGTTAAAGATTTGGGTAAAGAGTCAGCGAAATCTTACTTCTGCATACCACTCGGTGTTTGGGAAAGTATGTGAACTACTTGCTGTGATGCATTCCGACTTCGTTAGGTAAACTAAGGGGAATGTCTCTGTTGCGGACCGGAAGAGATTTAACCTGAGAGGATGTGGTGGTCTCGGGCTCGAAGGAAATTATTTTCATTTTAAGTTACTTCGCGGCGAGGCGCTAGGAAATTGTGTGCCCCGAGAGGACTGTAACCCGAATGGCACGTTGCGAAGGATATTAACTCGAGGAAAGGCTTACCTCAGTGGGAAAGTGTTTGGGGTAATCGGATTATCCGAAACATATCGTTTCGAATAACGATTGTCGAGACGTTTCGACGGAATCGGTAGAATGCACGATACTAACGAAGAAGTGGGAGACGATTAGACCACGTCGGTAGAGCTCACAAGCTTGGTAACGACTTCAAGGGAAAAAAAGACGGAGAAATTTTCTATAACCGGCTAGTCCATTTCTAATAAATCTATAGTCGATTGAATTAATACCTTAACTTATAATTTCCTTCTAGTCCAGTAAATGGAGGATAAAACCTAGGTTAAATTCTGCAAAGGGATGAAACCGGGGGCAATTGTAGGTCTCAATTGGGTCTTTCGAAATACGGAAAGTTGTAGATACTCCGGGTCTCGGAACACGGTAAAAAATGCTCCTCAAGATCCAAAAATCCGTTTTGCGCCTATATCTCCGAGAATATGGCATTTAGAGAATTTTTGTTTGGATACAAAAGGAAGATCAGTTCATTAGCTACAAAAATGGTCCTTATGACTTTTTCCGAAAACTCGACAGTTTTCGAGATAACGGCCCCGAAACAAGCCCATTACTGGTTGCACCTGTTCTGAATCCAGGAGAGCAAATTCGAGAAATGGAGACAAAAGCGGGCGGACAAATTGTCCAATAACTCGAGTAAAAATGGATATTTTTTGATGATTCAAAATTCACGTGAAAGAGAAAACCCATAGCTATGGTATAATGGGCATCGTTTTTATTTTTCTTGAATATTGTAAACCCAGGCTAAATTTTTTCTTTTTCGATATTTCTCGACTTCTAGAAAATTCATCCATATTTTAATGATTTATAGTAATTTAGTCGGGTCTTTCTTGATAATGGGTCTCCAAAACTCATCGAGTGAGCCCATAAAGGTTGTTTCATTTTCTTTCTTTTGCATCCCAATAAAAAGTACCCTTGATTATGTTGATTTTTTGACATTTGTGGCATCAATCGGGTATTTAAAAACTATGAATCATCGCATCGGTTCGTAATGCACATCACTGGAATGCTTGAAATGTCCCCTTTCCAATAGTTTCTTCGTTTTTTGTACCAACATCAACATTCTTGCCAAACACCTTTTAAAACTCCGAAAATGTCAAAAAACCTACATATTCGAAGATACTTTTTATTGGGATGCTAAAAAAATAATGAAACAACCTTTATGGGCTCCTTCGATAGGTTTTGGAGACCCATTATCAAGAAAGACCCAACTAAATTACTATTATTTCTTAAAATATGGATGAATTTTCTAAAAGTCGAGAAATATCGAAGAAAAAAAAATTTAGCCTGGGTTTCCAACATTCAAGAAAAATAAAAATGAGGCCCTATACCCAGGATACCATAGCTATGGGTTTTCTCTTTCACGTGAATTTTGAATCATCAAATATATCCATTTTTACTCGAGTTATTGGGCAATTTGTCCGCCCGCTTTTGTCTCCATTTCTCGAATTTGTACTCCTGGATTCAGAGCAGGAGCAACAAGTAAAGGGCTGTTATCGGCTGTTTCGGAGCCGTTATTTCAAAAACTGTCGAGTTTTCGGAAAAAGTAATAAGGACCATTTTTGTAGCTAATGAATTGATCTTCCTTTTGTATTTAAACAAAAATATTCTAAATGCAATATTCTCTGAGATATTGGCTAAAAACGAATTTTTGGAACTTGAAGACCATTTTTTAACATGTTCCGGGAGCCGGAGAACCTACAACTTTCCGTATTTCGAAAGACCCAGTTGAGACGTACAATTGTCCCCCGTTTCATCCTTTTGCAGAATTTATCCCAGGTTTGGGAGTTTATCGGCTTTCATTTACTGGACTATTCTATGTGATTATGTACATCGTTTAACAGTTTTAGCATTTTAAGTAGTGTTATTTTTGCGTTTGATGCACTACCCATTCAATCTTAGTTGTTTAATTGTTGTATTAGTAGTCTAGTCGAGCTATAGCTGATTCTAATTAATCTTTCCTGATTTATTTAGTGTAATCTGCAATAGGAACATTTAATAAGACAAATATCTATAAAATCTTTGGAAAGCAGAATAGCTTCCTGTATTCTATATATTTTATCCTTCATGCTGGCATGTATTTCCTCTCTAATAATCATAAAGTCAGCGTCAGGATCAAACTGCATGCTTTTTACATGCTTGGATTGTAATGCATTTTCACCCCTTTTTATCATTTTATTCTCGTTTTCAAAAGACTCGATAATGTTGAAAATCTACAAAACAAGTTTGGATGCCATTTTCAATTAAAACTGTGACTTCAAATGGTTTTATTTAACTAAAAAGTACACAAAATAAATCACACTTGTAAACAAAAACATAACCTGAAAAAAGTAAAATGGGCGAAAAACTTTGTAGACGCTTCCACGAACAGAATGCAAAAAACCGCATCTCGATCCATCTTACTTCAAAAATTTCGGCCGTTCAGTGCTTCATTTCCGCGCCTATAATTTGACTTATCTTTTATCAAAAATACTTTGTTAAAACGTTGAACCGTCCTAAGTTTTCACAAAATATTGAATTAACCACTGTTATTCATGTCAGAGCTAATAATAAACTTGAAAATAAAACCTTCTTATGGGCAAATTGCACGCTTTATCGATTTGTTTGGAAAGGTTTCCTAGCACCGCCCACTTGAGACGTCAGACTATTGTGTTCCATTGGTTGTGTCGTTACGGTCACTTTGTGTCTTTCACTTGGACGCTGAGTCGCTGTAGTGGAAGAGAGATAGATGCCTAACGTTACAATATTTTCTGGAAAGTGCAGGTAACCCGCACACCGATTTATAAGACGTATATCACGCCGAAAATTTTTTTATAATTGATAATTTCATTGTTTATTAAGTTAACAATGTGCTATAAATAATTTTTGAGTGTCACAATATTTTTTTCTAATCTATACTAAAGATCACAATAACAACCATATGCAACAAAGTGACTGATGAAGTATTTTTTTTGTATCTTTTATTAGATTGTGAAAAATACCACAATAGTATTAAAGCTGAAGCTGCTGAAAACAATTTTTTTTGTCACTTTGTTGCATATGGTTATTCTTGTAATTTTTACTAGTATTAGAAAAAAAATGTAGTGACTCATTGTTACTCAAAAATTATTTATAACGAATTGTTAGCTAATTAACAATGAAACTATCAACTAAAAAAATTTTTTTTCTTATTCTATTAAGGGCCATCAATAAAGATTTTTAAAGACAAAATTACTCCTTAACTACTTATTTAATACGTATAACAAATAGTAACAAAACGACTATGTGATAAAAAATAATTTTTGAAGGTACTAAGTTTAAGTTTAAAAATTTAAAACTAACTTTGGTGTATTCTATACACTTGAAAGAGTAAAGTCACGTTGGAAAAAAATTTTAAATGCATTTTTCAAAAAGCTAGCCTATTGTTAATGAACTGGTCATTATCGTACTTCCGTCTTCAGTGAAAGCAGGCTAAATGTTTAAATAAATTCCCCATAAGAATTTCGCTTCTTGAAGTCCTTTCTATGAGTTTACTCAATAAGACGATGTCATAATATCTAAAATTAGGGAGTAGGGACTTTTTTATCGGAAATTTCCTCCCCTTTAAGTATCTATATTTCGAATTACTTTATCTCTTATGGTTTTTGAGTTGTCATCAAAAAATCGAAAAAGCGTTTTTTATTTTTCGGTTTTTGTTAATAACAATTGCAATTTTTCTTAGCAAAAAAAATCCTCAAAACGTCTTGCTCAGATTTGCATTCCGCGTCGAATGAGCTATCGGTCATATTTTTCCGAGCCTTCTAACTATTTTTCGCAGCAAACACACATCTTGATTAGACTATAGCAAATTTTCTGGCTCAGCGTTTCTTCATAATTTACAACGTCTTCACAACTATCAAAATAGGAGCTGGTACTTCAACTTTGTCTCAAAACTTTTATTGCACACTTTCCTCATATGTATAACAATTGTGTTGGTAACGCCAATATAGAAATTGTATTCGTTATATAAGCTCAGCTTTCATATGACACGTTTCAATTCTCTTATATCGGGAACTTTCGAACGTCGGATAGGTACACCTCCACGGGTTCCGTACGTATTTCAATACGCCGTGTCGCTATTCCCACATGAATCCAGCGTATCCGCCTCAATTAGCGTGTCGTGTTTGAAAAGTCGCTTCCCCGGGAAAACTTACGCTATTGCCACGGGAATATGTGCCGAGTTAGTCGATGCATGTCTCTGGGAATTTCATTGAATTCTAAATGTATTGAAATTGACGTGATGGATGGAGAGAGAGAGAGAGAGAGCAAATACGTTCCGCGACAAAGGAACGATATTTGTTTCGCCTCGAAACTATTTATAATTTTTATACGTATTGAGTTTTTGGAGCGACTCTGAAGGCGTGAGATCCAAAACTTCAATGAATTCCCTACCAGAAGTAGAACTAAGTATACTCTGTTCAAAACAAATCCCGATGCACGTCATTTTGATGACGTCAGAATCATCCAATACTACCAACTTAATATAGTTACAGGACATCGCAATTTATCGTGTATATTTTAGGTTGACAATATATATGGTTATGTGTATTCTCAACCTAAAATATATACGGAACAAATAAATTGCGATGCCCTGGGACTATATCAAGTTGGTAGTATTGGACGTTTGGTGACGTCATCAAAATGACGTGCATCGGGATTTGTTTTGAACAGAGTATATGTAATTGTTACCAAAATTTTAGCTTACACTATATGTTGTTTATATGGAAGTACGAGCACGGCAATGACTATGCAAACTCATCTTATGATATGCAGCGATTCATTATGTTATCTATCGGGCACTATGATTTTGACGTGCAAGAAGGTAATGGCATAACTTATCTACTTGAAATGTAAACGCTAAAAGAATTATCGTTTCTGCAGATATAGTCCAGTAAATAAAGGCCAGAAAACCGCCAAACCTGGACATCACATTGATCCCGGACGCATTTTGTTTTTTTAACTTGTAGGTATACATGTGTACATCAATTTCTGAAAAAAAGTCCACCGGGAAATGTGCGGAAGGGGCTGGAAAATGCCTTCATGGTGTTAAAATCGAATATTTTCCCCGATATTGGCCAAAATATGACACTGAGGCAATTTGTGTTTGAACACAAAAGTAGAACAATTTATTACATACAAAAATGATCCTTACCATTTTTGTCAAAAGTTTAACCGTTTCCGAGATAACATGGCCCAAGCCTAGCCTGGATTTCAAGCTGCTGCGTCGCGTCTCGGAAAGTACGCTCCGTGAATAGCGGGCGGACATATCGTCCCATAACTTTGGTAAAAATGAATCTTTTCTCATGATTCAAAGTTCATATGAAAGGAAGGACCTGTAGCTATAATACCGTATTGCTTTTTCCTTTTTTACTGTAGACGCATGTACAATACCATATACCATACATGGATGCCGCGTGGCCGCACGCGGTGAATAAACGTATATCACAATCAAGGAAGTTTGGAGACAGAGTTTTTTCGCGTGCACGTATTAAAATACTTTATATATATATATATATATATATATATATTTATAATATATATTATAATATATATTAAAATATTATAATATAATATATAATATATAATAATATATATAATATATATAATTATAAATATTATAATATATATTTATATATATATATATATATATATATTGATGAAAAGCTGGGAGTCTGGTCTTTCATCTAGTATAATCCATAACCTCCAATGGTTCAACCCTGAGAAGAAAACAATGCTTAAAAACAAAAGGTAGATTTTCCATTGATGTGAGAATTTTCTCAATTTTCCGGAAAACTAAAAAACGCGGAAAAAAATAAAAAAGGCCATCAATAAGAGGACATTTTCAGCTTTCAAATAATCTGCATTGAATACCGATATGGCCCTTCATTATTTATCAATTCTCGATAGACCCGAGCATATTCGAAAACTCCGGAAATCCAAAAAAAATGTCCCAAGGAAAACACGTTGTTTATAAATTGTTAGAGCAGAGAGCAGGTATATGCTGTTTACAATATCGTTTAATAATGGTAGATAATGATAACGCCGAGCAATTCGATACTGATCTATTTTCGGTGATAAAATGACAGCTAATGATACAAGTGACAAATCGAACTATGATACAGAACGTTTACAAAAACTAGATGTGTCGCGTCGACCGCGCATAGATATCTTTCTAACACTTCCCCTCGCGGTCGTATACGCGCACTCTATGACATCTTCAATCCGATCATTTCTAGGATCTGGAAATGCCGAGGTCCGGGTAATGCTTTTGTAAGGATATCAGCCACCATTCTTTCGGTAGGCACGTAGTGAAGGTCGATGATCTTCTCTCTAACAGCGTCTCGTAGAAAATGATGTCTGATATCTATATGCTTCGTACGAGCATGGAATACGGGATTTTCGGCCAATTTGAGGGCTCCCATGTTGTCTTCGAAGATCGAGATTGCTGATGAATCCTCCAGTCCTAATTCCTTGAGGAATGATTTCAAGTGTATTGCCTCTTTGACGGCGTCGGCCATTCCCATGTATTCTGCCTCTGTGGAAGATAGGGCGACGGTCCTTTGTTTCCTGGAATCCCAAGATATCGGGTTTCCTCCATACATGAAGACAAATCCAGTGTAGGAACGTCGGTCAATAAGACATCCACCCCAATCTGCATCCACATATCCCTTGGTGGATTCGGTGTGTCTACAGAAGGTCAGTCCTAGGTCGATGGTTCCCTTCAGGTACCGAAGCACACGCTTCGCTGCAGTCCAATGTTCCGTCGAGAAACAATTGTTAAACTGTCCGAGATAACTAACCGCATAACTAATATCAGGCCTAGTGCAGACAGCCAAATAGGTCAATGCTCCTACAAGTTCCCGGAATCGGATATCTTTAGTTGGTCCTTTGTCGTTCTTGAGCAGCTTTGTCCCAGCACTGATGGGAGTACTAACTGGTTTTGCGTCGCTCATTCCGAACCTATTGAGGAGCTCCATAATGTATCCCTTTTGGTGTAAGGATATTGTGTCCTTCTTTCTTCGAAACTCCACTCCCAGGTAATTCTTGATTTCTCCAAGATATTTCACTCCAAATCTTTTTGATAAGAAGTTAATAAGTTCTTCTCTTGCTCCAGGCTTTCTTGTGACAATTATAATATCGTCCACGTAAGTTGCTATTAGGATTAGTCGGTTTTGTAGGGTTAATTGTTTCAAAAGTGTCGCCTTTCTAGCTGGTCCTTTGGACTGGTAAATACCTTCTAGTTTCAGCCAAACTTCCCTGGATGTTGTGCATCCTTTTATTTGCTTCAACTCACAAGGGCTTATTCCCAGTATAATGTCAGACTTGGCCTTGCTGTCGTTTCGTTCCCAGGTTCTTGCTGCGGCAGGTTCCTTATCTTCGTCCGGTTTCTTACACGCACCGTTCACATAGTCCCATGCGTCATTCTTGATTAATAACGCTTCTATCTGCATTTTCCACGTATCATAGTTCTCTTTGTTGAGGGTCTCAATACGCGTAGAGCTCGGGGAGGACATCTTCACGTGTTCGTATTTTTACTTGACCTCACAGGAACGGCAAGGGTTGCGAAGCGGCGATACGACTTCTCACAGTAAAAATTACGACTTCAGCCACGCGAATTCTGGGCCCATAACCTGTTAGAGCAGAGAGCAGGTATATGCTGTTTCCAACATCGTTTGAAAATGGTAGATAATGATAACGCCGGGCAATTCGATACTGATCTATTTTCGGTGATAAAATGACAGCTAATGATACAAGTGACAAATCGAACTATGATACAGAACGTTTACAAAAACTAGATGTGTCGCGTCGATCGCGCATAGATATCTTTCTAACATAAATATGCACAAGAATTATTTACTGATTCTTTCGGAATACATTCACCACCCATCAAAGCCCCATTATCCTAAAGGATTCAGTGAAACTACTCTTAATTAAAAAAATATGAATGGATTGATAAGGAGGGTCAAATATCGAAGAAAGACAAAGTTTGGCCAGACTTTACAATATTCCAGAATAATAAAAAAAAGGAAAAAGTAAGAAGATATTATAGCCACAGGTCCCTCCTTTCATATGAACTTTGAATCATGAAAAAATATTCATTTTTACCCAAGTTATGGGACAATTTGTCCGCTCGCTTATTCCTACATTCACGGAGCGTACTTTCCGAGACGCGGCGCAGCAGCTTGAAATCCAGGCTACGCTTGGGGCCGGTTATCTCGGAAACGGTTAAACTTTTGACAAAAATGATAAAGATCATTTTTGTAGATAATAAATTGTTCTTCTTTCATGTTCAAACACAAATTGCCTCAGTGTCATATTTTGGCCAATATCGGGGAAAATATTCGATTTTAACACCATGAAGACATTTTCCAGCCCCTTCCGCACATTTCCCGGTGGACATTTTTTCAGAAATTGATGTACCCATGTATACCTACAAGTTATAAAAACAAAAGTCCGGGATCAATGTGATGTCAAGGTTGAGACTTTCGTTTACTGGACTAATAAGCTATCTAGAGCATTTTATGTATAATAAAGTTTGATGGAGAATTTTTATCAATACGAAAATATAATTATGCGATGTATTCTCTTTAAAAACGAAATGAAATTTATGACAAATCCGAATAAAAATTTAATTTGTAACAATAATATCAAAACGTATTGGTTCCATTTTGGTATGTTCATATGTATTTAAATCTAAATATTGTTTTATATCAAATAAAGTAGTTAAAACAAAAGCATGCTCTTAATGTCATTAAATAGTTATTAAAAACAAACGAGATTTAAAGGGCAGCAGTATTATGGAATAACAAATATTAGAACAAATGGGTGAAACATTTTCATTTACAACAATATTTCGAAGATTTAATTTTGTATTTAATATTTATCCAGTAGTAAATAGCATTAGTCCCTTAGAGAGGACGCCTATGAATCTTGAAAACGTTGTGACGTACTTTCCTCGGGATGCAGTGTCGTCGGGTCACGACGACTCTGTTGTACAGGTTACGTCACTTGTTGAATTGGCGCTTATACGGGGTTCGGGAATTCTGGTAATCGGTTTTAAAGTCGGTTTTCTCGGACGCCAGATTTTTAAGGGTTTACTCCCTAGAGCCACGGGTGAGTTTATACTCAGGAGAATGCCAGGGGGTCCGTGGAAATAAAACACACAATTCGGGAGAAATACGGATGATCTATATTACAAATGAATCATATTTACAAACGAGCAAGTAACGGTATTTATGTACAAATGAAAGGTTTACGGTATTTGAAAGAATCCGGCAATTATGTACAAAATAGCGGTTTTGCGATATTATGGAGAAGCGGCAATCATGCTTTACATTATTTACGGGCGGTTCGGCAACGTAGTGCAATAATTTTCCGATTCCCAGAATTATTGACAACAATGTACGTTCGGATTTTTCGGAATATCGGCGGGAACCGGCAACGTTGCGCTACGCTTTGGAACGGCCCGTTCGGACGCATGTGTTTTTTGCAAAAACGATTCATTTATTATCTACATTTACGGAAAATAGTCTGTTTGAATAAATGAGCGGAAATATGAATGGAGAAGCTACATTTAGGAAAGAACGTACCTATTTCAATCTATTTACATTACGGGAGATCGCAAGCTAGCTAATCGTAGGCGTGCAAATTCGGTTTAAAGCGGTTTGAAGGAGGCGGAAGAATGAATTAATAAAGCGAGAGCGGAGCAAACGTGAAGGGCGGTTTTAGGTGCCCTATAGGGCGTACTCAAGCAATGCAAGCGGGAATCTAACGTGCGGCTCCTAATTTCTGGGTATTCGGGCCTCGGGCGGATGGGCTGATTATGGAATGCACAACTTACGTAATGACTTTATAGCAACCAGCCCCGAGTGAAACACCCTAGGGAAGATTGGTACGAAATCGGTCTAGGTAATAAAAGCGCCTCGAGTGGATCACCCTAGAGCGTCTTATTACGGCCTAACACGGACACGGCTTTGCTTTTGTCTAGACAACCCCGAGTGGATCACCCAAGGGAAATCTATACAAAATGGTCTAGGTAGTAAGAAACACTCCGAGTGGATCACCCTAGAGTGTTTTACTACGACCGGCTAGAAAAGAGATGCTACGGAATGAAATGTACGGCCTAACCCAAGAATTAAGAGATAATAAATGATCGGATAATGGAGTACTTACAATTCGGTCGGTACGGTCGGATTACTCCCACTCTCACTCACTAGACTAAGTCGGAGCACTCTCTGAAGGCGGCTGATCGGCTGATCGACTCACTCGACTCATGCCTTAGGCCCGAAACGGCTTATATTTAAATCATCCTGACAGGCGAAGCTTGGTGATTTGTAAGAGGTGGAGGTGGAATTGTATTAGACAAACGCCCATAAGCGGAAATGAGAGTAACTACCGCGCGGTTCGGAGGATATCCCTACTCGTTAAGAGGATTTTTACAGTTTCCTATGTTTAAACAAAATTGCTATGCGGAGTGTTTCCGGTAAGGGGCACTTCGTTACAACGTGGCACATCATTCATGAATATATCTCAAGAATTTTGTATTTTACTAACAATTCGGACAATAACAATAAGGATTGATTTATCCTCCAGAGCGGACAGGTCGGGAACATTGTTTAAAATGCAACAATTGAAAACAAAAATTTTAAAAAGCGTGTTTTTCTGACTTATTTTGCTTCTAACTTTTAAAGTATTTAATTTAGAAGCAAGTTGAAGAGAGAAAAAACTTGCAGAATCGATTTTTACATAAAATGACATAGGTTAGATATTAAAAAATTTATTAGCGGTTTTGCAAAATAGTAATAAACCCAAAAAATGCGCTCAACAATGTGTTTTTCTTAATGTTTTACTTTAGGCACTTTAAAATGTAGGTAGTACTTCCATATCACAAGTAAAAGATCTTGAAGTTATAATAAAAGAATCCTGTAAATTTAGTTTCGATCGGTATATTCGATTTTGCACAATAATTTTGCAATCCAGAAAAATTGAAAAATATTGAAAATTTTCAATATTGTTTAAATATTTTTTCCGCTATTCGATTTCAACAAAACTGACTGAGCATATATAAGAGGGATCAAGCTTTCATGTGATTTCTTCAAAATTAAAACATATTTATTAGAACGGCCACAGTCATTGTTTAAATTTGCTGTCAAATTTATAAATTTGTCAAAATTCGAAGTGAGAAATTTTTTTAATGTAAATTTCAATCTTTAATATAAATTTCAACAAAAATACCATACCGGTTACTATTACAAGTAATTATTTCTTAAGATATGAGAAAAAATAGTAGTTTTATTAACCTTTATTAACCATTTTATTAAACACTAATCAATTTTGAGGAGTTATATCTCAGAAGCTAATGAACAAAATAGCAACTTATTATATATAAAAGAAAGCGTCTTTCCGAGTACTTTCCGGCTATGTTTTCAGAATTTCATTTAACAAAAAATTCGCCGAGATAATCTATTTGTTTAAAGGAAAAAAAAGACACCAATTTTAAACAATGACTGTAACCGTTCTAATAAATATTTTTTAATTCTGAAAAAAGCACAGGAAAGCTTGTTCGCTCTTGTATGTGCTTAGCCAGTTTTGTTAAAATTGAATAGTGCAAAAAAAATTAAACAATTTTGAAAATTTTCAATTTTTTTCGATTTTTCTGGATTGCAAAATTATTGTGCAAAATCTAATAAACCGATCGAAACAAAATTTACGGGATTCTTTTACTATGACTTCAAAATTTTCCACCTGTGATATGGAAGTCCTAACTATATTTTAAAGTGCCTAAAATAATAATAAAAAAAAACACTTTTTGGGGCCGATTCTTTTTTTATAAACTGTTAATAAATTTTCCAATTTCCAACCTGTGCTATATTATGTAAAAAGTGATTCTGCAACTTTTTTTCTTCCTCTAACCTTCTTCTAATTGCAATACTTGAAGTTAGAAGCAAAACAATACGGAAAAATACGCGTTTTTTTCTAATAATAAATACTAATAATTTAACCTTGACGTCTACGCATGCTTACGTGACAGGCTGATGTACCCATTTAACAAAACTCAAAGTTACCAAAAGTAGTGTAATAATATGAATATTATTACACTACTTTCTGTGTAATAATGAGACCATTAGTAACGCAAAGTAGGTAATCATATTTATTTGTGTTAAATTCATGAAGCGGTAAAAAAGCATGGATTCCGTACTGTGCACGGCAGGTCAATTTCAATTTTATATTTTGTATATAATACTTTTATTGTAATTAAACGATACTTTTTTGTGACGAAGCGGTGTGGTTGTCAAGTCAATTATATATTACAGAGAAATTGTATTTTGACAGTTTGTTGCATGGAACTATATATTATTATCTTTTGTTTCACCATCAATTAATTATTTTGGAAGGTCGTTGCAGTCTATTTCAGATTTTCCCTTTATCAGTTGCTAGCAGAGCTTGAAGATGAGTATAAGAGTGCTCGCCTGCTGCTATCAGCTCAAGAGCAGATAATTTTTAAATTTTCCCAAAAAATGGTGATGTATTTGGTGAGGATGGTGATAAACCCAAGGTTGGGACTAACTAGGTAGTTAAAAAGTTAGAAGTTAAGTTAAATGGTTAAAAAGTTACTAACTTGTAACTTAACTTAAGTTGATTTTAGAATTTGTTAACTTTTAATACTTGTTACTTTTATATGGTAACTTTTATACTTTTTAAACTTTTTTAAATAGTTAAATTTATTTAAAAATCTAGAGTCAGTACGCAGCTGATGTACGCCAAAGAATATTCTCAAAATGACACTGTTGACCAGAGAACCAAATTGTGGTTCAAGCATAAAAAGAGGAAAAAAAACTGACTTTTCTGTTTTAAGAAGGCCAGTCAAAGCAATGATTTGCAAAACATTGCAAATAAGATAATAGACACTAAATATTAAATTTTTAAAATAAAAAACTAAATATTACATTTAGACCACTGACAAAATTTTTTAAATCGCCCAATTGTTAACATTTAATAAGTAATAAGTATTTGTAAATGGATCAAGTGTTGTTTATTATAACATGTAATGTATGTACATAATAAATAATTCATGACTACTTCCTTGTTATGTTTAATTAAGACAAAATGAAATTTAAATTCACCTGTCCTTTATACTGTTTTATTCAAAAGGGATCCACCAAAATGTAATTAAAAAAATATATTCCTCGCTTAAAAACGATAAAATTAGACCTGTTTGTATCAAAACAAAGAAAAGTCAAGAAGCTGTAAGATATTTTCAGTCAGAACTACAACGAGTAAGGAAGTTCTATGGGTCATCGTATGAAATAACTACTGATTGTAATCAGAAACCCTACTTCATTAATTTGGTGAAATTATTTTCTTCCCTGAATTATTAAATTATTATCAAAGTTAAATTTTGATTTACTGAACGGTTTGCTCGGATGCCAGATTTGAAAGTTTTAAGGGTGAAGGACATAATTATTTCTTTTCGCGAGATTTACACGATGTCCCTGAATATAAAACATAGAAGATGATGGGATACTAATTCTTTTATTTTCCGTAACTCTAACATTATGCTTTACACAATATTACAATGAATTTTTTTTTAAATAAAGTTATATGGTAAAACCTAAATTATTCAAATAATTACAACAACTACTTAGTCAAAACTTTAACTAGCATTAGAAATTAAGTGAGCCTTAAAGCGCAAATATGCAGATAAATGTAAATAATTCGGGGATATCACTAAAATTCATGACAACAAAGTATTTAAAGGTTGCATGTAATAACTATCTTTTAGGATATTTACATCTGATGTAATGGATATTTTAAAAATAATGATTAACAAAGCTCTATTTCAAGAATTACAAACAATTAAAAATTAAATTAACAAGAAAGAGTAGGAAAATTGGTGTTAATAGTAGAGGGTCTTCGATATTCATTAAAGACAGTTATACTAGTGCGTTGTAATCGGAAAATGTGCAAGAATAAATCGCAAAGGTCGGAAAATTCACCAATCAGTGAATCATGAAATTAATTACTAGCGGCCGTGTACGAAAGATAAATAAACAACAGTTTCAAATACAAATTAGATAATGAGTGTTATTGGTAAATAAGTTAGTTAAGTATTTGACAAATGAAGTGTAGTTATTTTAAATGGTAGAAACATTCATTCTTATTTCTGCGATGTTACAATGCGAATTCACCATAAAATGTGATAGGATGAAAATTTACAAAAGTTGGGCCGCCAATGTTTAAACACCTCTAGACATTAAACTAAATTAGGTATAAGGATATGTTTCAAAAGCAACTACTCAGTTCTTAGCCACTATACATATCTCACGCTTACAACAGATTAGAAGCATTATGGCGTTATTAAAAGTTCTGGCGAATTCATCCTTGTAATTATAGTGAAGCAATATAACTAAACAACTTAATTATTATTATTTCATGTCACATAACTTTATAGTTAATCAGCAGCTGCTGATATTAGGCTTTTATGGAGAACTGCTATCACCATTTAACAGTTATTTATGGTACGTAGATTTATACCACGAGGCCGTCAGGCCGAGTGGTATAAATTCTCAAGTGACTTAGGAAACATAACACGCGAGTGGCATACAATGTTTTATCCAACAATTGTAAGAAATAATTTTTTTATGACAATAATTAATAAGCTTTGTGATTAAATCAAAGCTACTTGCGTCTCAGTACCCTATAAATGTCAGAATGACTTGACAGTGACTTTTTTACATTTTGGTTAAAGTTGGTTGTTCGTTTGGTTGCCACGGGCAATAAATAGATAAATAGAATACTACTTTAAATATGAACGTGAGTTATTTGATAGTTTACTTGTCTAAAATGACATTAATAATGACAGTCATAACTGTCGTGTGTTGGATAAAATAAGTATTTATTGTTGCTGCTTACACATTAACCGTTGCAATTAATTTGAATATCATTTCTTGTAATGCAGTTTTTAGGAAATTTTTGTTTCACAATTTGAAAAGAATATTAAATACTATCACTGTAGCTACACTAAAACTAATATTATATCCGCATCTTAATTGTGTTAGTGAGACGTGGAATTAAATTGTAATATCTAAACTACGGCCAATATTTTTCACATTTCAAAATAATATTTTGAGTTAAAAATTTTAATATTACCTAAGGCAATTTACCACTACAAACCAAGAGGAAAACGCAGCCGAGGACGCCCGAGGAACAGATGGTCTCCGGAACAGGCTACAATAGCCTAATCCATGAAGGGAAGAAGAAGAAGAAGAAATTTTAATATCAGAAAAATTTTAATAATCTGTAAACATCTCCGAATGAAAACCCAACAAGAATTAACATTTTCGGTTATCAGTCCTTCCCGTCGTCCCTATTTTCCTTCGACGTATCCGTCCAATGAAACTGCCAGAAAACTTAAAACTTTTAACAATCCCCCTCACGCACACACATCCACCCGTCGCCATAACTTCAACTTTTTACTTCCCGTCACACTATCATTGTCTCCGTCCCACTTTTCATTAATGTCCCCCCCTTTTGTTAGATACGTATCGACGCCGTTTCTCGAGATAATGGTCCGCCCCCTCAGATCGATTCCTGAATACGTTGGTGGGTAATTTGACCGCTTTTCGTGTTTGTCAGATAGGGAATTATAACGCATTCCTTTGGTGGCACGATATCTGCGACGTAGGTAAAGCGAAGGGGTTGAGGATTAGAGAGGAGATAAGAGTTTGCTTGTATCACTCACTATGAGGCAATTTCGTGCTGGATGTCGGCGGATTGGCAGAATTGAATTCCAGTCAGTCAAGTACTATAGGTATATATGGCAGTAGTGTGGAGAGATGTAGGGGAGTGTAATATAAAACTTGATGTTTTTACAGTAGTTTTAAAGTATTTTGCATCCAACCAGCAAAACACAAAGCAATTCTCCATTTCGAAGTATCTCCTACTCCACTTTAGTTTTATCAGTCTACATCCATGGTAGAAAATATAAGCAGAATATGGCGAGAAATCTACCATTTTCCTGATAGGTGGCTAGAAATTGCCAAGAAGTTTTGGCCTGAATATGGGCAGTAAATATGTCAAATTTTTGGCGAGAGATGTTTATTGAGTTTTCGTCATTAAAATCTGGCGAGTTTCTGGTAAGAAAATATATTTAGTTTCTAATCAGAAAATCTGGTTAGGTTCTCGTAAGAAACTTTAACCTCAAATATACATCTTTGATAAAATATTTGATTTTGGGAACCAACGTAAATACTTGCATCTAAATACATATCATAATAAGTAAGTAGATATACTAGGCGGGTTCTGGATAATATTGACAGGTGGCCCCTGCGTCATGTATTAATACATGAAAGAAAAGTGTGTCTACCATTATTTCTTAGAGAAGTGGAGTTAAAAAGAGAACAATTTGTTCGCTCATAATTAAAGTGAGTAACCCCTACAAAATAAAATTAACTTATTTCTCATTGCGCTCTCTATCGAGCAAAAACAATAAGCTGTGCTATTGGAATTTTTCGATAAATAATGAATATTTCAATTTCAACCTGTATATTACTAGACGCTATATACCGTTTTATTACTACATATATTGATTTTATGCGTTTTTATAATTTTGGTAACTAGGTGTGTTATTTAATAAAGATTCAATAATTAGTAATATCTAAGAACTTCGATAAATCCAAGTAATGTATTGTAATACAGAATAAATAAATTAATTATTATTTAAACACATTTGTGAGTTTGATAAACAAATAGATGGTATGGGTGAATAAATTAACTAAATACATAAATAAAATAAACCAGTGCATTTCTACTAAATTATATTTATTTATCTGTGAAATAATTAATAACTATGACCAAAGGTACATGATATAAAAATCTGAAATAAAAGATAAGATCGAGTTTATTTTTATTAGCATGCAATTTGTTTTAAAGGGCAAGAACATTCCCTCTTTAACGGCACTATTCTACAATGTCATTGTAAAATACAATTTCGTGTAAATCTCGCAACTCTGCCTTGTCGACTACCATTGACCAGAGCGGCCGTGCGCGAGAGATAAATAAAGGTGTAATAAATAAATTAAGTACTCAGTGTTAGTTTTTAGTGTTAATTAAATTAGTTAAGCATTTAATAAGTGAAGTCTAGTTATTTGGAAACCAAAACGGTTACAAGAAGGACTTTAAGGAAATTAATTAAAGAAATTAATTCAACGATAACGTTAACTATCGTTAAGAAAACGTTAAAGAAAAATTCAAAAAATACAAAGGTGACCTTAAAATCTCTGTTATTTAACCGAATACCGAGGAATTTTACATTAAAATATTTTCTTCTAGGATAAACAATTTTAGAATATGATACAATAATATATAAATAACGCTGAATATTTTCAAACATTGTGATGGCAACAAATGCTTAGTTTTAAAGACTTCTTAAATCCTTACCTTTTTTTTTGCATTAATGGTTATGTATTAAGGGAACAGTGTTTTGATTGACTTGTATTGATCTCTCATTAAATAATTGTGCTGTTTTGACATGGGACGGTACATTACATAGAAAATAAAAATACCAATATCTTTCTACTTTCTCATATGGGATACCCATATAGTAAGAGAGAGTATTGTAATCGTGCTGATTTTCGGAGTTTGGGTTATTGTCATTTCTGGACGTTATGATGGCCCTCGAGTTCGAAAAACATGTTTTTGGAAATATTTTTGTGTGTATGTGTAACATATTAAATGCATTCAAGTTTTAGTTGACATATTTTTCCCTAAAATTGTCCCAAATGGCAATTTATTCTTAAGAATTTTTATTTTATCGTACAATTTTCTTTAAAATTTTTCGGTTTGGTGATTTATATCAAATCTCATAACTTAGTTAGCTTTGTAATACATACATATATCTTTCAATACTTGAAATATTTTTATCTAAAATTGCCCTAAAGGGCACTCCCTTAAGTGCATTGGTATATAGAGTAATTGTTCAATCTAAGTGATACATCTCAGTCAAGTCAAATTGTTCATATTTATTCCAGTCAATGATGATTGGATTCTTATTTCGAAGTATGGTCATTGAGTTCGACGTTGTTGTTGTATTGCAAGAGTAAATTTATTTATCGTTTCGATAATGTTAGTTGTGCTCAAAAATATTTTTTAGAAATCTTTGTCATCTAACAAACAACCAAAAGAAATATTTACTAATGAAAGGAAATATTAATATTCAATACTAAATTTATTTTATAAAACGGTGATAATGTTGTCATTGATATTTTGTCCGACCATATGAGAAAGTCTTACGATGTTACATATCACAATTTTTTTATCGCAAAAGCATTTTTATAGTTTTTCAAATTATATGGTTCTTTATTAAATCCCACTTTTTGACTATGTTTCTAGTTTTTCATCGTAGAAGCATTTCTGTTATTTTTCATATTCTAGGGTATTTTATATCCAATTGAACATTATTTTTATTAAAAATATTTTGGCATAAAATTTAAATTCAATATTAACACATATTTTCCTATAGCAATTCTAAAAGTTCCAGATGCTTTATGCCGACCTTATTAACAATCTGTTAGTTCCTAATAGGTCTCAGGACGAATATCGATGTGTTTCGGAACCGGCAAGCCTTCTCGTTTTATACATAATTATAAGAAAATCTGAAGATACTTGAAGGAAGATTCCAGAAGTTCCCCTAAAAATTTTGAACGAGCTCCATGTTTCCTAAAAACTTTCGTGAAAGATAGAATCTTCTAAATGACCTCGCTACGAATCTACAAGCCTTTCAGAAACACTAAGAAATAGCCTTTTCAGTAACGAACATCAGAAAATCCTGAGATTCGAGGAGAAAGATTGGTGAACATGTTTAAAAAATTCTAAACGACCTATTTGCTTTCTGATGACTTTGGTAAAAATCTAGAAGATCCAAAATGTTCTCAAGATGATTTCAAGAAGAAAGAAACCTTTTGGAAACGTCAAGCCTTCTCGTTTCATTTACAAACATAAGAAAATCTCAAGATGCTAGAAAGAAAATTCCAAAAGTTCCTAAGAGTTTTCAATGAGATAGAGGTTTCCTGATGACATTGGAACAAATATAGAAGATTCTAATTTGCATCGGGTTACACCTACCTACAAACATATGGGGATCCGAAGAGCCTACAAAATAGATTCCCACGGTTCTGATAAAAATTGTAAATAATCTAGATGATTCCTCATTAAATGTCTAGAAGCTAATAAATGCCCTCAGAACGATTCAAGGTAGATAAGTAAGTAATCTAGAATCCTTTCGTAAATACCAAGCGTTCTCTAGGTATTCAGTTAAAAGCAACAAAAATTCTGGAGTCTTTATAAAGGGGATTCCAAAAATCCTTTTGAGAAATCTAAATAATATAGATATTTTTGTGATGTTCAGTTGTAGTTTTCTTTTATTGATCTTAACATAAATGCAATATGAAGATATTGCAGTACTCTCATATATTAAGATATTTTGATACAGAAAATAAATAGAATATAGCAGTAGTTTAACAGTATAGAATACAGATACATATAATGATACATCGAATAGAACATCAATAAATGTGTCGCTTAAATAACTCAAAGTTATTAAGTATACTATATAGATATACAAGTGCGCCAGAGCTATACCTCTCCTCGGTCCCCGCTACTCCCCCTCCTTGGCCGTTTTCCAGTTCTCGGTCATTTTCGGCAACGTTCCCTAGTGTTTTTAGCCAATTTGGCATCATGTTATTCAAAATCGAAAAATTACGTTTTGTTGCTCTAAGTCAATTATTGCAAGTTATCGCAACAACAAATAACAATTGCAATTGCGATAAAAGTAACAGTAGCCTGGCGTCTGCTCTTCACATATATAAAGTGCATACAAAGAGCTTCTTTCAAACCTAGTTTTAGCTCTTAAAATTGAAAATTGACAAAGATATGAATTTTCAAAAAAATGACTAATTTTATGGTTTTTCCGGATTTTCTCGGTTCCTAATTATCCGATTAATTCGCTCGACCCCTCATTTTGTTCGTATTTCAATTACCTACGATTTATGTATTCATACCATTGAGATTGCTTTAATACTTTCTCCGTTATACGAAAAAACTTAAAAAGGGACGTTTTTTTTCCTTTTTAAATGTTTATAACAAATTACTGAAAAAGATTTGCGTGTGCAAAGCATATCAGAATTATATTACGTAATTTCCTTTATATGGGGGCACCATCCGTTTTCTACTAGGATTTTCGTCAAAAATATTTACTTATTGCTTGGCTGATGATAGTTTAGCACAGTTTTATGTTATATAAAACAATATAAAGGAATATAATGCTACTATAAAATACTAGTTGCCTTAGGGAGTTAAATTATGAGACCAGTCACATTAGTTTAATTAAAAAAATACGAAGACAAACTAAATTAATAGAGTAATTATAAATGTTACTAATTGATTTGAACGGATTGAATATTTCAATCGAAAAGTTAACAATGAAAACTGAAATAAAATAAATCTGACAAAAACACACTTCGTTTTTACTCAGTTACACATAAGAGAGGAGAAAATAGTCGAAAATCGAATAAAATGTATGAATTTGGAGTAGAATACAAGTTCACCGTTTTCGTCACAATACGATGTATATTAATAAATAATGTAACCAAACGACTCGCCGCGATATAAACACGCCGGGAGGTACACAAGTTCGCCGAATTGCGATCCCGAGAAGGACGGGTCGAAGCCGACGAAAAGGTTCGACGCGATAACCAGTTCCGCGAATTCTAGAATCATCTCCCGAATCTTCGGGAATATTCCAACAAACGTCTAGAAGGCTTCTACATGGTATATATGGAATGCCGGACTTAAGGCGAGACAGTTGAAGAATCGTTGTGTAAACATTCGGGCGAGAGACCGCGCGCGTTAAATAAATAAACGTCTCTGTGTGCGAGTATAAATTAAGAGTTAGATTGTAAGCGATTGTTAAGTTAAATTTATAAGTGTAGTGTAAGAAATAAATTAATTAGGAAAATCGCGTAGTGTTTTAGTTTAGTAAACAGTAAAAACTTTACAGTGGTGTCAGAGTGCGGATTAGTTAGTGAAATAAATTAAGAACAATGAAGAAATTACGCGATTTAAAAGTTGTGGACCCCAAACGCGAGTTGGAAGAACGAGAACTCGAAACGTCAGTGACGAAAACGGTGCTGCAGAAACGTCTGGAGGGGTATATAATTGAAAATGGAGACGACCCTGAAACTTTCTGTTTCGAAGAAGAAAGTGAGCGCCTCCTGGACAACAAATTGGGAAAACTTCATGGCGAGTAGGACAACAAAATGGAAAAACTCCACGGTGAGCTGGATAACAACAGATAAGAACTCCACAACGAAATGGGAAAACTCCACGACGAGCTGAACAACAAAATTGGAAAGCTCCACGGTGAGTTGGACAATCTAGGAGAACTCCATGGTGAGCTGGATAGTAGAATTGGAAATCTCGACAGCGCACTGCAGGCTGAGAAAATCCAACGAATGGAACTGGAGAACCAACTACGAGAATCGGGAGAATGTTTCCAATCTATGCATTTCCATCCCAGTCGGCCAAACATATCCAGTTCAGGTAATCCGTTTAACGACTCGGAGAAGGTAACCAGGATCGAGGCTGTCCCTACTGCGAGTCATCGAGTGAAGCCGCCTACCTTCGACGGGGAAATCCCCTGGGAAAACTACCTCCGGCAGTTCGAGGCAGCGGCGGAAGCTAACAACTGGTCGCAAAGGAACAAGGCACTGGCACTGACGGTCGCTCTAAGAGGAAACGCCCTCGACGTGCTGCAGACTGTTTCAGAGGGGGAGCTGGACAACTTCGAGCTACTCGTCCAGAGGCTGGAGAGGCGGTACGGGCACGCACACTGGGCCAAGTCTACCAATCCCGAATGAAGAACCGACGACAGATGCAGGGAGAGAGCATCCAGGAGTTCGAAGCCGACATCGCGAAGTCAGATTCGCCTACCCTGATGCAGCGGAATCCATGACGGAGAGTCTCGCGGTCTCGGCCTTTATCGACGGCTTGAGGGATGTGGAGATGCAGCGGGCGGTACGGCTGTCGCGTCCCAAGAGCACATTGGATGCCCTCTCGATGGCCCTGGAATACGAGGCTGCGACGGAGGCGTCAAGGAGCTGTGGCCGCGTTCGGGCGGTGGTCGGGGACGACGCATGCGTGGAAGCCGAGCGGAAGGAGGACGGCCTGGAGCAGGTTGTAAACGCCATCAAGGGACTGCTGAAGGGAGACAAAAGGGAGCCGGCGAAATGCTGGAGGTGTGGAGAGGTTGGCCATGTCCGAAGGGACTGCAAACGCCCTAGGGTGGAGAAGCCAACATTGGCCCAGACGTCGGAAAACTAAAGCGGGTTGGCTCCAAGGGGGCAGCTCCGACCCGATACCCGTTCCAAGACCCCCTCATCAAGATAGCTACAATGAGAGGTGAAGGTGGCAGCCTGTACGTGGATGGCGAAAGTAACGGCAGGAAGCACACCCTACTGATCGACAGTGGGGCATCCAAGACGGTCCTGATGCCAGGCCTGCTGAACACGTGAGGGAAGAGAATGATGGAGTCAAAGTGGAGGTTACGAACGGCTACGGGAGAAGATGCCGCCGGCCACGGAGAAGTAGACGTCGAGATCAAGATCGGCACTGCACGATTCTCACCACACCGAGTCCTGATCGCCGACATAGAGGAGGACGCCATCTTGGGAATGGACATCATGAAGACCCACGGTTTCGCACTCAATTTGAAACGACATGTAATGCAGGTCGGCCCAGAGGAAATTTTCCTGCACACCAAGGGCGAGACGGTCCACCAGATAGGGCTGACGGAAGACACGATCCTGCCGAGTAGGAGCGAATCGATAGTGGTGACCCGACTTCAATGCGTCACAGGAAAAGGGAGTCCTGCTGTAGTGGAACCTTGGAACCACGACGTGGAGGTGGGCCGAGGCGTTCTAGTAGGGAAGACCTTGGTGACGCTGGGTGATGAAATTCCAGTCCGGCTCATTAATATCAATGACTACCCAGTTACCATCTGCAAGGGGACCAAAGTGGGAACCTGCTCACCAGTGACGTCACTGATCCACCAGGTGACGGAAAGCGCTGCCTGCCAAGCCGCGAAAGTGGAGGGAGCTCTAGTGGATGCCTGCGATTCTCCCGCTGGAGCCGAGAAGAAGAGGAGTAGATAAGAAATGAGACATCTGTAACAGGAGCAAGGAGCAGGTTAGTGACTCCGACCTTGACCTTGACCTTTAAGGTCGGAATCACTAACCTGCTCCTTGCTCCTGTTACAGATGTCTCATTGGAGTTGATTTATTGACCCCCCCCCTCCCCACCTGTCTAGACAATGGACCTTGACAATGACCGGGACCTAACTTCCCCCCCCCCACCTGTCTGGACACCCCCTCAACCTCTAACCTGGGCTATGAGAGTTCTGTAACGGGAGTTAGGAGTCGGTTATTGGTCACGCCCCTTGATCACATACCCGAATAATTTATTTCACCAGAATCGCAATTTATTTTAATGGATTCGTGGCCATTACATATGTGTGTATGAAAAAAAGAGACATCGGTAGGTCTCGATCTCTGGTTTGTTCCTAGTCTAACGTCCCAATCAATTAATAAAGATATACTTCCCCCCCCCCCCTCTGTTCCTAATTGGGTAAAAAAAAGTTAAAAGCTGTTGTCCATTTAGTAGAGCTCAGTACTCAAGAAAATGTTGATCAAGAATATTCTAGTACTTCATGCTGTGTGGCAAAATGTCTTATACATTCGTACAAACGAAACTAATGAAGTGTTTGTACGTTTCAACAGTAACGAGACGACTGGTAATTGGCCGTCAAAATGGATGAAAATGCAGGAAACAGAGTCATTTTTTCAATCAAAAATACCTACTAATAGCACGACATATAAATTACGATTGAAGAGAGGTGCGAATTCCACCGAAGACTCCAAATGGCTGCAACTGTATCCCACCATTCCTCCAAGTACAAAAGCTGAGTCATTGGGCAACCAAACCATAGTTACTGCACTTCTCGTCTACATAGCTGTGTCTTCAACATGGTTACTGGGTGACAGCCTTGTAAAATTATATATGGCCCTAGTAAAGAACGTGTAACAGAGTTAAAGATGAAGCTTCAACAATTTTTAAAATTATACGAACCCATGTTGCTCCAACATCATCAAGAGATACTCAAGAGCTCCCTCCTAGAAGTACAGAAAAACAAGAATAAGGAAATGGATTCTATTGATCCGGGAGAGATGAAGAGTAAAGAAAAACAAGTGCAAAAGATAATTAGTCTCTACTTGAGAATTGTTGATACAGTAAATGTGTAGTTTCTTTTAATAAAATGGTTTCACATGTAATAATCTATTCTTTATTTCATATATAACGGTATACAAAAATATCAACCACATTATAATACGAAAAAGAATCTATGGTTAATAATTCAAATTACATTACGAAATATTTATCGTAATTTATTCAAATCAATTTATGGTTGAAATTTTTTATTGGAAAAGTAACAGGGAACAGATTACTGTGTGAAGTGTACGTCTTTTGATTAAGTCTTGTTATTTTTCACTTATTAATAGGTTTAAAAAAAGAACTTTTGTTATTTACAATTATCCCTCAAAATATCGTTTAAATTACATACAAGTTATACTTACACGCTTTCACATTGTTAAGGGAATAAGTACAAAACGCATCTTCGGTCCTTGATCAGGCGTAAACGAGAACTCTGGTTAGGTTACTTCAGCTGTATTCCTGTTAGAGAAAAAAAATAGATGTAGAAATCAATTCAAATTAATTCGGATGACGATCAAAGACATTACGAAATAATTAAGTGAAATATAGTTAAATCAACTTGTGTTTATATATCAAAACATACTTGAAGTAGTAAACACTAAAAGGTTGTATATTGTTTTTAGTTGTAATTCTTCTAATTAATTCTAATGGTGTTCCCTAGGTTAGTTATGTGTGAGTAAACACGATCTTTTGTGACACCTCTTCTTTTGAATTCAAGTGTTTTTCGCTCATTAATAGGTATTAAACAATAACAGTTCGTGTTATTTACAATTATCCTTCTAAATATGGTTGAAATTACATGCAGTTCTACTTACGTCATTTCACATTGTTAGCACCATTTACAATACATCTCTGGTTTCGCGACTTCTGTCTCGTCTCGCCTTGATTCTCGTCTGAAAGAGAACATCTGCCTTAGCCCGCCGCGCCATATGTTTCGCGATATGCGCGAGTTACGTTTACTGCGAGATGCGCCGTACCTCTTCAGTGGTGACTCAGTCCCTAACATATGCTTCCTAGAGAGAAAAAATGTACCGTGAGTTTGGAATGTATTTAGTCACATCAAATCTGGTCAAAATATTCGATGTAACGAATTAAAAATAGAACTGCTTATTGTAATTCAAATTAGTACAATCTAATACAAGTATGAACAAATACTTACCCCATTCATTTTTCCGTGGACATCACAGCGAACTTCTCACATACGAGGCCGAAACACGACTAACACGAGTCGTCCGAAAGCTAAACACGTTGCGGGAAAAAAAATTGCCAGAGGCTGTTCTCTTCCACGCTTCTCTTTCGTATTATAATTCGTAAACAAATAATGTGTAAGTCAACGGATACTTCGAGGTTGAAATAATTCAATAATGAGGCGTGAGAATGTTTGCCATTAAAATTATACGAAATAAAAAAATGGCGGTGAAAAACAACACCAGTCGTCGGGAGTAATTAGTGTTGTGCAAAAAACCTCCAGGATGCAATTAATCGTCAGACTTGTCATTGAAATTATACGAAAAAATATACAAATATGAAAAAACTTGTTAGTGAAAAAAAAAGACATAATTCGTCTAGACGCGTCAACCTTGGTAATGAGATGCAGATGTGTTTCGTGTGGGAACCGACGTTCCTTCTAAGATTCCCAGATATAAATTCGAACGTGTCATTGAAAGTATACGAAAAAATATACAAGTATGAAAAAACCCGTCTCGTCTAGACGCTTTGACCTTCTTCTTCTTCAATACATTATAATTGACGTAATTGTTAACGAAAAAAAAGACATAATTCAACCAAATTCGTCTAGACGCGTCAACCTTGGTAATGAGATGCAGATGTGTTTTGTGTGGGAACGTGGGAACCTACATTCCTTCTAAGATTCCCCCAGATATAAATTCGACAAAATCAAATACTTCTTTAGTCAACTATACACAGTAAAAAGTGTACAATCGAATTGTGAATCTAGTTGTAATCGAAATGAATCATTTAGTTCATCCTATTGCTGATGATGTTCCTGAAGACGCTAATCGTCACCCCCCAGCAGAAGGTGTGATTCCTTGGGAAGTCCTCGACCTAGAAGCTGAGGATGATGGCGTTAATATCCATCAACTGTTTGAGGAGATTATCGACGCCGGACTCCAGCTGAGGAGGGAAGAACTCGATATAAATGAACAAATGGAGGAGCTCATAAACGCTGGAATCGAGGCGAGGAGAGAACTGAGAGAACGGATGGAGAGAGAAGAAGAAGAAGAGAATGAGGGCATGGTTAACCCAGCAGGGGGTGGTGAAGCCGCTGATGTGGATGGACTCGCCGACCAAGTAGAGGTGGAAGAAGTGCCCCATGCAGAAGATCATGTGGACGAAGGTTTTGGAGATATTGGTGTAGAGGAAGGGGTTCGTGTAGATTTAAAAATTTTCAGACAAGTACATACATCCGGCAGTGCATTACGACACATGTTCCGTGAGCGAAAGGTATGTGTTACTCACGGGTATTTTCTGCGTGGAAATAATATACCATATTGTATTAACTGTGCATTAAATAGTGTAAACCTTTGGGGTGAAGAACTACATCTTACTTATAATAATCATCATGTCAGTGGTATACTCGAGAACTTGGCAGAAGTGTATTGTGCTGTGTGTCACAGTAGAGTGACCAGAGTCGAGTTTACCAATTTATGCTTACTTTGTAATGTATAATAATATTGTGTGTGCTTATGGTCAAGTAAAAAATACATATGTAATACATAGTTCTTTATATTGACCAGAAACACACATAATATGTTATACATTACAAAATAAACATAGTTTTGGTAAATGTGTTAACACATTCTGGTAAATTCTCGTATATACTACTTAAAATGGTTACTAATAAAAGAATGTGTTGTTTTTTACCATAATGTTTATAATGTTAAATGTACATACTGATACATATGGTATGTGATACATATTTTCTCCTCACGAGTCATGTAAAGCAATGCAGTGCTGGTGTGTTAATGTTTTCTGTTAAGTTTTGATCTAGTCTATCTCCGTCCTGAACAACTTTGTCTACAAATTTACCCTTCACATAATCATCTGAAGTGACTCGCGTCTTCTTCACCTACTTGGTCGACTTGGTGTTTCCACTTCAACGGTATCACAAGGTATGTTCAATTAAACAGACTGTATACTAAATCACATAACCCAGACCAGAACCTGTCTAGACCGGTAGCTGTCTCGGTCATCGTCAAGGTCCAGCGGTTGTCTAGACAGGCGTGGGAGCGAACAACAAAAGCCACTCCCATGAGACATTTGTAACAGAGCAAGGAGCCGGTTAGTGTAAACTGAAGGTTAAGAGGCGTCTTGAGAAGGCAATCCCCCCCACCTCCCCCCCCCCCACTAAAAACCCCCACCTTCTACTAAAGTTAGAGGTATAAAGTAAAAACACAAATAGTTCAATATTCAGTAAAATGAATTATACAATGTCTACTCTCGCTACTCCGAAACCGTTTGTGGTCTTAGGGGAACGACGGTTCCCTCTGAATCCTTCGAAGTCAAAGTTCGTGTCTGTTGGAGTGAGTGTCCGATGGAATTTCACACCATGTGTCCGTATAGCAGGAACTAAGGGGGATCAGGTGTGTTTTGAGGAAAGTGCGTGGGAAAACTTGCTTACCAACCAAGGTATTGTGACAAATTTTCTGCATTCCACCGATCCATATGACACAATTGATGCGGGTGAATTTACGTTGGAATTCAAACAACTACCGTACGGAAAAATCATCAAAATAGGGAAAGATGATTCAGCCGTTCATCTGGCGTATGAGTCGATCTGCACTTTGTGGGACCTACTGCCTGTTATCAAATACCGAATGGAGTGCCTCCGCAGACAACAGTTTCGACACTATTTCAAGATAATCCAAAAAGCACTTCAAGGGATCACAGGTGACCTGATTACACAAACGTACAACCTTCTAGAACCAGAAGGAAACCCCTCTAGTGAAAATGTGGACTTAATGTTGGAATTCATTTTTACACAACCTAATGTATTTCAAGACGAAGTTAAAAACTGTTATTTTTGATTTATCAAAAAACAAAAAATATGATGTTCCCTACTTTGATGAATGTAGAAATATAGTGTGGATGCATGTAGCCCTTGATAGAAACCGGTTTGACAGGAGAATTAAGACGATTGCAAGTGTTTTAAATCCTGTTTTAAATTGTAAACATAGGTATAACATATTTGAACAAAGATTTAAATAAAACGCTCTGTGTTGAAGAAAGTTTTTTTATTTTAAAACTGCGTTTTTATGAATCCATGAGTTATGAGTATTATCAAAACCTAACCACTTAACAAATAATTGATTTCCTTTTCGGCGCAATATCTTTTCAATTAAAAAGATGTTTGGATGTTTTGTTCGTTGTAACTCTTCCGCATAAAAGGCACCAGAAATCTTCGCTCCGTTTTGATCTTCCAGAAGGTAAGTGATGGGATTGGTATATTGAATTGATGATATTTTAAATATTTCCGTGGACCAATTGGGCAAATATCCTTTAGAAAACGCTTCTCGATATTTACTCACACGAACAAACTCCCCTACTTTGAATTTAGGCCCTCTAGGATCCACCAGTTTTAAACGATTGTAAACCGTACGTAATAATTCTTTGCGTTGCGTTTTGTGATTTCATTTGGCTTTAGACCCGTAGTAGAATGTGTAGATTGATTATATTCTTTCACAATTTTAGGTAAAAGTGTTAACCATTGGTAAGTTCCTTGCATACTAAATTCTTTCCACATTTTAGTTTTTAACGTTCGATTAACTCTTTCTACGATGCTAGCTTTTAAAGTGGAAAAAGTACTGTAATGCTTAATACCGTTATCTCGCATTAATTGTTGAAAGTCTGTGTTGTAAAATTCCCGTCCAAAGTCCGTCTGAAGATGTTTAGGGGTTGGCATGTGAGATAAAATTTTTTTCATTGCTAATGTGACGTCTTTTGCAGTTTTCCGTTTAACTGGTTCTGTCCATACATATTTACTAAAAACGTTTATTACTACGAGAATATACCGAAACCCTTTATTAAATCTGGCATACGGAACCATTTCAACTAAGTCTGCCTGTAGAAGATCGTCAAGTCCTTTAACAATAACCCGTCTTCTTTTGAAATTCTTTCTAGAGGGTTTATGAATTTCAGTGACAACTTGTCGCTTACTCATTTTTCACTATAGGGCACTGTAATACAATTTGGTAATATAAAATATCTTCAGTATTTTTTCTCAATGTCCAAAAGTAAATCTTATCCCCTTTATTTATAGTTTTTCCAATAAGTGTCTCTAGATTAAGGTCCATTAGTGTGTCATTAATATTTACGGAAACGCCATGGGGATAAGTGTCAACACTCTCAACTGTACCAGTAACTGGTGCAGTATATACCGTTTTTGCATTGTCCAATACAAACAGCCACACGTTATTAGACTTCTTTTGGTGATCTTTTCCAATGCCGCGAATGTTTAACAGACATTTGTAATGATAAATAGAAGGTTGCCAAATCTGAAATGTTGATGAAGGTGAGATCGGTGACGCACCCACTGTATCTTCCGTTTTACGACTATATGGGACTTGACGGGGAGTTAGCATATGACGACCTGCTTTATCTATCATTGTTAACCATACGAATGATTTTAGGACAATACTGCACTGTTGAAACAATCTTCCCCTTTTATACAATTATTTTAGCTTCTTTTAATTCTTCAATTATTGATAGAATCTCGTTGTTGTGAGAGGTATTTCCTGCATATTGAGATGCGACCAAGAGTTTTAATCGCTCAATCAACTCATTATAATCATCAAAGTAACGGTATTCAAGTTTCTTATTGTTCCACTTCATAAGGCCTCTTCCAATCTTTCTAGTTCGAAGCGCTAAAACATTCGGGTCCGAACTTGATCGTCTACGAAATTGTTCCAACTGTTTTTGTTTCGTTAACGAATGGATCGTACTTATTTGGGGTTTAATAATGTCTCGAAATTTTGGTGCGTTAGAAGTACTTAAACCTTTCTTCGGGTCATAATCGATAAACTGTGTGTTTGTTTTCCTAACAATATCGATATAATTTTGGAGGTCTTTGTTTTTGTACCCGAGTGGCTGGCTCTTAAACAAAAGTTCATACAGGCCGGGTGTTCCCTCATATTTTTCTTCTCCAATTACTATATCTTTATCATCGAATTGTATGGGAGAATTTCCTATGTTCCAACCATCCCTATCAGGAGCGAAATGTACTCCAAATTTTGTGTCAAAATCCCGGGCTCCGGTACTTATAAGATCTTCGATGTATCCTCGAGGTAATGGGGCGAATTGTTGTAAGTATTGACCCATATCTTCGTCTCGTATAGTTTCGAGAATTTTGGATGTCTCTAGAGGCATCTGACTTAAGAAAGTGTCGTCGAAGTAGGCAGATCTGTAGGGGTCCTGTGTTGGGTCGTATGCGAACGACTCCTCCGTCGGTGCGATAGAATAATACTCTTTAGGAACGGGTTTCAATTGTGAGAATGTGCGTTCCGCCTTAAGTTCTTCTTTAGGTGATATGGTTTTAAACTGTGTTAACAATTCTTTTAGAGGTTGTGTTATCGGTTTATAGGTTTGTTCCAGAGAAGATTGAGATTGTGCGATGTCTCCTTTTAAAGTTCGATATTTTTGCTTTAAAGCCTTTCTGGTAGCTATAAGCTGTTTTGCCACTCGACTATTCATATTGACTAACACTAGGTGAATGGAACACACGTTTATATATGAATAAATTTATCAAACCCCTGGCGAAATCTTCCTTCTTTCATAGAACAATCTTTATCGATGACAAGAAATCCATATTTATTTTTCCAACACTGAGCACAAACCTCCTTAAAAGTGTGGAAGGGCATATCTATGCTGACGTGGTCGTTATAAATGTGTTTTAAATTCGTCATATCTTGTTGAAATATAATCAATAGATTAGTGTTGTCACGTATCAATTGCTTGGGAATTGCAGCGTAGGTTTGACAAAGATAAAAACAATCAGTACTTTTATGCCTTCCAAAGGAAAAATAACTTTTAATGATATTTTGATTACAAGATGCCACATCATCGAATATTATTACCGAATTGGGTTTTATTTCTTCCGCAGGGATAACGGTTTCCCCATCGTTGAATTCAAAGTATCCGATATCTTTAAGTGGTTCCATAAGTAATCGCAAATAGGTATATTTTGGTTGATATAGGGACTTGGAATATAGGTAAATATTTTCAAATCGAAGACCGTTGGGATGTTCTAACAGACTTAGCATCACTTCCGTTTTTCCACAACCTGAAGACCCTACAATTAGACCCCGTTTCGTATTACCACCGAATAAAATTCCATGTTTGTTATACGTTTCCACTGGGAGTATAGACTCGTGGTTTTTGATCGGTAAATGAGTGTTTTGTTGTTGAATCTTCATCCTACCAGCTCAGAATACTATATAAAGCAGAACGTCAACCTTCCGAGCTTATATAATGATCTACCGGGGTACCGTGAAGAAGAAAAAAGGAAGTGGTTTACTGAATACTTTAATCAATAAACTTCCTATCGAGTTACACATTCCAGGATACAAGTTCTGTGGACCTGGGACAAAGCTTTCCAAACGTTTAGAGCGAGGTGATAGGGGTATTAACCCTTTGGACGAAGCTTGTAAAAAACACGACATCGCTTATTCACAATTTAAAGAGTTGGAACAAAGACACCACGCTGATAAGGAATTAGCAGATATCGCGTGGCAACGTGTAAAAGCAGGTGACTCATCGTTAGGAGAACGTCTTGCTGCACTAGGTATAACGGGCGCAATGAATATTAAACGCAAATTGGGCATGGGTTTGAAGAACACTATCAAAAAGAAGAGAGGTGCTGCTTTAAAATTGACAAAAAAGAAACGTAGAGTACTTCAAACACCTAAAACGGGCAAGGGAATTAAAAAACGACGTGGACCAAGAAAAGGTGGTTTTTTACCTTTCTTGCTCCCTCTGTTGGGCGCATTGGGGCCGCTCATAGGGGGCGCTGCGGGAGTAGCAAGTGCCGTTACTAAAGCTAACAGAGAAAAGGCTGAACTGGAAGAACAGAAAAGACATAATTTGGCAATGGAGGCGAAAGGTCAAGGATTGAAACGTGGTCGGGGAGTACATTTAGCTTATCCGTTTCCAAAAAACTACCAATAAAATTACCACACCGGGCACTCACTGACATCGATTTGAAAAAATTCGTAACACAATTACGAATTCCACATTTTCGAGGAATCTTTTTTCGAGACAATTTACCTAACAGAATTCATAAACAGGAAAGTGCAATAATTAATTTAGATTCTGTGCGCGGTGATGGTACTCACTGGGTTACATATACAAAGAAGAATGACGTCATCAACTACTTAGATAGCTATGGAAATTTACAACCACCAAAAGAATTAATAAAATATTTTTTCAGTGATGGTAAAACCAAACACATAAATTATAATCATGATTCTTATCAACATTCTGGGTTTATTTGTGGTCATCTTTGTCTCCTATTTTTATTTAATCAATATTTGTAACGCGTTTTAGCCATTCGCTATTCAACCATACTTCAGATAAAATGTCCTGCAGCTTTATTCTCACCGGGCAATCTTCAGAATTAAGTTTTGATTTTAATCCACCTGTGTTTCTAGAAGATGACGTAGATTATGAAATTGGACTTGTAAATTTTGATAGTTTTTATTCCATACCAAATGTCGATGACACAAATAATTCATTTTTTGTGCTAAATGAATCCGATACACTTCGATATTTAATTACAATTCCCACTGGTTCATATGAAATAAATAATCTACTGGACGCGATGCGTAGAGAAATCATGAAAAATGATAGGAATGCAGAAATCACAATGGAATTTGATACGAACACCTCTAGAGTTATGCTACAAGCAAACAGACAAATTTCATTCGATTGTGAGAATTCACTGGGGTCAGTACTTGGATTTAATAGAAGAGTTATAGAAGCAGACAGTGATGTTACTGGTGATACCCCTGTTCAAATTCTTAAAGTGAATGCCGTATGCATCGATTGCAACATTGCCGCTGGTTCCTTTTTAAATGGTCGTCCGGTACATATTATTCACCAATTTTTTCCTACCGTTTCCCCAGGGTATAAAATAGTTGAAACTCCACTCAACACCATTTATTATGCAGTTACCGTGAGAAAGATTAGCAACATTACCCTGCGTATACTCGATCAGGACGGAGAACTGATCAATTTTCAGAACGACATTCGCACGATTCGTTTACATTTACGAAAAAAGTCCGAATAAGATGGTTTTCCGATTTAATAAAGCGCTTCGAGTCCTACGTCGACAAAGCAGAAAAACCACAATATTAACAAAGCAAAATCGTAACTTTTTAGTATCTTTAGGTTTTAAAGTTTTAGTATGATATAAAAGACCACATTCAACATTTTTCTACTCAGTTACGTAAAGTTGATTCAACAGTGAACATGGAGAAAAAGGATCTCTTGGATGTAACAGAAACACCCTACAATGACACCAGTATAGAAGACTATCAGTATCACTTTTACCAACCCTACACTTCTGGTGAAATTAATTATAACGACGAAGTTCGGATCCCGATCCCTGATTTGAACGCTTATACCGCCCCCTGTAACAGCTACTTATACGTAGAAGGTAAACTGGTTAAAGATGATGATACAGTGCCTACCAAGTTAGAATTTATTAACAACGCCATTTCCCATTTATTCCGAGAAGTACGGTATGAATTGGAAGGAATCGTACTCGATTCTGTACGAGATCTCGGGTTAGCGTCTACTCTAAAAGGTTATCTTGCGTACACCCCAACTGAAAGCTATAGGTTAGCAAATGCAGGATGGTTTCCAAAAAAAGAGATCTCTACACCTAAAACAGGGGAAACTCAACAACAAGCGATTCAAAGAGAAAGAATAATAACAGATAATAATGGAAATTTTAATACGATACTACCGTTAAAACATTTAATGGGATTTTTCGAAGATTATCGAAAAATTATACTTCACATGAAGCAGGAGTTAATACTTATTCGTAGCAGCTCCGATTATGATGCAGTAATTAGTACAGATGATACGGAAAAGCCGAAAGTGATTATATCAAAACTCTTTTGGGTGATGCCACACGTCTCACTTAGTTTAGCGGAACAATTAGGATTAAACAAAATTGTTAATAAAGGAACCTCACTCCCAATAACCTTCAGAAGTGCAGAATTGGTAGTTTATCCATCATTACTGAAAACTTCGCGTCATACCTGGGCGGTGAAAACATCACCTAAATTGGAATCTCCATTACATGTAATAGTAGCTTTTCACAAGGGTAAACGAAATTCACTTACTGCTGATATGAGTAAATTTGATGACATTTCTTTACGGAATATAATGGTATTTTTAAATTCTCAACGCTATCCATATGCCGATCTAATGTTGGATATCAAAAACAATAAATTCGCAACACTTTACGAAATGTATGCATACTTTCAAGACTCTTATTATCCAACTAAAGGAAATCAACCGCTGTTTAACCCAACAGAATTTAAAAAATTCGCACCTATCGTACATATTGATTGCTCTCATCAAAAGGATTTTGCTCAAACAGGATCTGTCACCCTTCGAGTTGAATTCGAAACGGAAAATATAACGGACGATGTTGCAGCATACTGTTTAATTTTACATGAAAAACGATTCACGTATAACCCTTTGACGAAAATTGTTCGCCCACTCTAAAACACAACCATCTTCAGTTAAGAAGCGTCACTCAGACCAAAATATCTCAGTCATACTATGAAGCCTCATAGAAAGAACATCATACTGCACGAATTTACTACAAATTTACATAATTTTAACACAAACCTTCGGAAACTTCGAGTTGAGATTCTAGTGTACTGTATATCTAAACACTTTAAACGACTTCAGATATGAAAATAGTTGTCGATATTCAGGGTTTTATGCGAGAACGCAAAGACTTTGTTGTGAAAGAACTAGCTGCCTATGATGGAACTCACCTGTGTCACACTGTGTTTAAACCACCTTTCCCAATGGATATGCTATCTCCAGAACAACAATCCCAAAATAACTGGTTAACGAAACACCATCATGGACTTTCTTGGAACACTGGATTCACACCACTACATCAATTTAACAAATATCTACAAGACTTAACCTCATCTGCATCTCATGTTTATGTCAAGGGAGCCGAAAAAGCACAGTATCTTCGCAGATTTCTTTCTAAGGAAATTATTGAATTACCCGAGCAACCTGCTTTAATAAAATCAGAACCAAAATGTTTTTACCATTCAAATAATTGTTGTATGTGTGCATTAACAAATGTATTTTTTTTATATGAAAACTTTATAATGCATTAATTTAGAAAAATAAAACAACGTATTAAATATCAAAAAATTCTTTATTACAAACATGGCACTTGAACTCTCTCTCTGTATTAAGCTTATAATTTTCAATTTCGTAAAAAATTACCTTCTCTTTTTCCATAAAGGCAGGTGTACCTTCTCCACCACCCATCTTTTCCTCCACTTTCGCTTCCTCGCTCTCGCCCACTTCCATAGAGGTAGGTGTGGCTTCTCTATCCCCCATCTTTCCATTCACGTTCGCTTCCTTTTCTTTCTCCTGTTCGTCCTCCTTGTCCTCCCCCGACCCACCCTGAAGGTCTTCATCTTCCACTGATTCGTCTTCCATGGATTCGTCTTCCTCTTCTTCCTCTATAAATTCGGCTGCGATTTTTTCCGGTAAGTACTGTTTTATATTGTACAGGAAATCGGTTAAGTTGATTCGTTTAATTTCCTGAACAAAATGTTCAATACATAACTCTGATTCTTCGTACATATCACACAAGTCACATGCAACTTGATACTTTCTCGCTAGATGTAAACAGTATTCCTCTTCATAAAAGCGCCCCATTCCGTAGTTCGACTCGTGGTGAGCATCCCACTGCAGATCCGCGAATTTACTACGTAGATACGTTATACCGGTTTTCAGATCGTTAATTTCAGGGTATTGCCGATAACACATCCACATGATTACTAAACACAATTCTACTAAACAGACTCCAAGAATACTGTGTTAAATAGTATCTCTCCTTCCCCCGGACCAGAACCCGCTTGTTCAATAACCTTTAACGTTGACCGTGATAGTACTCTTGACTTCCACCATCACTTTGAGCCCCTCCTTTCCCCCTTCGTCTAGACCCCCCCTTTCATGTCAAATAACCATGGCCATGAGACATCGGACGCAGATGTGACTTTGACCCCCCTTCTCCTCCCTCGTCTAGACCCCCTCATGTCTCGACACACCTTATTCGTGGTCATGAGGCATCGGACGCAGATGTTGTTTTCGGATAGCGACTTCAACCTTCACGTTGACTTTCAGCGTACCCCCCCCCCACCACCCCCCCCACATGTTGAGACAGTCCTCTGACGGAGGATTCATACAAGTTACCAGTATATCGTGAAACACGTTAGTTCTCAACCAGACGCCTAACCATGCGGTGTGAAAAGTGTGCGAAACTTTTTCAAACTATGGGACGTCTCTCACGTCATCTACGTACGTGTCAAAATCATACCTGTGAAATGTGTGGAAAATCGTTTACCACTTCATATAATTTATCTCGTCTCAGCTGTAATACCGACGCCACAACCAGTAAACAACTTAAATTCGCTACTGGTACCCCTGCTCCAAGTGTTCCGGATAATGGTGCCCCTGTTCCGAGTGTTCCAGTTTGTGATCGTAGAAGACTACATAGACCAATTTTACACTCTTCAGCCAACATCCAAAAGCTACACCACGCATTCAAGTGTCGCATCGCCAGCTATAGGGTTTCCACTGATGAGAATCACATCACTCCACAAACGTTCTTTACAGAAATACACTCCAAGGTACTAGATATACTGTCAGAGTACTTAGCTCGATTTCCTACTCTGAAAATCAACATGGAGCTTTTTGGCCTTTACGTTATACCTGAAAAGGATCTCTCCGACGTCAAATCTTTTAATACAAAAAATAAAGTTCTCACTGCTTCTATTGATCTTAATCAACTTTATGAAGACTTTAAAGACGAAATCCAATCACAAATGTCAGACTTCCAAGAACGTGATTCCGGATGGGCCTTGAAACATATTCTATTTTTGGATGTGAACATTAACAAGTTTAGTGCAGTGTCGGCGTCCTCATACATCAAACTTCCTAAATCAATAGAGTCCACAAAATGTGTTTTAAACATAAAAAATTCAGACAATGCGTGCTTCGCGTGGAGTATTATAGCAGCGATATTTCCAGCAACTGGTGAACCAACTCGAGTGTCGTCATATCCCCATTATGATATTTTGCTAGATTTTACAGGAATCGATTTTCCTGTTAGGTTAAAAGATATATCTAAATTTGAAGACCTAAATAATATTTCAATCAATGTGTATGGACTTGAAACAAAATTCGAAAATGGTAAATACGTCACCGAGGTGGTGGGACCGTTACATTTTACACAACACCGTAAACCTACCCATGTGAACTTGTTGCTTATTTCAGATGATGATGATGGTAACAACCATTATTGTCTCTTCAAAAACCTCTCAGGGTTAGTGCATAAACAACTCTCTAAACGACATGGATCAATATATTTTTGTGACGGTTGCTTGCAATTTTTCAGGAAGCCTGAAAAGTTGGCCATGCATCAGCGAAACGATTGTAACCACATTTACACCAAAACACCGTCAACTAATCTTATTACAAACAAATGTGGTGAGCTTATACCTCAAAATATTCTCAAGTTTGTTAATATTGAAAAACAGTTGTCAGTGCCGTTTGTCATTTATGCCGATTTTGAGAGTATCTTGAAACCGATTCATCATACTGAACCAAGTAGTGACAAGTCTTTTACGGTGAAAACTTTTGAACATGAACCTTACTCTTTTGGGATGTATGTTAAATGTAATTTCGATGATGCTTATTCGAAATATTATTCATATCGAGGTCCTGATGTTACCGAAATATTTACACAACAGTTAGATGATATCGCTCACTCACTTTACTACACACACTTAAAACATGTAAAACAGATGATACCACTAACCAGGCAAGAAGAAGATCTATTTCAAAAAAGTTCAGTTTGCCACATCTGTGATAAACCTTTATCACAAGACGAGAAGGTCCACGACCATTGTCATCTGAGTGGTCTCTACCGTGGCCCCGCCCACTCCATTTGTAACTTGAATTTTAAAACCGCAAAGTTTATTCCTATCTTCTTTCATAACCTCACAAACTATGACTGTCATTTGTTTATTAAAAAATTGTGTCCAAAGGGTGAAACGATGTCAATAATAGCTCAAAACAAGGAAAAATATGTCTCGTTTTCAAAACGTATTTTAGTTGAAAAATCACTCAATCCTCAAGTACCAGATACCTATATTTCATTACGGTTTGTTGACTCTTTCCGCTTCCTGTCTAGATCTCTTGATAAGTTGAGTCAAAATTTAAATTCCGATCAATGTTGTGAAGTACGCAAACATTTTCCACAAGACAATGAATTTAATTTGGTAAGGCGTAAGGGGGTTTTTCCATACAGTTACGTAGATTCGTTTCATAAGTTAGATGAAAAATTACCTCCCATAGAGAATTTTTTTGATACACTTACCGGGGAATCACTTTCTCAAGAAGAGTATAGTCGAGCTCAAAAAGTGTGGCATACTTTCCACTGTTCATCTTTAGGAGAATATTCCGATATTTACCTAAAGTCTGATGTACTTCTTCTTGCAGATGTATTTGAAAATTTCAGAAAGATTTGCATGATCAAGTATAAGTTAGACTCGGCCCATTACTTGACTGCACCTTCTTTGAGTTGGGATGCCATGTTACGCTTTACCCAAATTGAACTTGAACTTCTCACTGACATAGATATCATACATTTTTTTAAAAGGGGAATTCGCGGTGGTGTTAGTCAATGTAGTAGAAGAAAAGCTGTAGCAAATAATAAATTTGTACCCGATTATGATATTTCGAAACCAACTTCATACATTGTTTATTTCGATGCCACAAATTTATACGGTTATTCGATGCAACAGGCTTTACCAACTAGTAATTTTAAATGGTTAGAAGAACATGAAATCACATCGTTAGATTTATCTTTAATCGATGAAAATTCCTCACAAGGATATGTATTGGAAGTGGATTTACAATATCCGTCCAATTTACATGAATACCACAATGATTTCCCCTTTTGTCCGGAACCTATAATCCCTCCTGGTGGTAAAATGTCCAAATTAATCCCCAATTTATATAGCAAACATAAATATATCATTCATTATAGAAATCTACAACAGTGTTTAAAATACGGTTTAATTTTAGAAAAAGTACATAGAGTTTTAACGTTTTCCCAATCACCGTGGTTAAAGCCGTACATCGACTTCAATACTACTTTAAGAAATTCCGCTTCCAATGAATTTGAAAGGGATTTGTTCAAATTACTAATAAATTCAATTTTCGGTAAAACTATGGAAAATGTCGATAAACGACAAGATATACAATTATGTACACACTGGGAAAATAAAGTCGGATCTGTTGGAGCCAGAGCGTTAATAGCTAAACCACATTTTAAATCATGTTCAATCTTTGATGAAAATTTGGTGGCAATTCACTTGGGGAAAACAAAAGTATCATATGATAAACCTCTTTATGTTGGTTTTTCTATTCTGGACATTTCTAAAACAGTACTTTACGATTTTTTTTATGGTTTCATTAAGGAGAAATATGGTGCTAAGGCAAACTTGTGCTACACTGACACAGATTCGCTTATTTTGGAGATTTTCACCGAAAACGTATACGATGACATTAAAACCAATATCGACTTCTTTGACACGTCAAACTACCCAACAAACAATATTCACAATATTCCACAAACCATATCAGTTGTAGGAAAAATGAAAGATGAATTTGCAGGAATACCTGTAGAAAGTTTCTATGGTACTGGTGCTAAAGCTTATTGTGTGAAAGCGGTTGATGTTGTTAAAAAAGCTAAGGGAATTTCTAAGAATGTCATAAAGAATCAACTTCATATGTCTGATTATATTCAGACTGTTGAGAATGGAGGGTCTATTTTTCGTAAAATGTATATTTTTTCTTCCCATCTTCATACAGTTTATACAGAATTAAAAAATAAAATTGCTCTGTCTTCACAAGACGATAAGAGACGTCTCATCCCACACACCTATGACACATTAGCTTGGGGCCATTTTCTCATTACACCAACTGAAGGTGATTTAGATCTTCTTCTTAAGTATGGGGATCAAGTTGGAACTTGCAACGACTTGTTTGAACTTGATTCACTCGAACTTTCACTCCCCCCCACCTAACCAGCTGCCCCCCCACTACCACGATCACTACCACCTCTGCTGTTTTCTAGCATTCATTCCGTTAAGAGTGCTCGTAGTATCTACATCGTATAACCTTAAATATGGCTGGTGAAAGTGTGCTCGTTGCAAAGTTTTTGGATGCGTTTGGTAATGTAAACGTTGACAAGTTTTTGGATGAGTATGGTTACTACGTAACACCATTTCACAAGGATGAACTAATGGATATGTACGACAGATTGAAAACCCGACAGGCCCAAGAAAAGCGAACATCGAGGTTTGGAACCCATTTTGTTAGCTGCCCGTGGTCCAGAGACTCAACCACCGAAGGTCCAGATACGTGTTCCTGCCATTATTGGGAGAGTGAATGCGAGGGAATCCATAGATATGTCCAATCTATAATTGAAGTGTATTTATATGTTATTTCTAAAGCCAAAAATAAATTCAGTTGTTAAAATATTTTCCTTTAATTAAAATACATTGAAATTCTGGGGAAATAAATTATTCGGGAATGTGATCACGGGGGGGGGGGGGTAGGGGGGTGGGTTCGTGGTCCATAACCGACTCCTAACCTCCGTTACAGAACTCTCATAGCCCAGGTTAGAGGTTGAGGGGGGTGTCCAGACAGGAGGGGGGGGGAGTTAGGTCCCGGTCATTTTCAAGGTCCATTGTCTAGACAGGTGGGGGGGGGTCAATAAATCAACTCCAATGAGACATCTGTAACAGGAGCAAGGAGCAGGTTAGTGATTCCGACCTTAAAGGTCAAGGTCAAGGTCGGAGTCACTAACCTGCTCCTTGCTCCTGTTACAGATGTCTCATTTCTTATCTACTAAGAGGCTTATTGAGCTACTCCGTAGATACCGATCGATTTTCGTGTCTGACAAAGGACCTTCTGGGAGAACGAGTATTGAGACACAAGATCGATACGGGGAACGCGAGACCAATCCGCCAGTCAGCAAGGAGGTTGCCGCCGGCCAAGCGGGAGGTAGCGGAGAAGATCATCCACGACATGGAGAAAGAGGCAGAGGGAGTCATCGAGCCATCTAGCAGTCCTTGGGCATCTCCTGTAGTCTTGGTAAAGAAGAAGGATGGAGACACCAGGTTCTGCGTAGATTACCGTCTACTGAACAACGTACGAAGAAGGACAGTTACCCTCTTCCCCGGATAGACGACACTCTGGATACTCTGGCAGGATCGAAGCTGTTTTCCACACTGGACCTGAAGAGTGGCTACTGGCAGGTGGAAATGGACCCTGCAGACAAGGAGAAGACGGCTTTCATAGTAGGATCTGGACTGTTGCAATTCACCGTAATGCCATTCGAGTTGTGTAATGCGCCTGCTACTTTCGCGAGGCTCATGGAGAACATACTCAGAGGGCTCTCCCGGAAAACCTGCCTCGTGTACCTAGATGACATAATCGTCATAGGGAGGACGTTTGACGAACACCTGTCGAACCTGGAGGAAGTCTTCAAGAGACTCCAAATGGCTATCCTGACGCTCAACCCAAAGAAATGCCATCTGTTAAGAACGAGAGTACACTATCTGGGTCACGTGGTCAGCAGTAAAGGTGTCGAGGTGGACCTTGAAAAAGTGCGAGCAGTCCAAGAATGACCAACACCGAAGGACAAGCATCAGTTGCGGAGTTTCCTGGGGCTTTGCACTTACTACCGTCGTTTCGTCCGAATGTTCTCTGACATCGCAAAGCCGCTGACACGACTAACCGAGGAAAGACGAGCCTTCCTTTGGGATAAAGAATGCCAAGCAGCCTTCGACGCCCTGAAAAGACGCCTGACGACGGCCCCTGTTCTCGGGTTTCCGACCCAAGAGGGACGCTTCATCTTGGATACAGATGCAAGCAACGACGGGATCGAAGGGGTTTTGTCACAACTGCAAGATGGTCAAGAGCGGGTCGTTGGCTACTTCAGTAAAGTCCTGTCGAAGCTCTAAAGGAACTACTGTGTCACCAGGAGGGAGCTGTTAGCCGCCGTGAAGTCAATAGAACAGTTCTACAAGTACATATAAGGAAGGAAGTTCTTGTTGAGAACGGATCACGCGGCGATCAGATGGCTCCTGCGATTCAAGAACCCGGAAGGCCAGGTAGCTCGGTGGATTGAGCGTCTTCAGGAATACGACTTCGACATCGAACATAGAGCAGGAGCCAGCCACTGTAATGCTGACGCTCTTTCAAGAAGACCGTGTCCGGACGGATGTTCCTACTGCAGTCGTGCAGAGGTAAAGGAGGCTTTTACTTGCAGCACGACGGTCACCGACGAGGACTGGTCACCGGACGGGCTGCGGCGAGCGCAGGAAGTCTACCCTGAACTCCAACGGATCCTGAGGTGGAAAGAAGAGGGACGTCGGCCGGAATGGCAGGAAGTGGCCCCATCCTCGAGTACCCTGAAATCGTACTGGGCACAGTGGGACTCCCTGGTGATACAGGATGGACTGCTCAAGAGGGTGCTTGAATCCGATAATGGCGTAGAAAGACGATTCCAACTCATCGTGCCCAAGATCAAGGTGGCGGAGGTGCTACGTTACCTCCATGACGGAACGTCATGAGGTCACCTGGGAGTAAAGAAGACCCTGCAGGAAGTGCGCGAGCGTTTCTATTGGGTGGGCTGCTCTGAGGCTGTTCGCGAATGGTGCAGGAAGAGAACAGTTAGCTCAGGCAGCAATGGACCGCATCGCAAACCAAAAGCCCCGATGAGACAGTACAATGTGGGAAGTCCTTTCGAGAGGATCGCCCTAAACATTACTGGACCATTTCCTGAAACCGATTGCGGCAACAAGTACATCCTGGTGGCGATGGATTACTTCATGAAATGGGTAGAGGCCTACGCGATTCACAACCAAGCAGCCACAACTGTCGCAGATGTCCTGGTGGAACTAGTGAGCCGCTTTGGATTACCGTTGGAAATGCATTCCGACCAGGGGAGTAACTTCGAGAGCGAGCTGTTCCAGGGAGTTTGCGAAAAATTGGGAATTCGCAAAACTAGAACGACGGCGCTGCACCCTCAGTCTGACGGAATGGTGGAGAGGATGTACCGCACCATGGGCAAGTACCTCGCGAAGGTAGTGTCTCAACACCAACGAGACTGGGATCAATATCTCCCCTTTTTCCTGATGGCCTACCGTTCTGCCATCAACGAGTCCACCGGCCAAACACCAGCAAGGGTACTGTTCGGGCGAGAGATGAGGCTTCCTTGCGATCTGAGCTTCGGTTGCAAACCGGGGGAGAAGATCTGGCTGGCGAAGACTACGTACAGAGCTGCGCAGAAAGATGGACCAGATTCACGACATGGTACGGACGAATCTCCAAGTCGCCAGCGACCGCATGAAGGATCAGTCAGACGTTCGGGCGGACAGCGGCATGTATGAAGAAGGAGACCTTGTGTGGCTGTACAACCCGCAAAGAAGACGAGGGTTATCACCGAAGCTTCAGAAAGCCTGGGAAGGGCCATATTCAGTGAAGACAAAAATAAATGACGGCATCTACCTAATCAGCAAAATTCCGAATGGGAAACCCAGGGTCGAGCATTACAACCGATTAGCAGCTTTTGAGGGAGACCATGACCAAGATGAACAGGTGCGCCAACTACGGCCCCAAGAGGATGAGCCCTCCCTTGAAGAGTTTATGGCTGCGTATGGTGGGAACGGAAAGGTCCGATTCGGTGTGACCAGGTAAAAGCAACAGGACCTCTTCGGAACACCGGCTGAATATGCCCTGGCTCATTGCGTGGCCCAGGACCTGCGGATGTCCCGGGGAATTGCCGCGGAGTTCCGGACGAGGTTCGGCAAACTGGACGAACTCCATCAGCAGGGACCGGCGGTCGGGCGAGCGCTGAGGATTGAGGAAGATGGATCACGACGGCCGCTCTTCTATCTGGTTACAAAGAGGAGGTCCTTACACAAGCCCACCTATTTGGACCTGTGGGACGCACTACATGACCTCAGGGATACCCTACTTAGCGAAGATCTAACTAAGTTAGCTATCCCGAAACTGGCTTGTGGATTGGACGCCTTGGACTGGAGGGTCGTCAGGAATATGCTGGAGGTCTTATTTCGCTTCACCGGGGTAGACATCTTGGTCTGCTGTTGGAATCCTAAGAGGAGTTCCCACAAAAAGACTGTAGTATGCTATTTCCATCAAACCTCGCGTTGCAGGCAGGGGACCAACTGTAGATTTCTACATGGGACTGTCAGGGACACATTTCGGGAAAAAACATCTTTAAGGCGGGGGCAGTGTAACGAAACGACTCGCCGCGATATAAACACGCCGGGAGGTACACAAGTTCGCCAAATTGCCATCCCGAGAAGGACGGGTCGAAGCCGACAAAAAGCTTCGATGCGATAACAAGTTCCGCGAATTCTAGAATTATCTCCCAAATCTTCGGAAATATTCCAGCAAACGTCTAGAGGGCTTCTACTTGGTATATAAGGAAGAGTCCGCGAAGAATGAGAGACCGCGCGCGTTAAATAAATAAAAATCTCTGTGTGCCAATATAAATTAAGAGTTAGATTGTAAGTGATTAAGTTTATAAGTGTAGTGTAAGAAATAAATTAATTAGGATAATCGCGTAGTGTTTTACTTTAGTAAACAGTAAAAACGTTACAATAATTTATTAATGCTACAAGAAAGCATCCATTAAAATAGAAGTAATCAACAATGAAATCACAAGTACCTAATCAATCAAATCAAGTAAATAAAAAAAATGTCAAAACCTTAGCATCGAATTTAATAAAACTAATCTACTTTACACTAACGTCAATTTAACAAATCGCAAATACCGCCACGTAGAAAACAGTTCTTAACGCAAAAAACGACTCATTAATAAGGAAATAATAAAGCGACTAAATTAATCAAATATGTATCTATACGAATATGGCCTTCAAATAAACTCGCGATAGAAACTGCTGCGGAAAGAAATTTATAAACTTAAACCCGTCGATAGAGCCACTAAAAAGTGTTTTCCCAACGCCAACATATCAAAAACTGAACAGTCCCGTGCACTTTAATAATACTTTTCCGGAAAATTTGGAAAATTTTAAAGAAATAACCAAAAAGGCACGTCCGATAATTCACACCAAGCCGATTACATACGATTTACAGGCACAAATGATCGTGACGGAGTATTCGTACAAACGAACGAAATGTTTGTTTGAAAGCTAGGAAAAGAAATCTGACAAAAAACCATCTGTTTATTACACAACTACTGATAAGAGAGGCAAGAATAGACGAGAATCGAAATAAAATGTATGGAATAAATCGTATGAATTTGAAGTAGATTACAACTCCGCCCTTTTGGTTCACAATGCGATTCATTACGAATAAATAATTCATTAACGCTAGAAGAAAACATTCATTAAAATGGAAGTAATCAATAATCAATCAACTATTTAAAAAGGACCAAATTTTTATGTTAATAATTTTTATTTTGAATATGTTATTTTGGCAGAATAGTGCAATTCGTTTAGAATCTTCATATATAGGTAAAACTATAAATAACACTTGATTTCAAAAGAGTCAATTTTATTTTTATTAACAAATTTAATTTTATTAGTAGGAATTTTAGTTTCTGTTGCCTTTTTAACATCATTTAATTGAAAAATTAAATGTTTAGCCTCCCCCAAAACCAAATTAATAGAAACTTTTTACCTTACTAGAAATGAAAATTAAATTATTCCTAAATAAATTTATTAATTTTTCACATAACATAATTTAGTTACTTGTCGTAGTTTAACTTCTAATCACAATAATTGCATTAGTAAATATTACTTTAAAAACAAAACAAAAATAATTAATAAAATGATTAAATTTAACAATAAGAGTTTAAATGAAAATTTGAATTTTTCATTTGAGGCAATTCTAGTTATGTAGGTGAATAGAATTAGTAATCCTCCAATTATAATGAGAAGATCAAAAGTTTAAGAATATATAACCTGTTAAAAGGGCTACAATAGTAGTTTGTCAAAGTAATAAAAATCCACATGCTAATACAGGATGAGAAAAGACAAGTGAAATTGCTGTAAATAATACAGCTCAAACAAATAGGGGGATTCGATCCATTAATATTCCTTAATCCATCTCAACCGAGAAGACTTTTAATTAAATTAGGACTCATAATTAATAAAATTATAGAAGTTACAAATAAAACAATTAATAAAATAAAACTATTTATATTATAATCTTCATATATATACATATATAAACAAGTCCAAGTGGGTTACAGCCAGTTTAGGTGGGCAATGAAACTCTGTTTCTACGTCATAGGGAGCTTTCGGTTCCTTTATTTGGACCTTCTTCGGCCAATGCTACAATCATACAAAAGTAAGTACGGATATAATATTATTATTGGTACAATGCACATTATTATAACGTAAGCTCTGTTGTTACACTTACTGTAGGTGAGAATCATATAATCCTAAAGGTCATTAGAGACCAAGGAGAGCCAAACGGATACGATGGAAACAATGACAATGTGTGTCTAGAAATGACACACATTCATAATGGAACAAGCTTATTGAACAAAAAGACTGACACTGCAGATTTAAATGTGATCTACTCTAATATGTTGCACTTAGACAATCAATATAGATTAATAGATTAACACAATTAGGCCAGAAGTCTAGCATGTTGGGGGTACCCCTGGCTGACCCTTAGTGAAAGTAAGAGTTAGCTAGGGACACACCATTTTTATGTGGTCTTAAACTTAGTGAGAGTGAGTTTTTGGTCCCAACGTCTTGCTTTTAGGTTCCTCTAAATCGGAGCTCAAAAAAACACGTAGTTAGAGTATGTTGTTTTAGCCATTAAGGAACGTACCAATGTCTAGGCATTGAGTGATATAGTGTTACTGAATAATTGATTGTTTATCATATTCTATGTTGAAGGTTCGCAGGCCGCTTGTAGCACTGCGAGTTGGTTTCTTTAAGTTTGGGCCCACTGGTGTGGACGCATCAATGATACACTTGATAATTTTCTGCTATTTATTGACCGTATTGAACTAACTGGAGTAATGAACAAAGGGTAAAATAAATGGTTAATGGACGCTACAATGTGTGTGTGTGCGCCGAATGTGTATATGCGAATAATGTACGTGCGATCGGTAGAGGTCGATTTCTCGTCTCCCGTGTTGGGAGCGCTCCCTCACGCCACTTGTTCGTAGCCGAAGTGGGTAAAACTGTGCGAAAACTAATATGCTCAGCGTTTTGAACGAGATGTCGCTACCACACCTAACATACCGCCGACCTTGAAAGGATGTGCTTTCAAAGCGCAAAGAATATAAATCAAATATTGAGATTCCATGAAACGTAAATACAAAGAATGAAAATAAGTCATAACATAGACAAGTAGGATATAGTTATTAAGAAACATTCTCTTCAATTGGTAGGACGCACAATTTCACTACCGGTCGCTTAAACACTCCGGTGCGAGTTCGTACACTCAACGCGCACTACTCCATCGGAGCCGGGATGCAGAGCCGTGATACGGCCCAACGACCATTGGTTGGGGGGTGTGTTGTCATCCACCAGCATGACTAGAGCCCCTACCAGGAGCGGAGAGTCCTTGATTATGCGCCATTTGGTGCGCTGCTGTAACTGATGCAGGTATTCCGTGGACCACCGGCGCCAGAAGTGCTGAATCAGTTGCTGAAGATGCTGGTACCGGCTTAGGTGTCCAGTCTTCAGGTCCGTGATGTTATGTTGGGGAAGTGCTGTCATCGCTTGCCCAATGATGAAATGCCCAGGAGTGAGGGGTTCGAGGTCGTTTGGATCATCGGATAGAGGGTATAAAGGGCGAGAATTCATTATTGACTCGACTTGGGTTATGATAGTGTAAAATTCATCATACGTGAAGTTAGTGTTTGCCAATACGCGTTTTAAGTGATATTTGGCGGATTTGACTGCCGATTCCCAAAGTCCTCCGAAGTGGGGGGCCCTTGGGGGTATGAAATGCCAAATAATGCCCTTATTGGCAATAAAATTTTGTACTTCATCGTTTTGCGTTATGCCTACTATCTCCTTTAATTCGGAGTTGGCAGCCACGAAATTTGTTCCGTTATCGGAATATAGGTTAGAGCACAATCCCCGCCTTGCAACAAATCGTTTTAGAGCGTTTAGAAAGCCGTCAGCGGATAGATCACACACGAGTTCCAAGTGCACAGCCTTGCTGACCATGCACACGAAAATACATAAATAGGATTTAACCATTTGCCGATTTCTCAGTTTACCGTCCTTAATCAAGAAGGGACCCGCGAAATCAACCCCGCTGGATGCAAAAACACGCGCAGGAGTGACCCTGGTACTGGGAAGATCACCCATTTTATGGCTGAGTGGGACAGGCTTGGCACGGTGACATGTTATACAATGCTTGATAGCGAACTTAACGGCTTGCCGACAATTTAAAGGCCAGAAATTACGTTTGATACTAGCTAAAGTTAGCTGTGGACCAGCGTGTAGATTAATCCGATGCTCATGCCTTATAATTAACTTAGTGAGATGATGATTATGCGGTAACACTATGGGAAATTTTGAATTACTGGGTAAGGTAGAATTTCTTAATCTACCGCCTACTCGAAGAGTATCAGTATCGTCGAGAAATGGGTCTAAACATTGCAATTTGCTTGATCGCAGCAGGCGTCGTGATCGTTTCAGACGGTCGATTTCGTCTTTAAAGTGGGTTTTTTGAACTAGTTGAATGATTCTGTGTGAACTGTGATTGATTTCAGGAATTCTTAGTGGACCTAAATTTTTGCCTTTCATTCTGCAATTGCTCACAAACCGAAAACAATACGCCACTACTCGAAGTAGTCTGTTATATGATGAAAATCTGCCAATTAGGCTATCAATGTCTTCTACTGTAGGACTGTCAGCAGTGATTATGGTTAGAGTAGTCGTCTTTGATTCTGGTAGGTTTACTACCGGTAATTGAGGGATTTGTGGCCAATCTGCAGGTAATTGCTGCAGCCAGTGGGGACCGTGCCACCACAAGTCAAGATCCATTAATTGCTCAGGATTGACTCCTCTGGAAATAACATCAGCCGGGTTGTCCGGTGAAGAAACATGCCGCCATTGAGATGGCTTAGTGGAAAGCTGGATTTCGGATATCCGGTTAGCAACGAATGTTTTCAGATTGGTTAAGGAAGAACGAATCCTTGAGAGAACTATCATGGAGTCGGTCCAAAAATAGATCTCATTTGGCACTAATTTGAGCGCCTTGGAAGCGTTATCCACTAATTGCGTCATAAGCAATGCACCGCAGAGCTCAAGACGTGGTATTGTTTTACGCTGTAAGGGAGCTACACGCGATTTCGCACAAAGTAGTCTAACTTGGATTTGACCATTTGAGTTTTCGGATCGTACATATAAACATGTGCCATAAGCCAGCTCTGAGGCATCACTGAAGGCGTGAATTTGCAGATTGCAGCTGTTTTTTAGAATTACATGCCTAGGAATCCTAATTTTACATAAAGTCGGAATTTGCTCAAAGAACTCCAACCACAAGGTATATAGGTTGATGGGTAGTGATTCGTCCCAGTCAAGGCCTAGCTGCCACAACTGCTGTAAAATGATTTTGGCCTTTATCACCGTGGGGCCCACTAAACCAAGCGGATCGAAAATTTGAGAAATGATGGATAATATTACTCGTTTAGTGGCCTTGCACCTCTTGGGGTATGTGAAAGATGTGGTATGTTGAAACTGGTCATGAGCTGAGTTCCATGAGATGCCTAAGGTTTTAGTGTGTTGCTCGTCTGTATTGATGTGTTTGAGAGGTTGCCCATTATCAGCCGCGTCAAGGTTACGAATGTCATTAGTAGCCCATTTTCTAAGCTGAAGGCCATACTCCATTAGCATGGAATCAAGGTCATGGATTAGTTGTTTAGCAGACTCGACGCTTTCACAACCTGAGATGAGGTCGTCAACGTAAAAGTCATGCTCCACAATTTTGGAGGCTTCAGGATATCGACTGCGATTGTCAATGGCAATCTGCATGAGACAACGTGTAGAGAGAAAGGACGCTGAAGCTGTGCCATAAGTTATGGTATTCAAACGGAAATGCTGAATGGGTTTATCAGGACTGTCTCGCCAGACAATGCGCTGAAGGTCGCGTTGATCAGGATCCACAAGAATTTGGCGATACATTTTAGCTATGTCAGCTGTGATGGCCACAGGGTGTTTACGAAAGCGAATCAAAATTGAAAATAGATCCTCCTGCACGGTGGGACCTACCTTTAGGACATCGTTTAATGACAAGTTCGTAGAGGATTTGGCTGAGCCATCAAAGACCACCCGTAAACGAGTAGTGAGGGAGGATTCCTTAATGACGCAGTGATGAGGTAGATAGAAGACAAGCTTGGCTTGGCATGATTCTAAGTCAATGGGTGACATGTGTCCCAACTCTTGGTACTCGCGCATGAAGGCTCGGTATTCGGCACCAAGTTCGGAATTTTTTATTAATTTGCGTTCTACTGCGTTAAAGCGCTTGATTGCGGCTTCTGTTGAATTACCTAATTTGACATAGTTATCGCGCAATGGCAATTTAACAATGAATCTTCCGCTGAGCGGTTCACGTCGGAGGTTATCAACAAAATGACTTTCGCACTCAGACTCCTCCTTTGAATAGTGTTTGAGATCAGGAATTTCTTCGATTTGCCAAAAGGTCTGAAGTTGCTCATGAATATCAGAGTTTGTAATTAAATTACAGCGCGTTTGCTGTGATGGCTTTGACCTACAAAGAGGCCCAGAGATAATCCAGCCTAATTTTGATTTTTGGAGGATAGGCAAATTGTGACCTAACCTTATTTGGCCTATGGAGAGAAGGTCGTAAAAAATACTAGCACCAATGAGCATGTCAATTGGTTGTGAAACATTAAAGGAAGGATCTGCTAGTTTGAGATCACTAGGAACCTTTAATTCTGAAGTGCCTATTGGAGTTGAAGGGATATTGTCCGTAATCTTGTTTATGACTAGGAAATTTAAATGAGTGAAGAAGTTATTGTGCAATGATTTTATTTTTGTTTTAACCTTTTCGGTTATATTGATGGGAATAGTAGCGTTTATGCCAGTGACCGGGATGTTAATTTTTGATGGAACGAGTTTGAGTCTTTTTTGTAACTCGGAGGTGATGAAATTCGACTGAGAGCCGTTGTCTAACAACGCTCTGACCTGCAATGGATTATTTTTGTGATCATAAACGTATATGCACGCAGTGGAAAGAAGGACGAAATTCTCCTCTGATGAGAAAGTGGAATGAGCTGAAATGGTGCTCTCATCTGATGTAGATTGTTCGATAGTTTCAGCAGGCTGAGAACTGCCAAAATGCAACAATGTATTATGTCTTTTGCCGCATGTTCGACATGAGCTCGATGTACATACGTTGGCTGGATGACCAGGTCTCAAGCAGTTAGTGCAAAGTTTTAATTTGCGAGTTTCGTTATATCTCTCCTGTGTTGACAGATTGAGCAATTTTTCGCATTTAAAAATATAATGCGAGCCTTTGCATACAGGGCAAGATGTTGAAGTTGTAGCTACATTAGCTTGATATTTGGCGCCGCTTCGTTTGGGAGCTGTATTTGTTTGTTTTGGAACCGAGCTACTGTTGTTAGTCGATTTTGTGGCTAACGACTCTAACAATTGGCATCTTTTAGTCAAGAAGGAAATAAACTCGTCTATGGTTGGTGACACTGAGCTATTTGACTCAGTTTCCCATTCACGCTTGGAAGAATAGTCCAATTTTGATGTTAGAATATGAATCAGAATGACGTTCCAGTGTTCCACCGGAACCTTGAAATTTTTCAATGAACGAGTGTGTTTGAAATTTGTCCAGAAACTGTCGAAGTGACGTGTTCGCATCTTTGTTGGTTACCTGAGGTAAATCAAAGATATAACTCAAATGATTGTGAATGATAATCTTTTTGTTATCAAAACGATTTTTGAGCAAGTCCCATGCGACTATATAGTTGTCATCAGACACCTCTAGGTTTTGAATGACCTCAGCAGCCTCGCCCTTGAGGACTGACAGCAGGTAATAATATTTTTGAATATTAGTAAAGTTGGGATTGTCATGTATGCATGATTTGAATAGATCGTGGAACTGGTACCACTTATCGTATGAACCACTGAATTCATTAAGGTTAAATTTTGGAAAATGCATATTGAATTGCGAAAAGTTATTAGGTGGTGCTGTAGCAACCTGATTACTAGGTGTAGTGACGGAAATTGAGTTACCAACTGTTGATTGCGCAGGCGCAAGCGTTACCTCAGCCTTAGCAATTACATCAAAATATTTGTCCTCGAAATCAACGCGAATTTGCATCTCGCCTGGGTTGACCTCGTCAAGTTCCTCATTCTGCGTTAAGTTTTCAATATCTGATTGAATTAAATCAAACTGCGCCTTTGTGCTCTCAAGCACCCGTAAACGCGATTTTAAATTCGCTCTGTTTTTATCGTTATCTGTAAAAGTGTCCATAAAAGTACAAAAACGTGTTAATTGACTTCTCAAACTTCCCCGCTGGAATCGGAGAGACTTCAAATGCTCGTCTGCGCTCGCCATGATGTGACTGTTGCAAAGCGAGTTTGCCTTTTTAATGCTAAATTATTAAATTTAATTAGCTTTAAAGCTAAGAATTTTTTGAAAGACGTTAAATGCGTCGGCGATGTTAATTATTTCCACCCAAATCGAGAAAATAATGTGTAAATGTGTAATTATGAGAAGATAGGACCAAGTTTGGATGGGCTTACCTCACGAAGAATGTTTTCTCGCCTCCCTTACACCGCTGTTGCAGCGTAAAGATGGCTGATTTTTACCGGCGATCCGGTTCGTCGAAGGACCATATGAAGGTTCGCAGGCCGCTTGTAGCACTGCGAGTTGGTTTCTTTAAGTTTGGGCCCACTGGTGTGGACGCATCAATGATACACTTGATAATTTTCTGCTATTTATTGACCGTATTGAACTAACTGGAGTAATGAACAAAGGGTAAAATAAATGGTAAATGGACGCTACAATGTGTGTGTATGCGCCGAACGTGTATATGCGAATAATGTACGTGCGATCGGTAGAGGTCGATTTCTCGTCTCCCGTGTTGGGAGCGCTCCCTCACGCCACTTGTTCGTAGCCGAAGTGGGTAAAACTGTGCGAAAACTAATATGCTCAGCGTTCGGAACGAGATGTCGCTACCACACCTAACATATGTTCCTGTGATAGTTCGTTTCTGAATAAATTTAAAATAGAATAGGTTTTTATGTCAACAACCCTGTGTAATATGTCTTTCCATGATTAGTCCCAAGGTTTATGTTATACTGTGATCATTTTTGGCGCGCTAACAGTCCATAACCTGAAAAATTCTGTTATAATTAATTACTAATATTTTTGTAAATCTCACCTCGCTTGTAATTGACCATCATTGTTTCCACCGTATCCGTTTGGCTCTCCTTGGTCTCTAATGACCTTTAGGATTATATGATTCTCACCGACAGTAAGTGTTCTCGAGAAGTCATTGTTTACGTGTTTTACATCATCTAGTTATTTATGTGATCACATAGATTCCCTCAAAAATTCCATGGGAGCCTTATTTTCGATTTGTTGAACTCACTTTGGTAAGCGAATCAGAACACTCATCAGATTTATGTCTTATGTCTTTTGAAATTTATGTAATTTTTAAATAGATGTCCTGATAAAGGAGTTAAGCATCTCCGAAACGTCGACGAACAAACAAGAGTTTTATTGAAAACACCTACGAACCCAGACTGCATCCCCAGCTATAACAGTGTTTACTATACTTGATCAGTCGTGATTACACCCGTTTGTTTATATATATATATATATATATATATATATATATATATATATATATATATAAGTAGATAATATCATGGAGGACCATTCCGTCTATTTCCCAATCGTCACAATCTAGCAGGTTTTGAAATATTGAAATGTGGTATAAAATGATATGCACTTAACTATCCGAGTGTGAACAAATAAATTCGTATTCACAAAGAACCTTAATAGCAATTCTAAAAATTGTAATAGCGTGTCATTCGCTTATTTCTTATAAAACCTAATATCCCCAAAGCAAACCCCCCTACTGTACAGAATCATTTTATTATTAAGTTTACCCAAGAGGAGAAGATTTATCTCTGACCATTCTTCAAACAACACCGGCTCTAAGAAAACTGATTAGAGAGCTTACACCATTAAATATTCATGGAGGGTCCCTTTTTTAAGTCCACTCCCTCTTTTCTTGTCTCTATAAGGAGATAGACCGTCTCGGGGTACTTATACCTTACCCAATTCGAAATGTGATATAAGTAAATATTTGAGGGGAGATCCTGACACATTAAAATTCAAGTCTTGTACATTGAGCGAGACACAAAAACAAGGTTAATTCGTATTTGGGGAAGGTTTTAATTTGTCTCGCATGTCAATGGTGGATTTTTGGTTTTTTCTTAGACTGGGGGGAGGGGTGTTTGTTTCTTTTTATTTTACGTGAGAAATTTTACTGGTTAATTAACTTTGAACTCATCATTTTCAAAGCGATATTAGGCTGAAGGCGAAGTGTAGCGAGAGAGATCAGGAGCATAGTTTGTTAATTTCAGTGAGTAGAAATGTTAAATTTGTGTTAATAGGCGTTTAGGATTGTGTATCAGTTCTCCACAATCAAATCAGTGACCATAGAATATAATGTTATGATTTAGAGCTATTTGTTTTCGTAAAAATAGAACAACTTATTACTTATGGCTAGTGCTGTTCTTGAACTATTTACAAGTAACGAAAATTCCTCTTTTAATTGACATCCCTTATTTTAATATGCAGCTTCTATTTTGATTACTTTCCGAAGAGAATTTAATTACGAGTTCAAATTATATTTCGGTTTTGTGGAATACGAACAATCTGGGGAAAATCAATACATGGACTCTCAAGCATGAGACAACAAAAGATTTGTATAAACATGTTGTGGCGTACCGCTCCGTGTTCTGAATAATCGAAAAACAGGCTAAATTTAATGAAAAGCGGGGAGAAAGTGGCCGCCAGCCTTTAATATTGTAGAAGGACGGATTAGAAAATGGATGGAAAATAAATCGGCGCCACTTGATTTCTCTGTCGTAAACATATAAAACAGAAACCAAATCAACAAACACTTTATACTAGTTTATAATAACCAATTTTTCTTTTGACTCTTTACTTGATAAAAAAATAAAATACACTTATGAGACGAAGACGGAGGCTTATATGGAATTAGCTCTCCAAAAAAATTAAGGTAAAATTTAAAACTAAGTTGCGTTCTCATTGGAACTGCAGACTTTCCCTTTCTCTAAAAATGAAATAAAAAATGTTCCAGATGAATAACTTCCTTTTAACACTTTTGAATTACACCTTTCATGTACTCACTAACACATATGAGTAAATTATTAACTGACTGTAGCAACTAGAGTCGCTTAACTTGGTGTTTAACTTTAACTTGTTGAGACAGCGTTACAGGCCCTCGCATCAATAAGATTTTATTAATGATAGGTACTTGTTCTTTCTACCTTCATGACAGCCGTTTCTGCAACATTTCATGGACTGTTTCAATAGGCAAGCCACACATCAAGGAAACTATAAACGTGAAATGTGAAACGAGAAACGAGAAACATGAAATATGAAATACGAAACAGAGAGTTTGTGCTTCATCAGTGCACAAACCAAATTAAATTAATTTGTTTCATTTAGCAATGGACAGCGATGACGACGAAGTAGTTGGGGTTGTAACCACATTATTATTATCATCAAAACACAAAAATAAATCAAAACGAAAGAAACGACGTTACTGGGTACATCCGTATAACCACATAAATCTTAAACATGGTTCTTATATAGTGTCAAAAGAATTAAGTGAGCATCCGGATAAATTACGTTCGTGAAGTTGGCATACAAAGTCTGCATAAATTTAAAAAAAATATTTTTTTCGTAGAGTTCTGATATAGTTCTAGAGTTCTTTACAAGTATAGAAATAGTTCTGTTAATTAAGGGTAAAAAAATGATAGTCCAATTTCCGTATGCCAACTTCACGCGGCATACAAGTTGTTTAAAATGAAGGAGTTGCGGGCAGTTCTGGCATCATTTCGGTGAGTTCTAGAGTTCTATAACAAATTTAAACAAAGTTCCGCTAATTAGGAGACACTAATGACAATAATGTAATTAAAAATCGAAAAAATTACCAAACTATTATAGGACTATAATGAATTGAATCACTTGAGTTCTGGGAAGTTCTGTAACATACAACAATAGTTCTATAGTTCTCTAACAAATTTAATCTCGTTCTGATCGATTCCGCGGAGTAATTAATATCGATAATTACCAGTCGGGGTTTCCGACCAGGTGTAAGTACGAATATAGTAGACAGATAATTTTTGTAATTCGCATGAGTTCTGGGGAGTTCTGTGTCCTACAACAATAGTTCTATAGTTCCCTAACAAATTTAATCTCATTCTGATCGATTCCGCGGAGTAATTGGTATCGATAATTACCAGTCGGGGTTTCCGACAAGGGAATATAGGGAAAAAAATGTTATAATTCGCATGGGTTCTGGGGAGTTCTGTGTCCTACAGCAATAGTTCTATAGTTCCCTAACAGATTTAATCTCTTTCTGATCGATCTCGCGAAGATAATTGATATGGTTAATTACCAGGTGAGAATATAGGAAAAAATAAAAGTTGTAATTCGCATGAGTTCTGCGGAGTTCTGTGTCCTACAACAATAGTTCTATAGTTCCCTAACAAATTTAATCTCATTCTGATCGATTCCGGGGAGATAATTGATATGGTTAATTACCAGGTGAGAATATATGAAAAGATAAAAGTTGTAATTCGCATGAGTTCTGGGGAGTTCTGTGTCCTACAACAATAGTTCTATAGTTCCCTAACAAATTTAATCTCATTCTGATCGATTCCGCGGAGTAATTGGTATCGATAATTACCAGTCGGGGTTTCCGACAAGGGAATATAGGGAAAAAAATGTTATAATTCGCATGGGTTCTGGGGAGTTCTGTGTCCTACAGCAATAGTTCTATAGTTCCCTAACAGATTTAATCTCTTTCTGATCGATCTCGCGAAGATAATTGATATGGTTAATTACCAGGTGAGAATATAGGAAAAAATAAAAGTTGTAATTCGCATGAGTTCTGCGGAGTTCTGTGTCCTACAACAATAGTTCTATAGTTCCCTAACAAATTTAATCTCATTCTGATCGATTCCGGGGAGATAATTGATATGGTTAATTACTAGGTGAGAATATATGAAAAGATAAAAGTTGTAATTCGCATGAGTTCTGGGGAGTTCTGTGTCCTACAACAATATTTCTATAGTTCCCTAACAATGGTTTGAACTCGAGTGATTTCAAACGTGCCTTTTAGACATTTATACCTAATCATACCAAATTGCTAATTAACGATATCAATTATTTTCGCGTAATCGATTAGAATAAGATTATTTTCGGTGAGAATCATAGAAATATTGTTGTAAGACACAGAACTCCCCAGAACTCATGCGAATTACAACTTTTATCTTTTCCTATATTCTCACCTGGTAATTAACCATATTAATTATCTCCCCGGAATCGATCAGAAAGAGATTAAATTTGATAGGGAACTATAGAACTATTGTTGTAGGACACAGAACTCCGCAGAACTCATGCGAATTACAACTTTTAATTTTTCCTATATTCTCACCTGGTAATTAACCATATCAATTATCTTCCCGAGATCGATCAGAAAGAGATTAAATCTGTTAGGGAACTATAGAACTATTGTTGTAGGACACAGAACTCCCCAGAACTCATGCGAATTACAACTTTTACCTTTTCCTATATTTCTCACATGGTAATTAACCTTATCAATTATCTCCCCGGAATCGATCAGAATGAGATTAAATTTGATAGGGAACTATAGAACTATTGTTGTAGGACACAGAACTCCGCAGAACTCATGCGAATTACAACTTTTAATTTTTCCTATATTCTCACCTGGTAATTAACCATATCAATTATCTTCCCGAGATCGATCAGAAAGAGATTAAATCTGTTAGGGAACTATAGAACTATTGCTGTAGGACACAGAACTCCCCAGAACCCATGCGAATTATAATATTTTTTTCCCTATATTCCCTGGTCGGAAACCCCGACTGGTAATTATCGATACCAATTACTCCGCGGAATCGATCAGAATGAGATTAAATTTGTTAGGGAACTATAGAACTATTGTTGTAGGACACAGAACTCCCCAGAACTCATGCGAATTACAAAAATTATCTGTCTACTATATTCGTACTTACACCTGGTCGGAAACCCCGACTGGTAATTATCGATATTAATTACTCCGCGGAATCGATCAGAACGAGATTAAATTTGTTAGAGAACTATAGAACTATTGTTGTATGTTACAGAACTTCCCAGAACTCAAGTGATTCAGTTCATTATAGTCCTATAATAGTTTGGTAATTTTTTCGATTTTTAATTACATTATTGTCATTAGTATCTCCTAATTAGCGGAACTTTGTTTAAATTTGTTATAGAACTCTAGAACTCACCGAAATGATGCCAGAACTGCCCAGAACTCCTTCATTTTAAACAACTTGTATGCCGCGTGAAGTTGGCATACGGAAATTGGACTATCATTTTTTTACCCTTAATTAACAGAACTATTTCGATACTTGTAAAGAACTCTAGAACTATATCAGAACTCTACGAAAAAAATATTTTTTTTAATTTATGCAGACTTTGTATGCCAACTTCACGAACGTGGATAAATTTCAGTCTTTCTATAGAATGTCTGTACAGACATTTAGTAGATTAGTTTCCCTTGTCGGGCCTCACATAATTAAAAAGGATACAAATTTTAGACTGGCTTTGAGAGTTGAAGAAAAGTTGTTAATTTCACTGAGGTAAGTAAAAACTAAAATTGATATCTATATTATATTGTAATTGAACTAGGTTACAAAACTTAAAATAATACTTCATTCATAAACAACAGCATGAACAAGATCCGTATATTGTTTATCATTATTACTTGAATACTGCAAGTTGCTGTCATAGGAAGACACTGATATTGCCTCGGATACTGAAGAAGAATAAGGTGATGGAAAAGGAACCGGGACATGTTGTACAGTATTACGTACAGAGTCTTCATTTAGAATGTCATCAAAAAGTGCAAAAACTCGTTGTTGGAATCGTCTCTTTTGAGCATCATTTAGTTTTTTTTAAATCAGGGAGTAAGCTTCTCAGGAAAAGTAAGTCGGCATCCTCTTCATTAGACGATTCATTCTTTTTTGTGTTTGCATTATATTTGTTACTCAAGGCAGTCAGACATTGTACAGCTGAGTTTTCCCAATTTTCAGTATGTTTTTGTATTTTGCGTTTCTTGGAAGAGAATCCCTGCGGAGTTTCTTCTGACAACTCAGATGACACGGAAGGAACAGTATAACTTTTCAGTAAATCTGAAGTCGATATTTCATTAACTTTTTGACTTTGACTTTGTTCAATATTATTCTGCGAAATATTTGAAATATTTACATTATCCTCTTTTTCAGTAACAGTTTGACTTTCCTCCAGTTGAAAATCACTGTCACAAACCTCATCTTCATCAGAATCCGCCGTTCCAGTTTGATGTCGACTTTTCGTATATGGTATCAAATACTTCATTGCGTCTTCTAAGTAGAAGGGTTTCTTCTTTCTTCCAGAACTGCCACTTGGTTTCTTGCTCTTTCTTAGATATCTTAAGAAGCTAATTCGTAACATTCTCCACCTCTTTTTACAATCATCCACTGAAACAAAACAAAATAAATTTGTGATAGACAAAAATATAGTAGAATTTAGTTATAAACAGTGATAATACTTCTACATGAAAAAAAAACTGATAATATTGTTTTCTGTTACAGATATCTTGCTGCAGGTTCTTCATTTCGAACGCTATCCTTTGACTTTATGAGAGGAGAAGCTACCATAGGATATGTAGTAAACGAAACATGTAAAGCTATTTGGAAATATCTCAAAAAAGAATATATGCCTGTACCATCAGAAAATATGTGGTTGGAAATTGCTAGGAGGTACGAAGAACTATGGAATATGCCCAACTGTGTAGGTAGTATAGACGGCAAACATATACGGATCCATGCTCCACCGAAATGTGGCTCTGCTTACTACAATTATAAATCCTATAATTCAATTGTTTTAATGGCAATTGCTGATGCTGATTCTATGATTACTATGATATCTGTAGGCGATTATGGAAGAAACAGCGACGGTGCAGTGTTTACAAATTCACGGATTGGTAGCCTACTCAATGAAAATAAGTTACATATTCCACCGGCCAGATCACTCCCTTGCGATAGTGGCGGTTCTTTTCCAATGTTTTTCGTTGCAGACGAAGCATTTGCATTAAGACAAGAAATAATGAAGCCATACCCACAACGAACCTTAAATAATGAGAGAAGAATTTTTAACTATCGTCTTTCAAAAGCGAGAAAAAGTATTGAGTGTGCTTTCGGCATTCTTTGTTCAAAATTTAGTCTTTCATTCACCAATAGCATGCAATGTTGACAAAGCTGAAAATATTGTAAAAGCTGCATGTGTATTGCACAACTTTATTAGAAAACACGATGGAGTTGTAATATCACCAGATACTTCCTTGCAATTACCACAAAACCTTAATAATCCATCACAATTATGTGGTCGACCCACAACCGCAGCACTTCAATTAAGGGATAGATTATGTCAATACTTTGTAAAACCAGAAGTGGCTTTACCATGGCAAAATACAGTATGCGTTTAATACAGATTTTTCAGTTAAAATGTATTCGAAATATGTTCAGGCAGAATTTTAATAAAAATAATATTTTATTATTTTCAGTATTTTTTTTTATTAAATTCAGTATTTTAAACTCACCTGTACATTTTACTTCAGCAGCCACCTGTTGCCACGCTTTTTCCTTCAAGTTTCTATTGCAATACTTTTCCAACTTGTAATTATAAAGAACCTCATGTTTTTCAATAACTGACACAAACACTACATTAAATTCTTCGTCGTCTTTCATTTTGAAACTGATCAAATATTACCTGCAACGCGAAATAACGAGCAACAAGAAACAAAAATATAGAACAGAACCTATTTCATGTAAACACGTTTCTACAATATTTGCTTCGCTATGACGTCACATGAAACACATTTTACTGATGTGCATATTCTCATTTACGGCAATGTGTACTTATTTTATGAAACATGTTTCATGTTTCTCGTTTCACGTTTCACGTTTCTAGTTTCCTTGATGTGTGGCTTGCTTTAGTGCAACGCGAAATGTAAACATCAGTGTGAAGCGTGCTGTAACGGCACAGTTTAGAAATATACAGTTGGACCACTCCTTTGTAGAGTCCGAAACGCCGGCAGTTTTTATGGCTGAACCATTGGCAGGTAAAGTTTGCCAATACGAGGGAGCATTACTATTGAAAATGGTTAAGTCACTATACGGGGAACGTTTAATAATTTGTTTCACAAGTGTTATGTACGCAAAGTTGAACTATTTCATTTTTATTATCTGGCTAAATGTATTAGTAATTCCAAACATCTTAGATGAAAAAAAATGTGTGATGATATAAATGTAATTGTGGCAGATAATTTGGGTTTTAAAATATAAGATATATTATATTTTATTATATAATATGTTGATAACTCATAACTAAAAAGTGGATTTTAGGTAAAATAAAATTATTCAAAAAGATAAAATAAAACATAGGAAAAGGTCGAGGAAAAGGAGCTCCCGTTACAACGGGAGCTCCGAAATGCACATTAATGACAAACTGAGTTTCGGTCTGTTTGCTTGCGCGAGAATCGAACGCGCCTCTTCGACTTTTGCGTTCCTTGTTGTCGAGAGTTTTCGTATTGAAAGTTGGCGACCTGTTGGTGTGGCGGCCTTGCAGCGTGTGACGTGGGTCCGGCAGTCGGCCGCTTCCGCTTGGGAAAAGGTTCTTTTCTTTTTTCTCCTAGCGTGTGGCTTGTGTTAAGTGGAGAATCACGCCTTTCTTTCCATCTTCGTAATTGTCGTCTGGCTAAACCTTTTGAGGGAATTGTACGAAGTGAGAAGTTGGAGTTGCAGTCTCGTCCTCGTGTGGTGGAGTTTTGGAGTTGCTTAGGAGGAGGGACGTCGCCTTTTGAGGGATTTGTCCGCGTGTGATTCTGCCGCCATTTTGCTGCGTTTTTCTTGGAGTTGTGAGAAAAACCCTCTGACCAGAGAACTCAGCTGTCTGAGAGAACCTGTTGAGCTTATACACGTGTTGGAGTCTTTTCGGGGATCCCGTGTCCCGTTTCGTTGAAGCCTGGAGTTGGAGTTGCACGGATTGTCCGTCGTTATCGAGCCCTTAGGCGCAGTCCCGGTGTTCGACTACTTTGCCGCCACCGAACCTGTCCACTGTGTCCTCCCCTCGCTAAGGAAGCAGGAGATTTTCAGATAAGTTTAGAACTAGTTCAACATATCTGGAACGAGGAACGTTCCCTTATTATCGGTTTACTAAATAACTTATATACGAGGAGCGTTCCCTTAATTTTGGTTTACTAGGTAAGATAGTATACGCGAGGAACGTCCTGTCGTTACCGAACGTCCGGCGAATATCCTTAGTTAAGTGCGCTTACGCGAGGGTTTTATTGTAGTAAGGGGAATTTGTGTAACCCTTGATCAAGGACCCGGATATCTAGTGCGGATCCGCCCCGTTTCTTGAGTAATTGTTATTTCATTTTATTTTTATTATTCTGTTACCGCTCTTGTAAGCTTGTTGTTTTAAAAGACATTGTTTTGAATCGACTGTTTCATCAACTTAAACCTGCCATATGAATTTTAATTAAATTGTGTGCATAAACGTTAACGTTGTTTGTTTTTTTTTAGTCGAGTCGTTCACGAGCGGTTCTGGAAGAGCATCCAAAGCTGTGTTCACAACATCTGGAACCTTCTGGCTAGGTCGTAGCCAGTGGCGCCCTAGCATTTAACTTAACCCCCCCCTAGCCTCCGGCACGGGGCCGGCCGAGAAGAAACCCCTTTTGCGACGTTTGCGTCCGACCAGCTTTGGGGGCTCTGACCGACGAGCTCGTTGTTATTAGTACCACCTCCTCCCTTTAGGTTGAATAATACGTCGCAGTGCTGCTCCTTCTTATCTGGCGCAGGCGACACATTTCAAATGGGACCCTTAATACTCTTCTCGAAGAGTCGCGAACGTCCAATTAAAGAAAGAATAACCCGGAAGCTTCTCGAAGAGACATTATTGGGTATTGTTAAAAACCGTAAAAATAAATTAGAATAAATGCTACAATATGCCTAAAAAATTTACAAATTTTAATATGTTCATATTATCATCGCTACATGTATGTTTCTTATAACCTGAACGATATGTAATAGTTTCTGAAAAAATTGACGCATATATATTAAACATTTTGTTCATCACTCTCAACTACTGAACGGAAATTTGTAGGAGATTTTAATCGTCATTTTTCATATAAATGGCCATTGAAAGGTAATACGTTTTACGTTACGTGAAAATACTATATAGATTTTCAATTATAACCATGCTTTTTCCATGACGTATTTTGTTGAACTACAATAATGAAAATGCTGCTCTCTGGAGCAAACTAACATCTCAACAGAGGAGCTGCGAGCTGAATTCAATTCATTTTTTTTGTTTTTCGAGTATATCTTGTGTAACAGTGATCTGATTTAGTTCATGTCTAGAATTTTACCTTGTTTATCTTAGTTTTCTTATGAGATATTCAAGGAATTTTAGTAATTTTGCTTATAAATGTATGATCAAGTCTATGTCGGACGTATATTTGTTGAAGTATAATGTCGTATTTAAGGGGCTTAAAACGCCCCCTTTAACACATCTAAAGTTCATTTCTATTTGATAATACATTTATAATGGACTTACAGAACGATTTTGTTTGATAGAAATTGGAGTAATACCAATTATATTTAATACCAAATATATTGTTTATTATAGTCAAATTCATTTGAATTCACTGTTTTCGGAAGAACTACTTTAAAGAAATATTTCTTCGTATCATATATAATAGTCATAATATTATAATCATATATCAATCAGATAAATCAACAAGAAACATTCATACAATTTCGCTGTTTTCAATCTCTAACTTATGGACATCTGTTTCTTTGAAGTATTGAATTTGGTACGTTCAAACGTATAGATGAGGAACCAAATACCTGCTACTCTGATATCAGATTAGCTCAGTCGGCGGAGCCAGAAAAGGATGCGTATATGGATGTTGCTTGATGTAAACCAGATTATTTTTGAAGTTGGTTAAAAAAAATGTGTAGAATCAGAATATCTAATAAGCTGCGTGCAAAAAATTACGGGAATTTGTTTAAAGAACTGAAAACCACAAAATCACTCATTTTCTCTCCAGAAATCAACCTCAGCTTGAAAACGAAGGCTCGGAGAAAAAAACATGACCAAAAACTACATAAAAATAAATTTTTAGTTAGAGACGCAATAAACAAGGCAAGTATTAATAATTATTTATGACAATGTGGATTTGAGTAGATGCATGTCTGACGAATGTGTATGTATGCACGACCCGGTGACAGTGCGACAAATAGTTTTCCCTAGGCGATTTAATTAACTAAAAAATACACGAAAATTTCGATCTAATAACTTCAGTAAAAAGGATCTCAGATAATGCTTGAATTTTTTACATACTTTTCAAGACTGCACAAATGATAAGAAATGTAAAAAGTGCAATTTTTTGTATTTACAACTATTTTAGAATTTTTTGAAAATTTCGCTTAAATTAACAATAGTAAAATGGCGATGTGTAACATCATAATACTTTCACCGCTTTATAAAATAAATTTAGTATTGAATGTTAACCTTTTCTCTTATTATTAAATATTTTTTTGGTTGTTTGTTAGATGAAAAAGATTTCTGAAAAACGTTTTTGAACACAACTAGTTTTATCGAAACGATAAAAAAAATTTACTTCAGCACTGTCACAAAGTGTCGCAGCACTAACAAATGTCAATGTCCATACTTCGAAATAACAAATAAGAATCCAATCGTCGAATTTGAATAAATAAAAATATCTGTATTTAATGGAAATGTATCAGTTAGAATGAATAATAACTCTACAAACATTTGTTGAGGTAAAATTTTTTGAAATTAAAAAAATTACAAAATACCTTAATCACATAAAAAATTTTGGTACCTGTAAAAAAAAGAAAGAACTATTGTTACTGAAAATAAAAAATTATTTATGTATAACATAAGTACTTACCAGAAAACCAATAAATATAAAATTCACTCGCAAATCACTAAAAGCACCACGATCCACGATCCACGAAAACTTTTCCGAATTTTCCAATGGAAACCATGTACGGCAATGGTCGGACTAGCTTCGAAACGTAAAACGATGATTTAACAGTGAAAGCGCGTCCGCATAAGGAAACGTGCACCTATCAGAAAATAAAGAAGAAAGTCTATTAGAGTTGAAATTAAAAGAAAATTTGGATTCATTATACCTTAAGACGCTTAAAAATCTCTTCCATCTCGGTTGTGTGCGAAGGAGATCTCCGATGATCATTTTCTGTAAAGGGGATAAGGCGAATTAAATAATGAATATTGAAACGACTCATTTTTGTAAAATAGACTAGTTTAAAATTACGAAATAACAAAATTTCAATTATAAAGTTTATACAAATAAATAACAAATACATTTCTTCCTTTTTGCTATTGAATTTCAAATATCTCATCATTTCCAATTGTTCTAAGTAAATTTTACCTTACCATGTGAAATTGAAACAAATTTAACTATCTCTAAATGTAACAGGCATCACAAACCCAGACTAACCACACAATCTTATAAACAATACAATAGAAAGGCACAATTATTTGGTTACTTGTGTTAAATTTATAAGATTCACTAATAATGATAGGAATTAATAAGATTTCAATGTAACATGTAAATATTTCTTTGGCGGGATACTTACCACTTACCCAAGGATTCCCATGGCCAGAATTTCATCTCTCTTATCATTTGTGGATCCCGGAGGCACGTCTTCTTTTTCCTCGCCATCCAAAAGACATCAACACTCTAGGACTCCTTTAAGTGATCAAAAATTAATACCAACAATCAAAAATTTGGACTGACGTTACAGTGTAAATTTGAATGCCTAATTTGGAAAAGATTTATGTGCTTCCAAAATTATTTCTAGGAGTCTTTAGGAAGTTGAAGAGCGTAGACGTCAGTGGTGGGAGGCGTTTCATTCCAAAATTCACTTTCACAATCAAAATCACAATGACAATCACAAGGCCCTCAATTTTCGAATAATTGTTCGCACCCGCATCGTTCCGCATCCGAATATTAACTGGGCCCTACTGACAATTATACAATTAATTATCTCGACACCTTATAATGCTTATCTCAATGCCGATTATTTTAACGAGCCTTTTTGCACACTTATTGTTCTCGAACGTTCTTTAATACGTAATATTAGATTTTTGTTTCTAATAACCAAAGGACGGATAAAATGCAAAATGCATTTTTTGCATTATTTGCATTTTCTTCGTTTTTTTCTTCAAATTTGCATTTTTTTTTCAACCGTGCATATTTTGCATTTTTCTTTGCAAACTGCTGGATATTTAGAAAAACAATGTTGAGTGACATACTGATGAGTGACAAATCAACTTATTGACAATATAAGTTATAACTGGAACTGTAATCAAGTACCTTTACTATCTGGCAGTGGTTCATTTTCATAAGGGTTGTTTTTACCTGGGTAGTCTAATAGGAGGAGGATGTGCTTAATGACATATTATACTTACTCAAAATTCGTAGAAAGGCTTATTTTGATCGCGGGGCAGGGTTAGCTGTTAGTGTTAGTGTGTTTCTTAATCCTCTCCGGCCATTGTACCGGTTTTAGGACCAGGTTGATGTTCTTCCAATTTGTCACTACCTTTAGAGAAGTTAAATTCAACGGTTGTTCTGTAAAGTTAAAAATGCCCAAGACAAATTTAATTGAAGTGTGGATTAAACCTTATAGTGAGCTGAAGTGGGATGGTGACAAATTATTTTGCACAGCATGTTCGAAAATAGTAAGTACATAGAAAGCAATAACTACCTAGATTAATTTAACTGAATTAATACTCAATAACTTAGTATCTTTATAACTTAATTTAATTAACTGAATTAGTATTTCATTTACTTGCTTACAATATTCCAATTATGGCAATTATTTTGAGTGGATATCTACGTAGATATCAATTAATGTGGCCATTCATAAATTACCTGACGCATTTTTACACTTTTTACTTTATCAAAGAATTGTGAATGGCCCCTATATAAGTCAAAACTGCTGAATTTATTTTACTTTCAATTTTAAGTCCTATTCTTCTTTTAAAATTAAGAAACAAAACATATTTTAACAGTACCTTCTTCATATTTAGATCCATGCTGCAAAAAAATTCATCGTGGAGCAACATGTGAAGAGTGGAAAGCATATCGCAAGTTTGAATAAATCGAAACAAGGCGCTAAACAACATCAAACTCTACCGTCCTGTTTACAGAAAAAGTTAAAAAATGATCCACAGAAGCAGTTCAATGAAAAACTTTGCAAGGCTATGGTGGCGGCCAATATTCCATTGAAAAAATTAAATAATTTTCATTTAAAATTATTTCTGAAAGAATTTTGTTCATTTAATATTCCGGATGAATCTACTTTAAGGAAATCGAGTGTTGATGCAATCTACACCGACACGATAGCGACTATAAAAAATATTATATGCGAGAATTACTTCTATGTTATTGTTGATGAAACGATTGATTCGACTGGAAGATATATTGCACATTTATTAATAGGAGTTTTAGAAGAAAACACTCCATCCAGATCATTTTTAATTTCTTCAAAACAACTTGACAAAACAAATAACTTAACAATCACCAGATTTGTTCAAGATTCTTTGAGTAATTTTTTTTTACCAAATACTGTTCCATTTGAGCAACTCATTTTGTTTTTATCTGATGCTGCCCCATATATGACTAAGGCTGGTAAGAATTTAAAAATTTTTTACCCAAATCTAATTCACGTTACTTGTTTAGCTCATGCCATTAACAGAGTCGCAGAATTAATAAGAAACCAATTTTCTATTGTTAACGACTTGATAGGTTATATGAAGAAGGTATTTATTAAGTGTCCATCGCGAATTCAGTTTTATAGAGAAAGACTTCCGGGAGTTCAACTGCCGCCAAGACCTGTCATAACTAGATGGGGAACATGGCTTGATGCAGCAATGTTTTATGCCGACCACTACGATGAAATAAAGGAAGTTATTACCGATTTGCATGATTCCTCTTCTGCGGCTCTTTTAAAATGTCAAGAAATATTTAAAAATTCGACTCTCCACAATAAACTCTTATTTATAAAAACTAATTATTCTTTTGTTTCTAAAACTATGGTTCAATTGCAAAATACATGTATGACTCTGGTTCAAGCAGTTCAATTATTAAATGTTTTTGAAGCGGAATGTAAAAAGGTAGATGGAAACATTGGAAAGTTAGTTTTGTCCAAATTTTCCAGTACTATACAAGCTAACGAAGGATTTTCTGTGTTAAAAACTGTTGCACTAATGTTTACGGGCGACTTTAATTGTATAATTGATGTAAAACCAAATATTGTACATACATTAAAATACGCTCCTCTTACGTCAGTAGATGTAGAACGAACTTTCTCTATTTTCAAACATATGTTTACTGATAGAAGACAATCTTTTCTTATTGAAAACTTTGAAAAACATATAATTATAAATGCATTTTGTGCAAGCATTAATGAATGAAAAATGAATTATTATTTTGTAGTCTGTTTTTTTCCTATTTCTTTTATATATCTATGTACCTATACATAATATAATATATGTAGTATTGAAACTAAATTTTGGTTTGTAATAAAATCAGATACATTTTAAACAACAGTATTCTTTTTCCTTAATCCAGGACGATCTAAACGAAAAAAAAAAACGTTTTTTAAGCATTTGCATTTTTTACCAAATTTTATGCATTCCTTGCATTATTTTGAAATTTTCGTGCATTTTTTTGAAATTTTCGTGCATTTTAATGCGCATTTTTTTAAACTATTCACGTGCATTTTTTCCGCCCTTTGCTAATAACACTTATACAACAGATATTTTCTGCTTGTGAATTGTTCTCGAAAGTTTTCTAATTGTTGAACATTCCTAACAGTGAATTTTATTAAATTATATCGGTTTACCTAAAATATGTAAAGAAATTGGACGAAAATGCCATGTATATACAGCTACTTATTGTTGTAATAAATTAAATAATGACCTTCCTGCAAACTAAATACTTCGAAATAAGACTCCAATCATTGACTTGGAATAAGTAAAACAACTTTACTTGATGGAGATGTATCGGTTAGATTGAACAATTACTCTACAAACCGATGCATTTAACGAAATGCCCTTGGAAGTACGGTCATTTTCCCAGTTGTTATACTGCGATATCTTTATTAGGTCCGGACATATACCGAGGTAAATTTATTAAAAAGTTACAGGTTAACTGTGGGGCATATGTCTACATTTAACAAAACGCCATAGACACCTTATTATATGTATTTTTTAGGGGCATATGTGCGTATAACAGTGTAACAGTATAACAGTAAACGTATAACGTTCTGAACTTTTGGTAATCGCTGTGGATCTGGGGGTTCAGCTTTATGTGAATATAGCACCGAATATTAATACTGTACTACTTTTAGTAACTCGTTCCTATGTGAAACAATGTTCCCTTGCTTATATTACAACTTGTAAAAGTTTTGTTTGCCTAAATTGTGTTTATGTCGGAGAATTTTTCTACCTGACTTGTGTTGTGTTTCCTAAGATCCTTGCTGATAGCTTAAGATATATCTTTAATGATCTTCCTAAGGTTGGTGAAGTTTGTCGTGTGTCTATCTAGGATTTTTCTTCTTGACTTCATGATATTCATTGTTTTTACACTTAAATATTGTTCTCTTTTCTTAAGTTTTCTATAGTTGTTTTATTAAGCTTCTTGTATTGTACTACCTGTAATCTACTCGTTTAGGGCGTCAATATTTATTTAATCTTCATTTATATTATAGATGTCTTTTAGTTAAGAATTGATCATTGTTTCATATGCGTTTATATGCCCCTAAAAAGTACATATAATAAGGTGTATATTGCGTTTTGTTAAATGTCGATTTTTTTTTTCTAGAGGGAAAAACCCGTTTATGGGGGAATGATGAGGTGAAAAATCCTTCCTTGAGAGGTAAACGGTGTGGGGGTGAACATGTATTAGTGTCAGTATAAATGGCTAGTATGAAGAGTGTTGTTGCTCAATCATAAAGTATTTTCCAGCGCATCAGACACTGTGGGGGTCCACGGAGGTTACCCACTAAAGAAAACCTCTCTTATGATGGGACCGATGTTTCTTCTGGCTTGGAAATTAAAAATTTCCGTATCTTCAGAAGAAAAATGGGTAATCATTTTTACAGTTGTTATTGAATATATGGATAATTAATTGGTAATACTATAAGGAAAAGAATGGAAATAATATTGTTATAGTTAACCTGTAAATTGTAAATAACTTTACCTCGGTATATAACTCTACAATCAACATAAAAGAGAGCTAAGTAGGGTTGTAGGGATTTAATAGGGGATTTAGGGAACATAATCATCAATTAGGGATTAATAACCATTTAGTAGGGAACTAGAACAAGTTGTTATTAAAACATCTTAGGTAAAATTTCCACTTGCAAATTAAGTAATCAAAATCAATTAAAACAACTAAATCAGTGAATAATCTAGAGTGCTTGCTGATAAAGTAATCAATTATTAAGTAATCAATAACTATTATGAGGGTATTAAAACAACTGAGTCGCTTAGGTGGACGAAAGAGCGCGGATCAAAGTGATAGTATCAAAATCTTACAACAGTAATCAGTCACGCAAGCATAACACCAGTTCTCGTAATATGATAACAAACGCGCTTCGTAAGGTCAAGCACACAGCTAGGTCAGGGAAATTACAATCTAGGACGCCGAAAGATAACAAAACTTAATTTGCCATTTATCCAATGTAATTCGAAGATGTATAAAAGCTTGTGAAATTTTAGTAATAAACCAGTATACCCTAGTATGCTCAAAACGACAGTGTGTTGTGATCTTTCTTCACGCCACTTAATCCGACAACTCAAAACCTAACATCACATCACAGTCCACTCTCTATAAAGGCCACTTCACACTTCGTTAGGACCTAATAAAGATATCGCAGTCTAACAACTGGGAAAATGACCGTACTTCCAATGGACTTCCTTAAATGTATTGATTTGTAGAGTAATTGTTCATTCTAATTGATATTTCTACATCAAGTAAAGTTGTTTTACTTATTCCAAGTCGATGATTGGTGTCTTATTTCGAAGTATTTAGTTTGCAGGAAGGTCATTATTTAATTTATTTTGACAATAAGTAGCTATAAGTATATACATGGCATTTTCGTCAAATTTCGTTACATATCTTAGGTAAACCGATATAATTTAATAAAATTCACTGTTAGGAATATTCAGTGATTAGAAAACTTTCAACAACAAGTAACAAGCAAAAAATATCTGTTGTATGAATGTTATTAGTAACAATAATCTAATATTACGTATTGAGGAACGTTGGAGAACAGTAAACAGTGTACAAAAAGGCTCGTTATATATCGTAAAATAATCGGCGTTAAGAGAAGCATTATTAGGTGTCGAGATGGTTAATTGAATAATTCTCTGTAGGGCCCAGTTGCTATTCGGATGCGGAACGATGCGGGTGCGAACAATTATTCAACAATCGAGTGCCTTGTGATTGTGATTGTGATTGTGAAAGTGAATTTTGTGAATGAAACGACTCCCACCACTGACGTCTACGCTCTTCAACTTCCTAAAGGCTCTTATAAATAATTTTGGAAGCACATAAATCTTTTCCAAATTAGACATTCAAATTTACACTGGAACGTCAGTTCAAAACTTTGATTGTTAGGGTTAATTTTTGATCACATAAATGAGTCGTAGATGGTTGATGTCTTTCGGATGGCGAGGAAATAGAAGACGTGCCTCCAGGATCCACACATGAGAGGAGAGATGAAATTCGTGCCTTGGGAATCCCTGGGTAAGTGTTAAGTATCCCGCCAAAGAAATATTTACAAGTTACATTGAAATTTATTGATTTCTATCATTTTTAGTGAATCTTATAAATTTAACATAAGTAACCAAATAATTGTGCCTTTCTGATGTATTGTCTAGTAGATTGTGTGATTAGTCTAAGTTTGTCGTGTCTGTAACATTTAGAGATTGTTAAATTTGTTTTAATTTCACATGGCCATGTAAAATTTACTTAGAACAATCGGAAATTATGAGATATTTAAAATTCAATTGCAAAAAGGAAGAAATGAATTTGTTATCTGATTATATAATCTTTGTAACGGAAATTTTGTTATTTTGTAATTTTAAACTCGTCTGTTTTACAAAAATGAGTCGTTTCTATGTTCATTCTTTAATTTGATTTATCCCCTTTACAGAAAATGATCGTCGGAGAGCTCCTTCGCACACAACCGAGATGGAAGAGATTTTTAAGGGTTTTAAGGTACAATGAATCCAAATTTTCTTTTAATTTCAACTCTAGTAGACTTTCTTCTTTATTTTCAGGTAGGTGCAAATTTCTTTATGCTGACGCGCTTTTACTGTTAAATCATCGTTTTACGTTTCGAAGCTAGTCTAACCATTGCCGGACATGGTTTCCATTGGAAAAAACGGAAAAGTTTTCGTGGATATCTTTTTCATCTAACAAACAACCAAAAGGAATATTTACTAATAAGAGAAAAGGTTAATATTTAATACTAAATTTATTTTATAAAATTGTGAAAGTCTTATGGATACCTATTACACATCGCCATTTTACTATTGTTAATTAAAGCGAAATTTTCAAAAAATTCTAAAATGGCTGTAAGAATAAAAAAAATGTACTTTTTAAATTTCTTATTATTTGTGCAGTCTTGAAAGGTATGTAAAAATTTCAAGTATTATCTGAGATCCTTTTACAGAAGTTATCTTCTTCTTCTTCTGCACTTCAAGGACTAGGCTTGCAGCCTGTTCCGTCTTCATTCTAGCCATCTTCTTCTGGGTCTACCAATGTCTCTTCTTCCGTGTGGTCTATAGTTTACCACTTGTTTGACCAATCTGTCTTCGTTCATTCTTTCAATGTGATGTCTCCATTTTAATGAGTTTTGGTGTATTCTGTCATTCATTGAAAATATGTTCAATGCGGTCCTTATATCTTCATTTCTTATATGGTCCCTCAGTGTACAACCTTTTGTCATTCTTAGAAATTTCATTTCGGCCGACTGTATTCGTTGTCTATCTTGTTTCCGAAGTGCCCAGGTTTCGCTTCCATATGTTAATATAGGTGTTGTCATCACTTTATAGAATTTTATTTTTGTTTCTTTGCTTGTCTTCTTTTGTAGTGTTCTCTGTATGGTGCCACACATCATTTGGTATTTATGTAGTTTGTTTGTAACATCTTTGTCATATTCGTAGCTTATATCGCATCCCAAGAAATTGAAGTGTGATACTTGTTCTATGGGTGTTTCGTTTATACGTATTTTGGAACGAACAGGTTGTTTTCCTCGAAATGCCATAACTTTCGTCTTTTTTTCTGATATTTTTAAGTCGTAATTTTTACATACCTGATTCAAGCGGTAGATTACGTATTGTAGGTCGTCTTCTGTTTTTTGTAAAATTATTTGGTCATCGGCAAACAGTACTGTGTTTATACATTTATTGGCGGGTGTTAGTCTTATTCCGGGGTTAATTTCTTGTTTCCATTGTCGTACAGCGTCGTCAATATATATATTGAACAGGGTTGGCGACAGGCAGCATCCCTGTCTTACACCTCTGTTGATTGTTATTGGTCCTGTTCTGTCTTTTCCGGTGTTTATTATTATTTCTGTGTTATTGTATAGTTTTCTTATCACCTCTATAAGATGTCTAGGGTAACCCCGTTTTTCCATAATTTTCCATAGTATATCTCTGTTTACCCGATCGAAGGCCTTTTCGTAGTCGATAAACCCAATATGGGTTTCTAAGTTATATTCTCTACGTTTTTCGATTAACTGTCGTATTATGGTGATATTGTCGTTGCAGGATCTTCCTTTGCGAAAGCCACTTTGTTCTTCTAGTAGTAGCACATCAGCTATGCTTTTTAGTCTATTGTTTACAATCCGGGCATATAGTTTGTATGTAGCATTTAATAAACTTATTCCTCTATAATTGCCACAGGAGCTTCGATCTCCTTTTTTATACAGTGATATTACTTCCGCCGTTTTCCATTCGTCCGGTAATTTTCTCTGTTTCCAGCATTCATTTAATAAATGTAGTATTCTCAGCTCCAACAGTAATCCTCCATATTTTAGTAGTTCTACGTTTATGGTGTCGGGTCCAGCTGCTTTCCGGTTTTTCATTTGTTTTAAGGCATCTTGTAATTCATCCAGCGTTATTTCATCTCCTGTGTACGGTGTTTCATTATAGTTACAGAAGTTACAGAAGTTATATTAGAACGAAATTTTGGTGTATTCTTTAATTATTTATTTCGCCTAGGGAAAACTCTTTGTCGCACTGTCACCGGATCGTGCATGCACATTCGTCAGACATGCATCCACTTAAATCCACATTGTCATAAATAATTATTAATACTTGCTTTGTTTATTGCGTCTCTAATTGAAAATTTATTTTTAAGTGATTTTTGCCATTTTACAATGTAAATATGTCAACTTTTATTTAAGCAATACACTCACCTTAAGTAAAATTTTAAAATAAACAAGAAATAATTAGTCATATTTTTTCGTCCGAGCCTTCGTTTCCAAGCTGCGCTTGATTTATGTATAGAAAATGAGTGATTTTTCAGTTTTCATAAATTTAAGCAAACTTCCCGTCATTTTCCGCAAGCAGCTTATAGATATTCTGATTCTACACGTTTTTTTAACCAATTTCAAAGATAACTGGTTTACATCACGTAACATCCAAACCAATATCTAAGCCGACAGGACTAAATATACTTTGTGGATTACTAAGCTGTAATTCAATGTAGCGATATGCTGGCAAAAAGCGGTACAGAGATTTTCAGAGATCTTATGATGACAATGGTCAGTGTTAAAGTAACATTATGTATATATCGTATATCAGTTAAACTGGTTGTTCTTTTAAACTTCTCTAAATTATTCTTCAGGATACATCGGCAGAGGTCAATTTACCTTGCCACCTTTCTCGTGAACTTTTCTTAAATATGTAGCTACTCCCGAACCAGCACAATGGACCTAAATAAAACTCTTAAGCTCTTAAAAACTAAAACTAAACCTCTAAAACAGTTACTTGATTTATGCTCTACTATATCACAAACCCTTTTAACTCTTCACCATTCCGCATTATCTCCCCACAAGGGAAAAAACCTCTCGAAACAAAACATCGCGGGAACATCTCGAACCGTCGCCGTCTTCGTGCACCATTAATAATTCTGCGACGTCAAAAAATGCCTCCCGTCTCCCATAAAATGGCCCCTCGACATGTTTTTGTCTCACTGTCTGTTAAATCTGTCGTCCCGCGTTAAAAAACCTTGTTGACAGCTTTTAAGTAACCGGAGAAATCACTTTAGGGGTAAATGAAGTGAACGGGGATGATAAGGAAGACAGAGGGTCGCGCTCGCTTACACTGCTGGGGGAATATAATATGGATATTGCTTTATGTCTATGAAGAAAATAGGAGGAATGCCGAAAATAGTATGACTAGGATCATATGAATTCCACTGTTTTTGCTCTCTTCAGCTCAGTGAAATCCACAATCATCACTAGTGCGGTGCAGTCTGATCGGATCGTTTGGAACAAGCAACAATCAAATAAAGAAAAGATTTTTCATAACAAACTAACCCCATGTTTGTGGTTTCGTTTTTAACATCGACTGGGAATTTTGAAAAGAAAGTTTAAGACTAATCGTGAAAACTATTTACTGATTTACTGATCAACTTTACGTCACGATATCTCGAAGAAGGATCCTTTTAATTGTCTTCTCATACTAGCAATAAAAATGTGATAATAGAATATACATGGTATTTATTTTTCAACAAATAATGATAAGGGATATTTCTTTCCACAACTCCTCCCTCCATAAGGGTAGTTAAAGGGGGCTCTCTGAGCTGCTCAGGACGACAAATTTCTGAAGCTTGGTGAGATGGATGGATAATTCCTTTGATATTTTCTATGAGAAGTATACTAAGATCCCTAGCAGCGTGGAGAAATTCAATGTCGCAACGTTGGCCTCCTTCCAACGTGGTTCGGGTGGAAGGGGCTTTATGTTTCTCCTTCCTAGGTTTTCCGCTAGCAACTTAATATGTCTTAACTCCTGTTGGTTGATAGGTGAAAAATGGAGAGATTTCCTTTCAGGCTGCTTTGGTGGACACATTGAAAAATCGCAACGTAAAAATGCTTTCGATTAAGGGCTCGATCAAGATGTATCCGTCATCTCCTATTTTGATTCTGCTATGTTGTAGATGAATCATTGAAAAGTCTCGTATGCTGTGATATCATCCATGGACGAAAACAAGAACAACTTTCTAGAAGATAGCTTAGAGTTAGAGAGTCGGTCGGGGACCGGACTCCCGTCCTGTTGTGTTTCATACTGAGTGATGAAATTTCATGTTACGATTCTGGGACCTTTGAGAGGAAATTAGAATTTGATTCGCGAGGGCGGAGTCTGGAGTTAGGAGTTATTTCAAGGTCGGGTACCATGGAGGAATCTTGGAGGAAGCGTGGATACTTACAGGTATTTTGGAGTTCACCAGAATCCGTGTGCCGCTCATTTCTTCATTGGTGGTACTAGTCAAGTTTACCAAGGTGATGGGACAGTTGTTGATACCGTTAAGAAGGGTCTCCTTGGAGCAACTTTCTCCATTATTTATTATTTGTCGGTTGCACAGGTATAGGTTCCCGATATGTGTATAAGATTTTCTCACGTACCAACAGGTTTTCATGTCGAATAAAAAGTAAGGAGATTCAGGACTGTTAGTATATATGTTTTTGAATATGGAGCATGGAGCAAAGTGTTGCATATTTGCTTTGAATATGACGATGTCATCAGTGTATCAGTAGAAAATTGCGCCGGATGTGTTCATTTCCATTGACGTACCTACAAATTTGACCTTCTGGAAAGAGTATTATTTTATGTTTGCTGTGAACTTAATTTCGAAATGCCACTCAACTTCATCACTATCCACGACAGACTTATTCAACCATATTGAATGAAACCAAAAATCTATGCCCTACTGCAAAATCGCCCAGAGTTGTAATTTTCAGTATTGCTAATGTCTTTTTCTAAAAATTCAGCAATGCGTTCTAAAACAGTGGTACGACTTATCAGAAGTAAGGCGTATGATTTATCAGAAGAAGTATCATAGTAGTTCTCGTCTTCGAACTGGAATATTTCTCGCTACAGGGTTTATACAGCATCCAATTCCTGATGTTTCGCAGCCATGATAACTGACGTCGGCCAACACCTCGTTTCCGTTCAATATTGCTCTGTGTAATTAATTTTGCTAGCTGGTACGTTCCACTTCTTCGCATTAAGTGTCCCTGGGAAGTCACTTTTCTAACCTTGATGGTACTTATCAATTCTCTGTCTGTACCTATCTTTCTGAGGATATTTTTGTTGCTGGTGTGAGATGGTATCTTTAGGATTCTTCGATACAGCCATAGTTGGAAGGTGTGTAGTTTATTCATAAGAGTCCACGTAGAGCAATAATGACCGTACGTAGCAACGCGTAGTAGGCGATATTCAAGTACAACGTTAATCTTATTGGTGCAGAATAACCGTTTTAATTTAATGAAAGCATTTTTATAATTTCGTAACGAACAGCGGGACAGGGAGTTTCCTATCACCTCATAGTTTTGGTTTTTATGTGTGAGTGGAACCAAACATAGAATCAGGCTATTGGAAGGAAACGTCTAATTCAAGGAAAATATGTTAACGCCGCATTAGCAGTAGGATGATTAGGATGTTAATAAGTGACAAAATTCCAATTATAATTTTGACAATCAAGTAACCGTCTTGTTTTTATTTGCGCCCCTGCCATTTTATTCGAGGTCTATAGAAGAGTAAGCAAATTTTGCTAGGTAATCTTATACCAAATATATATTTACCGTATCTTTGATAAAATTCAAACAAGGTTATTGAACATATGTGTTAGATAATATTAAGTCATATGGTTGATATCAAACGAAGTTCCATGTATTATATTTGGGAAACCTCTTAAGGAACTCTAGTTTATTTCTGCAATATCCTTTTTTTGTAAATTTATTTAGTATTGCTTTCGTTAACGAAGTAGAAAAAAGAGGAATTAAAATGCGGTTTTCAGTTTTTTGGTCTCTAGATCATACATAATCATTTCTCAAAAGTTTAATAACGGATAATTGATATAACTAAATTTGTCGGCAAGCTACAGGTCGCATTTTATAAAGAATCACAACGAAATTTGGTACAAAAATCAGTTGACCAAAAATCTCGGTCCAGTTCGTTAATTGGCCAAATAGGTCCAGTGGTTTCAAAATGGCGGCTTGTTATTTTCAAAAAAAAATCAAAAAACTTTAATTTCCCGTCTGTGAGAAAAATGTTACTTAGGTTTTTTGTTGATCTTATAGAGGCGAACGAGTTTTGTATAAAATATCTTTTCGAGAAATGTACAGAAAAAAAGTTATTTTTTTCAAAAAAAAAATCCAAAAATTTTTATTACGCGTCTGAGGGAAAAATGTTACTTAGGTTTTTCTTGCCTTTATAGAGGTGAACGACTTTTGCATAAAACATATCTTTGAAAAATGCACATAAAAAAAGTTATATGCAAAATTTAGGAATTTTTACGTTTGTATTTTTTTTAACACCTCATATACATTTTTTCGACACATCGTGTCTGTTATATTACTTTATATCCTAAGCATAAATCTATCTTTCAGCCTGGCATGCAACGGGGTTTTTTATGATACCCTTCATTCCTTGACAAAGCTACTTATCATTCGTAATCAATTTTAATAATATTTACATAATTACCATCCGATAGAACAGTTTGCAACAACCGCCCTAAGTAAATTCGCAGCTGTAACATGCCGCTGCTGATCCTTTTCCAGTTTGAATTTTTAATTTGAGGACACGTCACACGCACACAACACAGGATCGAAGGGACGTATAGCATCTGTCGCGCTCTCTCTCTCTCGCTCTGCATTTCATATTAGTCGTGTTGTACATGTGTACCGGTACACGTTCCAGGAGTAGATTTTATTTATGAGTTTCGAGATTTGCATTCGTTTGGGGGTTTTCAGGATTCAGAGTTTAAGCCTCTAAAAACACCTCACATATGCTCCCCTCCATCACAGTTCGTATGAAAACAGAAAGAGTTTGGTGCTTTTTCAGCCATTTGTCGAAGTGACGTATTCTCGTAAATAAATGAAAAACTATAAGTAATTTATACATATAAATTTGAGATTTGGGTTGAACAACCGAGGCTTGTTAGCCTATCATCCATCATCTAAGGAAGGCATTTATAGCAGTCTAGTTGATGAAGCCTGGCCGAGGGCGGCAGAAAGAGCAGGTAGATCATGCGATGATAAATAATATAAAGGAATGAAATGAGTTACCTTCTTTTGCGATGTTCTGTGCGACGGTGGCTAATTGGACGAAAAGTATCTGAGCATATTTATTGAATAGGCAAATTGGGCGAAGGAATCTCAAAACTGACTTAATCCGACAGAAAATCTGGGCGACAGTAATTTGTGATTTCCCTTGCCCTTACCCATTTCCCTTGCCCTTTCTTAAGGTTAAATTTCTATTTAATGAAACCACCTTTTCGGTCATCGCGTCGAAAATCACTATCTCGTTTTCATTTTGCCAGCTACCTGTGGCTCGCTACCTGTAAGCTGCTATTCGCCCAATTTGCCTCTATCATAAAACGACTTTACTGCATATGAAGGTAAACTATATATTTTGTCGCCGAATTCGCATCCGCTCGTTCTGTGTGTAACAAAACCATTACGGTATAGGGGTAAGAACGATAGATGGTTTTACGACATTTGCGGGTTCTTCAAAGTGCTTGACATAAAACCGCATTCGCATAGGATTCAGATAAAATTATAACCGAGAAGGTATGGCCCACCCGAGCGATTATTGTGGAATAATAACGCTAATGGATAACGCCTCGTATCACAGTAGACTTAATAATAAAGCACCTAATGCTAGTAGCAGAAAAGATGAAATTCGGAATTTTTTAGTGGAAAATGATTTACTTTTTGAGGAAAATTATACAAAAATACAACTTCTCGAAGTTTTGAAAACAAAAATATTTTTTAAAACGGACGTCATCGATCAAATGGCAAAACGATTTTGACATTCCAGGTTGCGCTTACCACCGTACCATTGCATTTTTAATCCCATCGAAATGATTTGGTCAATTTTAAAAGATAGAGTTAGAAAAAAAAATTGTCCAAATTTAAATGATGTAGGGCCAAATTCAGAAACGCCACTCACCCTACACCTACACTCAATTTTTAAGAAAAATCTTCGCTACACTCAATTTGGAATTCATAGACTTTCCTCAATTGAAATGTCCCTTAAATTGAGTATCAGATTGATTGAGATTTGAGTGGTTGAAATTCACCACTCAAAATAATTCCACACCATACTTTTACGAGTTTTGACTTTCGTGCAGATGGTCATTAGCGTCGTTAGTGATTTTTTTGTGCATTTCTGTTTAAGTTAGATGGTGTTAGTAATATGGATATCATGGCTAATGAGTTCAATGAATGTGTAGAGTTCATATAATATATTGAGGATGAAAGATATTTACCAGTTCCTACCTACGATAAAATTGTAGGTAGCACCCTAAGATGGAAATGCGTACCGAGGGAAAAGTATGATTTGTTTAATAAGGCAATTAATTGTTTCACAAATTATATCAGAGCTTACAACAAGTGCTTCAGCACTTAACCAACTTGGAGATCTTACAGAGGTATAGATTTGGTGGAGACACCATTCGACATATTATTTTTCCAACGGTATATAGCAGGCATAGAGGTGAAGATTCTTTTAATTGGACCTTTTCCCTTGCACACATATACTTTTGTGGAATGCTCATTGCTCATTGTTTCAACGTAAACGACTTTGCAAAACGCGATTCCAAATTAGGTGACGCCTGACATGCGCCTGACAGTTGCTGCCACAAAACACATGATATATGTACAGAACGCCAAATTGAACTAACACAGTCAGCAGCGAACACGATGATTTGCGATATTGCCAAACATACTTCCCTCAAATCATTTTTAAATTGAGATGTATTTGAGTAACTTGATTTACACATTTCTGAATTCCTAAATTGAGGAGAAGGCGCACTCACCCTCATTTTGAGATACAATTGAGTGTAGGTAGAAATGAGTGTGAGTGGCGTTTCTGAATTTGCCCCGTAGTTATTTACCTTATCAGAGAACAAAGTTTCATAATATCCAAAGATGATTGCTCTGCCTACATCAAACACACAATTTCACAAAAAAAGAATATAGAACGCTTTGGGCAAGCGTTCCTAAACTTATAGTAATACATTTCGGAAATGAAAGTTCGACATCCGATGACAGTGAATAAAAATGCAATTAGAAGGTGGGTGTGATGTACATTTAGTTTATTCAGAATTTGAGAATCATCTACTGTGATTTGCGGCGTTCTTTCTTAACTTTCACCTCTGTAATCGACCGGTCCTTTTAGAATGATTGACGAAATAGGAAAAAATTAGGAACCGATACAATTACTTTTGGGTGAGATTGACTTAATTCATGAGATCCATCTTAAAACTGATATTCCCAGGGAGCGTTGGTGCAGACCTTCTCGAATGCCTGCCTTACTGGTTTTGAAATTAAACAACTGAAGTTAAATAAAATATCTCTATTGATAAAACAAAAAAGTGACCTGACACAGAAGAACAAAATAATTGGAGACACATAATCCCTCAAAAGAAATAAGACAATAAAATACACCAAGAAAATTCTCCCCAATACAGGACAATAAAAAAAGTAACAAAATTATTCCCACAATAAGAAAATACAATAAAATAATAAAATTATCCTCTTAAGACCTGAATGATCAGGAAACTAAAACCCACAGCAGAATAACTCAAACCTCATGAATAAAATAATTTGAACCGTTCACTTTTACATATCTTAATACCTCTGTATATGGAACTTTACGGCAGTACGATACCAGGACGTGACTTTTTACGAATTTTACTGATCGATGTATCGAGATTATAGCGACGGACGACGTACTAAACTCAACGCAGTTAAAATGAAATCTAGGGTGATTCAACCCTTGTAAATCAGAATAGACTCACCGATTGGCCACGGTGAGAACTCTGCTTACTGCCTGGACTTTGGCGTGGAGACCCTCAATGTCGGAGCTCAGCGGGGGTGACTCGGAAAACGCGTTTCGCTCACACGGAAAACGGAACGGGTGAATCTACTCACTTTAACGACTCTACTCTCAAAAGGTTCTGTCGTAAGGCGCTCTCAGCAAAACTGTTAGCAAACCCTTATTCAAAACTCTACTCCCAAACTCTAATCAAACTCCCTCGTGAGTGATCCTAATTTCCCCTGAACTCAATCTCTAGGAAAACGTATGATTCAACCACTAATCTCCCTTCGTAACTCTGAACTCAAACTCAAAATCATTTCCCTCTAATTTAACTCTCTCAAATTACGACTCCCTCGTATTACTTCAAAACTTTACTTCGCCCCGCGAATATAAAACAAACCGTACTTCAAAACTCTAAGTCTCACAATACACAACCTTCTCAAAAATGAACACAGAAAAAAACACTCCCGACTCGAAAACTCACCGTTCGGAGACCCTGTCTCCCAACGACTGTCGATTTTACAATTCTCTCTCTACTCGAGGCCTCGCTTACTATTTTCCACAACCCTAAGTTGCTTACGAAATTATTCTTCCAATTCTCTAATTGGTCATAATTTACCTATTCGACAATATGATAATCCATCGAACTTCACAAGTCCCGCCTTTTTTTAAATTAATTAATCATCGATTCCCGATTTTTCGCGTCTCCGTGCCTTAATCAATCCCCGCCCTTTTTACTGACTAAGCAGGGTCCTAAGTCCGTAGCCCCGATTACGACGACAAAGTAGTTCTTACGTCGTTAACTCCAATTCTCTAAGTGTGTTACTTGTTTGTAATTAAAACGTCACGTCCGGTGTTAAATTCCATACCCGTTTCTCTGGTAAAGACGAAAAAGCTTGTTTATAGTTAATTCTAAAGACTCATATTTCCATACTTTGCTAAGTAATTTTCATATACAGGACCTTTTTTATAAATGTTACAATATAACCAAATTAGTCAAAAAAAAATAAATAAAAATTGAAATCCCACAACCTCCTACAGGGTGTTAAAATTTAATCAAATCTACAGAAAATAACCAAGCAAAATCCCTTAACCACCTGCAGGGTGTTACACCTCTACCTTTATTTCTGTGAAAATAAATAACGAACTCGTGATTTAGAGTCTATCAAATTAATAGTGACGTCAGTATTTTGTATATCAATTTAACAATTTTGTTACGTATGGAAATTGTGAAACCGTAAAATTTAATGTTGTGTGATAATAAAATGTTGATTTCTAAGTAAGTACATGTGTAAAAATATTACTACTACTCACTTTTAACTTCTTCCGAATTATGTTAATTAATAATGAAGGACTTTGTAAATAGCATGCATGATAGTTTATTCCCCTTTTTTGAGGAATTTTGTGATTTTTATTAAAAATAGAACGCTGGTTTTAAAAATATATCCGTGTTACTGCGATGAAGATTCGTTAGGTAATGTTACAGTGCCAATGCTCTCTTGAAAACCTCTTACATTTCAAGTTTTTGCAATTATTGAAATAAATTATATATATATATTTTTTTAGTAGGTCTAAAATGAAACTCTTATCAATAAACCATAAGAAAAGGTCTAATACTTCTTTTTATACTTGTTTTGTTTAAGCTAATTTAAAAAACTCATTTTAATTTTCATACAATTTTCGCCGTTTAATCAACGTCTAAATCTTGATATTTTATACTGATACTTTTTGAAAAATATCATTTCTTTTCACCTTAAGTTTGATATTATAAAGGTCTCATCCTGAGACCAATTACTGTTTGATTTACACGAATTAAGATTTTATTTCATTGAGCTATTTCCCCAATACCAAACTCTTGTAAGGTTCTAATGCCTCCGCAAGTAATCGTCCAAATTTGCTTCAACCCGATCTCGCCGCTTAGACTTGCTTCGTCCCGTTTCGTATGTACTCGTATACGAAGCTTTTCTATTGAAATGCATATCCCGAAATCAACAAGAGCAAAAGAGAAACAAATAGTAGTTCGCTAGTATGACAGAGAAGGAAGTTTTGCAACGTTGCCGGCCGCAGTCCAAATCCAGACACCTAACGTTTGTACGTGTATTCCTCATACATATCATAATTGCCGGCCGGTAGAGTGTGCGGTGACTGTGATGTTTCGCGAGCTAGCAACGTCGCAAGAGTTCATTCTCTGTTTAGCCAACGAGAAATATTTGGCCATTCCTTCGCTCTTATGTTTATACCATACTGCGACTCTGTAGAAACGGTCTGTATAACTAAATAAACAGCACTATTCCTATCTAGTAAGATACCACCTTCATATTCTCTTAAGTTAGAGTGGTAAGTATATAAGTTTGGCTTATCGAATGAGTTAGACCGTCTACTAGATTAATCGCGTTTACTTTTTATTTAACCGTTTCCAAATACAAATAGGTGATTGATTACTTTCCCCAGATGCTCCTATACATTTACTCTCCTCTCGTTTTATTTATTTATTATTCCGGCCGCTTTAATAAAAAATCAGTTATTTATCAATCCTAACTCCGACCTTTGGATGAACTGTTCGGCAGATCCGCACCATGTTGCCAAACTTTTCCATAAATCCGGAATACTCGCAGATCTTTTGGGAACTTACTTCCACGAAATTTTAGGAGTTGAACACTTTAATCCATGCCAAAATCTTGTCAGAAATGTGGAATTAATATTAAAATTGTCTCGCATTATTACCAATGGTTGGTGAAGTCATGAAATAGAAATAACGATTTGTTGGTTAAGTGCAACTGCTGACAAATTCGCACCATAAAAGAATTTTCAATTCGTTTATTTGACATATTTGCTAAGAAACCATAGGGAGATCGAATCATTTCTTTGTATATTGTAATGGCATGTAAAACGTAATGCACACCTATATAGATTGTAAGCGTAATTTTATGTTTTCTCATCTTTAGTGTTCCATGAAGATACGGAATAGATATGGCGTCTAGCGATGCAGCAAGATATATTTAAATAAATAAATTGTTAAGATGATCCTGTGTATATTTGTAATCTACCCTTCATCTACGTTATATTGGAAGGCCCAATATATTATATATATTTTATATTATTATTTTTAATATCTTCTCTTTCAACCCACAACGAAAGTCGAAAGACACCATGAAACGATGAGAAAATGAGTGAATTAGTCAGGATGAATTTCTATATGGACCTGTTTGGGGAAATTTCCCTGTGTTCCGTGTTGTGTTGTTTCATATATCATTTACGTAACCTCAAAAGCGACATTACAATTATTACTGATAAATTATAAGAAGTATGGACGTTCCATCCATCCTGGAAAATTTCGTAGGCTCTGTCCTGCCACGACGGAGGAGAGTGAGATTGAGGAAGGACCTATTCAGGATGGCTTCCCTTTCTACAATTATAAGATCTTACGAAAGAGACACAAATAAAATATCTATATTAAGTTCTGAATGATCTATCTAGACTTGTCTTGTCACAACAAATTTCAACAGATCAATTCAGTAGGGAATAATATTCCACTTCGTGTTGAATGAGGGACGAGAGATACAGGAAAGAATTGTTCACTCTGGAGAGGTTTCGTACCGTTTATTGTGTCACGACAAATGAGTCTAAAGGAACCTCTCAAGGGTGAAAAAGTTTCTTTTTGAATATTGATTTAGGATACTCATTTATTAATAGGAGAGTTTCCTCTACCGTTTCTTTCGTGTTTTTCCTTTGTTCTTCATGGTGTAGGATGTATGCGTATGAAGTGTTTAAGTTTTGAATATCGGTTTTCTTATTGATTGGTATGTCTTCATTATGAAAGCAAGTCATTTCTATGAAGGTACGTTTGTAGTTATTTCTTTCTCTAGCCCGAATTTTGGTGTTCTCACAACCTATTACGTGTCCTTACTGTTGCGCATGTTTTGAAAGGGCATATTTATCTGGCCGTAACCTAATGTCTCTTTTATATAATAGGATTCTGGCTTTAAGAGGACATGAAGTTTGGCCTACATAATGGAAATGACAGCCCAGACATTCAACCCTATAAAAAACTCCTAATACATCCCATTTACATTATGGGTTTTTGACTTTAGTGTGAAGGTTGCCAACTTTCTTAATCGTACTGTTAGCTATCATGATAGGCGGGTCTTGCTTTAATATAATGGTAGGTTTGGGTGTGAGTTCTTGGATGTATGGAAGAGACCTGTGTCTTACGATTAGTTCAAGCTCAAGTTCGGTATTGCTCCTGTTATCAGTATTATTTAATAGTTGTTGGTGGAAACTATTTTCATTGATATTGGGGTTATCTGACATCGTAAGTATCAGTTAATTTAAAAGGCTGTATGTTACGTCTTTTCAACAATAAATTAGCAAAGGAATTTTAATTAAATACGATTCCTTGTTCGTTATTTTAACTGAGTCTGAATATTAACGCAACGTTGCGAAATACTCTCCATCCCACTTCGTTTGGTCAAAAAACCTGATCTGAAAGTTGTAACGTTATTTTTTTGAGAAGAGGCATGATTTGACAACTGTAGCTCGATGATTAAAAATTATCCAAGATCCTTTGATATGCAACCAAATTAGCTCTTTACTTAGCAACTCCACTTAACTTTATATTCACACATTTTATACAATTCACCTCCCCGGGAGCCAGAATAACATTTTGACATGGCTCGTTTACCCCTAAGGCCAACAGGAGTCAGGTAGTGAATGTAAATATAAATTATAACCTCTAACAGGCCACATGTAATTAGATATCAGGAATAAGCCGGTGTAACAGGACTGGTGTCGCAAGGGATAGGGATGTTGTCCCTCATTAAGGGTTAAGTTAATAGTTTCCCTTCCTTTGTGAACACATTTCTGGTTCATGAGAGTTTATGTGAGCGAACTAGCTTAGACACGAATAACGTCAGATAAGGCTCCGGGAGATTAGGAAGTGATGCAAGAACGAACTTATCTTAGCTAGGATTGTGTGGACTATGTAGAGAACAGGTAATCTAGGAATTCTAACCTCCAATTATAACACATTGTCGATAAAAGAACCGATGTACTCGGAATGTCGTCACAGGGGATATGATAGATTAACACGTAGTCCATAACTAAGGGTTGAGCCCTTAGGTTGATCTCCCTTCCTCTGTGAACACATTTTTGGATGAGAGGTTAGATTCATTAGGAAAATTCGGCTCAAAGTCTAGTGAGAAGTATGGGCGACTTTTAGGAATACATAGTGAATTTGGTACAGTAACAGTACCAAAGGAAATTTGGATAATTTGATTAATTTATATCTATTCCTAGAAGTTAACGGTATGCAACCATTCATACAAGTAGTTTTAGTTCGCTCATACAAATATGTCTCTCTTTCTCACACGTGATCCGGATTGGTCGATAGCTAGGAAAATTTATTTGTGTTGGTAACGAATATTCGTTAAAAGTTTACAGTAATACCTTCTCGAATATTCGGTTGGTTTTTATAGAAGAAATGGATAGTATAAAAGTGGCAGGTTCCCCTGTCTCGCTCTTCTTTTGGGTGATTTCCGATTCCGAGTATTAGTAGGAGTATTAGTGTTATTGCGATCATTGTCATTATTCCGAGTGTTATTCCTAGTGTTACGGAGAGTATTATCGTTAGTTCGAGTGAGCACCAGCAAATCTTAATCTCCGAGTTAAGTCAAGTTGAGTTCAGTGAGTGCGCGGACTTCGGAACCCCTTTACGATTGGTCACGGAAACAGTGTTTCGTGGGCTGACGGGTGACAGCAAAGTGAAGTCCCTCCGTTCCGACTGTTCCGTTGTCAAGAGATCTCCATCGTTCGGTCCTCTTCCCAACCCGAAGACACCACCGTTCCGACCAAAGGGGGCCCAGAGCAGCCGTTCCAGCCGGGTGTCCGAGAGGCCGAACTTCCGAGTATCAGCCCACATAACACATTATATTCCTGGGATATCCTATCAATGTCCTATAGAAGTCTGAATATCCAGTATTTTGATGGGATGTTCTGGGAATGTTTCACTATATAAAAACCAGGAATATCTGGGTAAACTATTCCATCAACATCCCTTTAATATCCTCAAATTAAATATAAAATAAGTTAATCTAAATCCATTTATTTAAATATGATTCAATAGTTTCGTTAAGAAAAGATGATAACAACGCCAATCTCAATATTCTATATACTATAACGTTTGTACATATATCAATTGTCTCATCACAAATGTGTGAATTTATTTTAATCGTTGTTACCAACGGACACATTCTCGAAACAACGCCACCACACATCCGATATTAAATGCACAAGCCATATATTAGAAATCAAATCTATCGCGTTTGAATCTTTTCCTCCAAACCAGAGAACACAGAACAGTGACATGTGCCGCATACGTCTATGCTTATGCTCTATGGCTTAAGCTTATACTTCCACGTTCCGTTCCAAGCTGTGCTCGATATACGTCAATACGTCAGCTGCCATTTTGTTTTGATATCTTCTCTTTTTGTTTGGCATCATAGCGTCGTTAGCGTTCAAGTTCGATAAGCAAATCAATAACTTCAATAATAAGAATGAGGCACGTATAACACGTAATACGCTGTTTTTACATTAGGAATTGGGTCTGGAGACCAAATATAGTGTAAGTAGAGTACAAAAGTATTAGGTTGCGTGTAAGTTTAAGTGAAACTTTGGCTAAAGTGTTGTTAGTATGGATCCTGCAACGAAAAGAAAACTGTTAAACAAGTATCATCAACGGTATAAAAGATCAAAGCAGAATTTCTGTGATTTTAACGAACAATCAGGTGCTTATTCTAATCTAGCCGGATCATCTACCTCCACTGCAGTTGAGATTTTAAATAATGATGATCTGCCATCATCTAGTGATGCTAGTGTATCAAATTCTGAGCACATTAAGCTGGAAGACTCAGAATCTGATGAGCTTTCAGGTGATGGTGCTCCTGCTGTATCTAATAAAGTCTCTAAAGAGGGGTATGTGAATGAGACTCAAAATATGTCTTTTAGTTTTAATGAAGAGCATTCTAGTTGGGCTATTAAACACAATATTGATCATTGTGCTTTGTCAGACCTTTTGCGAATTTGGCAACAGAGAAACATCGATGTCCCAAAAGATGCTCGTACTCTTTTGAAAACTCCCAGGAATACTACAACTCTGTATCAAATGAAAACCAATGCCCCTGGGTATTATTTACATTTATAGGACTCGCAAATTGTGTAGCAAATTTAATTGAATTAGGGAAAGAGGTAGGAGATGCCAAATTCTGTAATGTTTCAAATGTAATACAGCTATGTGTTAATGTAGATGGTTTGCCTTTGTCAAAAAGCTCGTCAAATCAGTTGTGGCCTATAATGGTAAGCCTTTTTTTCTAATAAAAATTTAGTTGACGTCTGTGGGATTTATCAAGGGAAAGAAAAACCTCAAAACTCAAATGATTTTTTAAGATATTTTGTTACTGATGCCAAGCAATTGGTATGTAACGGAATTATGCACAATAAAATGCACTATGATGTGCAAATGTTTATCTTTATTTGTGATGTTCCTACAAAATCTTTTATAAAATGCACAAGGGGGCATAGTGGGTAAATGTCATGCACGAAATATTATGCCGAGGGCGTTTTTAAAAAAAAACAGGGTTTGTTTTCCGGGAACAGATGGGTTTCGACTACGGACTGATGCATTATTTCGAGCCAAAGATCAGGATAGTCACCACACTAATACTAGTATTTTGGAGGAAATTCCTGGTGTAGACATTGTACAATCCTTTCCTTTAGATTATATGCATCTGGTTTGTTTAGGGGTTGTTAAAAAACTAATTAATAATTTGTGGCTGGGAGGTAAGCCACAATATAAGCTTGCCAGCCAACAAACTCAGCAAATATCTTTGTTGCTTCTTTCTTTTTCAAAAAAAGTACCTATGGAGTTCGCAAGAAAACCAAGATCACTGTTTGAGGTAAAACGATGGAAAGCAACTGAATTTAGATGTTTTCTATTTTATACTGGAGTGGTTGTTTTAAGAGGTCATGTAGATAGTGCAATTTATGAAAATTTTTTATCTCTACATGTTGCCCTTTGTTGAATCATTTTGTTAATACGTTTGCAATTATTTATGGAGCAAAAAACATTTCTCACAATGTTCATAATTTGTTGCATATAGCTGATGATGTTGATATGATCGGAAGCATTGAAATTTTTTCTGGATTTCCCTTTGAGAATAATATGCTCTTTTTAAAAGGAATGATTCCTAAGAGTGATCAGCCATTGCAACAAATTGCTAATAGAATCTTCGAAAAAAAAAAGAAGTCTTACTAAATAATAAAAAGAGAACTATCGCAGAATTTCCAACAATAAAGGGTGAACATACAAAAGGTCCACTTATTGACAATGTGTTAGGCATCAAGCAATTTCAACACATTTATTTCAAAAAATATCACAGTTAACTTGTAATGAGACAGATAATTGTTGTATGCTAAAAAACAAAACGATTATAAATTTAAAAAATACTGTAAGTTCTGATTCTAAATATATGATAATTGGTCATAGATTTAGAACTCTAGAGTGTTTTTATGATTCTTCCTGTGATTCAACTAAGTTAGTGATTTTTTTAGGTAGCAATATGGACCCTCTTGAAGCATGGCAATTATCTGAAATATCTCAAAAATATATGAAACTGCCATATCAAAACAAATCTGTCTTAATACCCTTAATTCATACCAGTTCTTAAGTTAATTAATTAATACGGGTCATAGTTTGTAGTGTATTACTCTTGTTCTAATATCATTTCCTTTAGAATAGTTACTCCGAAGGAAAACAATTTTTGAAGCTAGGTGCAAGAAATTTATTATGGGATCTCCAAAAACTTGGACGATAGTAAATTTCCTTGAAGATAATACTGTTGAGGCAGTCCCAACTAAATGGATAAATGGAACAAGGTGTCTGTGGCCTTTGTTGGCACCAGAAAAACTTAGTGCTGCAATAAGAAAGCTGGAGTACAACTCTCATTGGCCATAGAGCACAGTGAGAGTACTAAGATATGCTACATTCAGTAAGTATCAATTTATAACATTAAAAAAACGTATTGTTTATTTAAAATTATTTAAGGTGATTATGGTCTGGCTAGGGCAAAAGCAAAAAAGCAGAAGACTTTAGTGGTTTAAACTCAACTGATATGGAGGGATAAGATGACCTCGATATGAGTAAGAATAGAAGAAGAAAGAAGAAAAAAAGGGTTTTCTCTTCTGAATAGGAAGACGGATCGGATAATGACCAAAATTCAGCACGTTTAAAAAAAGATCATTACAAAGTTATTCTTTACCGGATCCACCTCAATGGGTTGAGAAAGAACAAGTAATGGAAGCGACAGAAGACCCCCTATCTAGCGAAAACCGTGGTAAGATTTGCGTACTCTAGGATTTTAACAACCTGTTATAACTATTACATTTTTTTATAATTGTAGCATCCACCACAGTTTTAATGCCCTCTCCCAGCTGTAGCACGTCTGGCCAAAAGACTAATTCAATTGGTTCAAAGGACAAAGAAAAATTGTCTTTAAAACATCCCTCAAATGCAAATGGTAAGTTTTATATTTTTATCCTTAATTTTTTAGCAAATAGTTACTGGCGACAAAAATTATTTTATGGTTTAATAACTGTAAACTTTTATAGAATATATCATATCTATTAGAAGTTAATTTACAGGCAACTTCTAATAAGTATGTCTGTACTACTTATACTATATTTTACTACAATTTAATTTGTAAGAACTTTTGTTACAGATTTATCATTGTTTTCTACATACATACAAACAAAATACTTATATTTTATAAAGTTACCTAACCGATTTTATTTAAAAAGAAGGCTAATGAATTAATATTCCACAGGCAAAAAATGTGCATGCAATTGCTCATCCCTACTATTCAACATTCACAATCTGTTGGTTGACATAAAAGGAACTGTGGATCAATTAGCCGCTACTAGACAGATCTTGCCAGCAACTCCTGGAGAAACGAGGGAAAGTAATATATTGGAGAAAGCCAAACCTAAATTTCCATTAGAAACTGAGGAGGACTTGGAAGCTTTCGAATTTTTTTTAAAACAAGAAAAAAATTATTCTGCTTTGGTTAGTGATATTGGAATAATTGCCCTATACATATATAAATATATATATTTCAGATATTTCTTAGGAAATTTGGTTGCATGAGTGACATTCTAATATAGAGAATGTCACGAATGAAATTAATTTTATTAAACTGGTAGTTTTTATTTGTAATACGAAAATAATATGTGATTGAAGCAATCAATTTTTAACATTGAAGGATAAATTATTCTGGCCATTTTTTAATGGAAAAATGTTCCCTTATCTCATACAAACTTCATTTCATTGGCATTTTTAATTTTGCATTATTTCAGGTCACTTTTTTCTCCAAAATGGGGGAAATTTTTTCTCCACTCCAACCTATGAATTTATGAAAAGGTGCCTTGGTCCTGTATTGAATAATAATTTGGCATTAAAGTATTCCTTTATAGGAAGAAAAGGAAAAAAGAGATTTGACACATTAGCTTTGTGTAAAGCAATAATTGGTAATTATTATTTAGGGTATTTTAACAATCCCATTGTATTTTCCATATAGTATTTCGAGTTTATTATAATTTTTTCACTTTAAAAAAAATTAAACGGCAAATTTTAATATTAATTTATTTCCGTTACAATTATTAATTTTACGTTATTTTTAGAAGCTGCTGAAATTGGTAATGTGGCAGAGAATAGGAAGCTGGCGGAAGGAAGTGTTGCAATATGGCTTAGAAAAGCTCCCGAAAGGCAAGCTATATATAGTGATGCAAGGCATATAGTGATTGCCAACAACTAAAAGTAATGAAGTGAAGCGCTGTGTGCACATTCAGGAATGAAGGTGATGACAGAAAGGCAGTATCTTTAAACCTTAGAGTTTTAAACTGTTAACGAGGTCACCTTCCTCAATCGAACATGAACTGCCGTTGATTGCTAACGACGGCGCCACCGAACAATTGTCTCTTCAAGACAATTGTTCGTTTTAAAATTTAGATAGGTTAAGTTTTAATAGGGGTGATGCAAACCACGCCCGGTGGGAACTGATATCCTTCCCTGCCTCCCCCAATAAGTCGTCTTTTTTGTGTTTGTACAAATAACTGCAATAGTCTTTAGTCAAATCAATCTGTCAACCTTTCGAAAAACACAATTAAGGTGTTACAAAAGTTTTAACATTTTAATTGTTGTGATGTTTATTTTTCTAGTATCTATCTTTAGCTGTATTAGCTATCTTTTGGCTAGTGTCATGTTCATCCTGTGTTATGTTACTACAGGATATATATTATTTCATATACTCTGATGATTATTTGACGACTAGCTTTAGATTGATTACCTTTTATTTAGATGCTTAACTTAGAGTTTTTAAAGATACTTTTATTTTTCGTAAAATGGATGTTGCAATATGTATGAACCATAAAATATGTAGTTCAAACACCATGTATATTTTTTGTAATATATCCCTGTGCAATGAAAATTTTTCGTTTTTTTTTTTCTTAATTCTACCTTAGTACCTTAGCAGTATATTTTTAGGACGTTCTCTGAATGTTCTCTGTAGGTTCCACCAAAATACAAAAATACTGTAGCAATATTGGGAGATATTCATGGAATATTTAGGTGGGACATTACAGGAATGTCTATTTTGCTGACAGGGGCTTTTCCCAGAATATCCCAGGAATGTATCAGGATTTGAGGGGACATTCCTGGTATGTTTTAAATATCCGAGTTAGTGTTCTTGGAATATTCCGGGAATGTTTTTGTGTTATTAGGGAGCCGTCCGGGGGATTCGAGTCTTCACCCGATCCAGTCTCCGTTTAGGAGAAGGTCAGCCTCCATGATGTCGTCTGCGGTGTCATCAGCACCTCTCCAGGAGTCCAGACTCCCGTCTCCAGACACGACAGTGCTCATCAGCACATGATGGCCCGAGCCATCATTCGATCCCGGCAGGAGGTAGCCGCTCGACCGAGATCGGCAGATGGCTCCGTGGAAGTTCTTTTAACAGTCAGGTAAGGGAAAATCGATTGTACGATAAGTTGGTTGCATATTGCATATCTGAGAGTTGGGTACTGGCTATTATATTCATTTATTAGAGTTGCTTAAGTTTCATTCAACGAATCTAACCTCAACCTCTCTCTCGGATTCGTTTAATCCTTCGTCAAGGTATGTGAGACGTTTGATAGCTGTGAGACATTGATCGACTCCCCTCAACAACTAGAGGGGGCTCGAAATATCAGTCAGGGCCGGGCTTTGTTTGTAGTTGTTGGCGCCCTGTAACATCGAGTGTCTGGTCGTATGGTAATTCATCCACGACCACTTACCGACGAATTGAGCTAGTCGGGCCTCATTATTAAGACCGTCTAACTTTTTAGTAACGTTGGTAAATTTAACGTTGCAAAGTGTGTGCGATTAGAGTCGAATGTTTGTTTACTTAAGGGGACGTGTAGTAACCTTTACAAGGGACAATAGCGTCACGGCGTCTCCATTGTTCCATGACGAAAACTATAATCGGTAGGAATTTGAGATTTTGATAGATTAATATTGTACTATTAATGTTATGAGTTATGAGTTATGAGTTTGGTCAGCTTGAACGAGATTCTCCTGTTAGCTTAGCTGCTATCACCATACATAAAATGCAAAACACTAAAATCTGTCTCGCTTTGGCATTGAAACCTTTTATTATCTATTTCCGTTTTGAGAATAACTGGTGAAGAAGGAGAGCGGCACACATGATCAATCTGACTTATGGTGGGAGAAAAGAAATTGTAAAAGTGGGGTGTTCAGAAAGCCGGCGTAGGTCAAGAGTCGAGAAAGAGAAAAGGTTTTGAGTTCAATGATTGGCTGTCACGTCACTTCCGGTCAGAGGACCGGATATTAAGGGATTATTCTCAAGAGGGGATGACACGGAGAGGACTAGTCTCGGAGACCCGAGTGGATTTGGATGGCTGGGCCGCTTTGGCCCAGTTATCTAGTTTTTTGGGCGTTTTGGTAATGTTTTAAGTCAGTGAGATCCGGTCCGGGACTTTGAAAGCGTTTAGATCGGTAATTTTGACAAACTTTTGTTTGGAGAACCCCCAAAATCTGAGGGGCCTATGTAATAGTACTGTCCTTTGTAAATCTGTTTGGTGAATTCGTGGTTCGGTCCGAAATAACGTTAAACTGCTTGTTGATTGGTACGCTTCTTTAACAACAATAAAACGGATTATGTTTGTTTGGATACGCGACTCTCGTCGACCGTGCGTTGATACGCGCTAACACGAGCTCTTAGTGAGCTGAGCACGTGTTCATCGGACTTTAAGGGGAGAAGAGATCAACGTCGGGGGCAGCTCTCTAAAAGGGCCGCACGTAGAGAGATCCTTGGAAGCAGCAAATTGCAGGGCGCCTAGGGCTACTGGTAATCAGTGTTTGTGATAAGCGCTAGTGCACAGGCATTTATTGAACAACAAGTCCTTTTAAAAAACGTTTAATCGATCGATCCACTGTTTCCTCATTATCAGACTTTGTAATTTAGGTATTACTAATTTGCGTCATTTAGTTAAGGTAATCTGTTACTTCCTGGCACAGTTGTGTTGTTTGTATGATATGATGAGTAATAATTACTAATTTGTCTTACAATTGAATTACGTACGATCTAGGAAAATCGTCCGTATTTAATGCATTAACGTTGGTATCTGTATCGGATCGATATATTTGTAATTTGCAAACTATTGGACTTACCTAATGAAACCGCAATAATCTAAATATTGATTTTCTTTCGACCCGACCCGGAGATGCTAATTCGCTAGCCGGCATTGCGAGGTAAATCACATGAAGTAAATAATAAACGTTACAAGGCGTCTAGGAGAACCGTTTTCCAACATTACAGTGTATAGTCCTCTCAGGTTATTAGACCTCAACGTATCGGTGTTATTAATATGTAGATAGATATTCCATAAATTGTGTTGATTTTTCGTAAAAGTTAATTGAACCCACGATTTAAAGAAAACCTTTGTCAGACACGATGACCAATCACTAATCTACAGAACCTTAATTAATCTCCTAGAGTTCACCTTCCCCTTGACTTCCATTTGAAATTCGGACGAAGTTCGCTGTTACACGACAGCTCAACTCCGCATATAAGAGTTTCCCTTAACTTTCCCCCCGACACAATTTCCATTTTCGATCGGGCCAAATAGTAATTAATTCTCTCGCCTTTTATCTCGCCCGACAAATACAATTTCCCCTCATTAATTTCAATTCGATGGCAACTGTCAAAATTCTTGAGAGCAACCTACCCCCCCACCCACGCGCTTTTTCTTTCCCGTGACGAGATCTCGTGCCGTCGCACGGCGACCCTCTTCAGACGGCTGCGACAAAGAGTTTTCCAACTTTTCATCTCGTCTTAACGCCTTCGAGATGAATCGTTCAGAAATTAAGAAGCCCGATGGATGATGGAGTTATTAACTTCGACGGGGAAATAAGTTATCGGGGCAGAGAAGTATTCTCTCGGAAGTTTGACGTTCAGCGTTCTTGCGAGCAATTCATTCACTACCTGAATTATGGAATAGTACATACAAGGTTTTGACTTTAGTGGAAAGTAGGCAAAAATATATATCGCCAAAAATTCGAGACTTTTTTTCCGGATATTGTTTTAAGATACAATTCAGACGGATGGATAAAAGGGTAATTTCAGTTTATAGTAGGAACATATAGGAGACGTACTTACTGTATGATATGGTACTGAAAAAAATTAAAAATTTCGCAGTAACTAGTATCCACTTCACGGTTATCAAACTCAAGCCCACCTGCGTGGCGAGGTATACCTACCCTCGCGATAAATGAATTTTATGACGCACCGGCTTATCGCAAGAAGTTAAGGGTCTATTGTGTCTTAATGCTTTTATTGTAGGTATTTTGCCGCCGAATTTCGAGCAGCTCTCCGAGAAAAAGGTAAATGAAGGGGCGTATTGAAAACAATTATAAAATAGAATTGAAATAAGGTAAATTTTGTTTTATGAACAGCAATTATATATAAATAGTTAATATTCTACGAATGTTGCGAAAAATGTTTAACAGATCAAAAACATATAGAAAACATAGTTGTGATTGGATGATACCATTTTACCATTGTGTTTGATTAATTTTAATTATTATTCTTCAGACGTAGAACTGTCGTCATTCCGTATGGAAATAAGGTGTGCCCAAAGTGTTTCATGTTCATTCTCTTTGGAAAGTGTATGACTTATACATGCGGACCATTCGTCTGCCGTTATTATTTTACACTGTTCATCAATTACGTTTATGATATCGTTATTGACATTCGGGTTTTGATTATTATGTCTTATTCAATCTTTTAGTATTGTCCAAATCAATTCTATCGGATTAAAAACGCAATAGTATGGTGGTAATCGCAAGATAGTGTGCGCTTACTGCTTTGCTATCTCATCAATGACATACGTTTTTGAAAAAGATTTTGTTTTTAAAACTCCAATAGTTGCGCAGCATTCTTCAAAAAACATATGTTCTATTAAAAAAATTCTGATTATCAATTTTCCTACTATTCGAATAAAAAACAATACTATAAAACAACTACGCTATTTGGAGATAGTTTTGGCAATAAAATATTCTCCATCCAATTTTCAAAAATACTGGAGCAGATATCATGTTGGTAATCCAGACAGCATTCTCTAACGTCTTTAGACGATAGCAGTAAACAGTCCGGAACCCAACCATTATGCGAACCGCAATGTAAAATTGAGATTCGTTTTCCCTTAGAAGAGGGCACGTCCCATCTACTTTTACCACAAAGATTTTTCAAAATCACTGCAGTAAATGAAAAGTACTCCAGATGATTACGCGTTTTCCAAGAAAATATTCTCTCCGACCGACCATCCCTTTGATATTTCGTTAATAAGGACACATTTGCGATCTGCGAACCGCTCGTAATGGGCACTCTTTGAGCTTACCGGACAAAAATACTAAGTACTGCCCATTGTCGTGTCGCGTGCTGACTGCCAAAATGATGGTGCTAATAGTCTGGTAATAAATCTAAACATTGAGTACCTCGAAAAAGAGGAGAAGGTCATAAAATTCATTTATCGCGAGGGTAGGTATAGGTGCACTGCAAGTTCAACAAACTGCCGAATACGCGACTTACAAAATATAAACCCAAGCAGTGGGTAGGTCGGCAGGGCCTCGGTCGCCGTCCGTAACAGCCGTCCTCGCCTCCTTGGAGAAATCATGTAAGAGTCCCATTCGACGTAACGCTCATTTAATTGTATAAATATTTTCATGTCATGTCTTGATATGTGTTCCATTTTGCGCTTTTGATTATTCCACATCCCATTGTATTTAGATACACTAAAATAAATCTATATTTCCCCAATTGTTTTCTCTTCTCCACCTCGAGCTACCCCCTACCGCGCTCTCAGGGTGACTTCATCCTCTTGGTCGTGACGATATTGTCGCGATACAGCCCCAATTAGCGAAAATACGTCACCATCCATGCTAATTCAGCGCCGAGGCGACCTTAAACCGAAGGAGGTTACGCGACGCGCGGGTAAGCGCGGGCATGTTCATAAAACAACCGAAACGTATTTATACGGATCGATTAGATAAATCGATCATCAGTCTGCTAGCACCCTATCACGCTGCCCGTCGGAACGTTCGTCCTTCGACATGCCGCTAATTGGAGGAGTCGCGCGCCTGCTGCCCATCGTCACCCAACAGTAAGCAACCACCTCCCTTTAACCTTTTTCTCGCTTCTTACATTTGCTCATTCACCTTAAGACTTTGTTTCCAATGCTCTCTGCCCTGTTAGTCCAGTGCCTAAATAAATATTTGTCCATGTCGTCATTTGTCTTTTCATCTCTACCAAGCTACACCCCCAAACAGAGCACTCCCCTTGGGCCCTAGGCACTCAGGCGTGTGACAATATGTTTGATACATTGTCACGGGCCTAAGGGCGTATGGCCAAGAGGGGTGCTGTGGTTGAGGGTTGTAGTTCAGATAGATAGATAGAAAACCTAAACAAATTGAATAACAATTATTGAACACTAAAATCAGGGGAAAGAGAAAGTGAGCCTACGATAAGGGACGGCAAGAACAAAGTAAAAATGCATAGATTATCAAAAGCACAATAGGGTAAAAAATAATGAAATAATGTTGTATATATGTCATCAGGGGGCCTGAATGGGTAGCTGGTAAGGGACTCGCTTTGCAAAGGATATCTCTCTTCAGAAAGGGCAGCAAACGGGCATGTAGGAAAAGAAGCAGCGTCACGGGATGCCTGGGCTGATCACTGATCATCAACGATTCCGATCGCCTTGTATTCATTCCGTTAATCGTGTATATAATTTTTTTGTTATAATTAATACTCCAGTCATCAACGGTAAAATACCGTATTACTTTGGAATTTTGGGAAACAAGGTCGATTTCTTTGAAAATTGGGATTTAGGTAGTATTTATAACGTTCTTCAAAGTTGAACTTGTGCTGAAGTGTGCTTTTTCCCTAGGGGTGGAAACCACCCCTTCTAAAGAGTAAGACATTTTTTAATCAAAATAAACCTGGAAAGCGATAAACTGACCAATTCTAAGTAACTTTTGTTCTATAAAGTTTTTTTTTGGAAAGTTGATATTTTTCGAACTATTCACGATTGAAACTACACAGTTCTCATTGAAAAAACGAATGTTTATTAACAGTTTTTCACCAATACCATGAAAATCTTTCATTTTATCGGAAAAAAACAATCAGAATAAAAATGTGGCTAATAAAAAACAAAGAGATACGTTTTTGAATGATCTCTATAAACCTAATAAGGGTTGAGTTATTGCTCGTATTTCATTCATCAATGGTAACATATCGTATTATTGTGTGGAATTTTGGGAACCAACGTGGATTTTCATGAAAATTTGTACTTAAGCTCTACTTACTCTCTTCTTCAAAGTACGGCATGTGCCGAAGTGTGCTTTTTCCCTAGGGGTGGAAACCACCCCTAAGGGTTGTAATTATCGGCCCCTATGTATTTATTATTATGAGAGGGTTTTAAATAGAAGATCTACTTACTGGCCAAAGTATAGATACCGATATTACGTTTGGGTGGGATTGATTGAGGAAATTAATTATCTTTAGAAATTAACTGGTCCCTTAGTGAAGCATGGGCGCGGGGCTTCGCAAATGCCCGCTTTAATCGTGCTCAAAAACAAATGAAACGACTGAAGAAAACAGAAAATAATATTATCAAAATAAATAAGTTAATATAAGACAAAAAATTTATTCATCTCACTAAGTCAACCAAATTATAATATTTAACACAACCCCAAGTCTAAGATTGAACAAAACGAAATCAAATCTAATTTAATTGGTTACCAGACAAAACCCAACAAGACTACTAAACACAAGTGTCAAGGTAAAATCTCCCTTAAAACCCTTAATGCCCCTGTATATGAAATGCTTGTACCTACGTGATAATGAGGACAGTGACTTTTCCAAAATTCCAATAACCAAATTTATCGAGATTGCACAACTGTCGGTACATCGGTGTCGGTTACTTAGATCTCGGCCCGGTACTCGGCCCTCCGTCGCTCGGCGAACAAACTCTAAATCTCTCTCAAAGTGTTAAGGCCCTAGCGTAAGACAAATAACTCACCAATTACGCCTCTCGCGTACAACTCTAACACTGTCAAGATTGATGCCCTCGATCGACAACTCTAAACTCCAGAGAGATTACGACCCTCGCTTAAACTGCAACCTCCAAAATCTCCTCTCTCGCTCAACAACTCTCACTCTTGAGCGAGTACGACTCGTTAAGCAACTCTAGACCTCTCCAGATACTTACGACTCTTTCGTAATAACTCTTTGCTCCTCGCTTCGCCCTCACGAATGAAACTCTGACCTTCTTCACGGCCCTAGACCTTAGAAACAACTTCTATCTCGTGATTTCGCCTTAGCGAATCCAACTCTAATATTCCTCACGGTCCCCGACCTAAAAATAACTCTTACCCTCGACTTCGCCCTTGCGAGTCAACCTCCAATAATCATCAAGGTCCCCGACCTGAAAATAGCTCCTTACTCTGGACTTCGCCCTTTGCGAGTCAACCTCCAATAATCGTCAAGGTCCCCGACCTGAAAATAGCTCCTTACTCTGGACTTCGCCCTTTGCGAGTCAACCTCCAATAATCCTCAAGGTCCCCGACCTGAAATAGCTCCTTCTCTTGATTTCGCCCTTGCGAGTCAAACTTCAATAGTCCTCAAAGGTCCCCGACCTGAAATAGCTCCTTCTCTTGACTTCGCCCTTGCGAGTCAAACTCCAATAGTCCTCAAGGTCCCCGACCTGAAATAGCTCCTTCTCTTGACTTCGCTCCTGCGAGTCAAACTCCAATAGTCCTCAAGGTCCCCGACCTGAAATAGCTCCTCCTCTTGACTTCGCCCTTGCAAGTCAAACTCCAATAGTCCTCAATGGTCCCCGACCTGAAATAGCTCCTTCTCTGTAACCCACGACCGGACGGAGTACGGTCCCCGACCGTCTCTTGGTTCGGCCTCTGACCGACCCCCTGGTCGGCCTCTGACTGACCCTCTGGTCGGCCTCTGACAGACGACTGACTCCAACTCTTAACTTTCCTCTTTCCAAGAGCCCTCGACTCCCCCTACTCCGAGTACCAAAATTCGATCAAAATTTACCTCCCAATTTGTGATTGGTCGAAATTCCTCTACTGAACGTATGAATAACCGCGTTACGTCATAAAGTCCGCCTTCTTAATTACTTAAGAGTTTTATCCGATTTTGCTTATTAGACAGAAGTACGAAGCAGAGTCCGATTTTCGACCTCGATTATTGTTACCAACTCAACGCATCCAAGTCAGCTGTTCCGGCGTTATTTTGCGAAATAATAATATTAGTATGTTCTAATTACCGACTTACGAAATGAGGGTAAATCACGTAGCGCTTGAAGTCATTTCATATACAGGGTGTTTTTTTCCTAATGTCCCAAAATCTAATCAAATGTTAAAAAAAATCCCTTAAACACCCGCAGGGTGTTACAGGGTTAAGAAATATTTTAATCAAAATAAACCCGGAAACCTATAGATTGACCAATTCTGAGTAACTTTTGTTCTATAATTTTTTTTGAAAAGATGATATTTTTCGAGTTATTCACGATAAAATTAAATATAATGTAACATAGTACCATTTCAAATTATGAAATAGCAAAAAAAACTTGGTTTTTCAAGCTAGAAACTTTTTAAAAAATGCATTTTGTAGAGAATTCCAAGCGATATATCATCAAATTAGTTAAAAGTTTTTACAATGCGTAGTTTTGAAAAGCGGTGCATTTAAAAGGCTTGGATGAGGTATAATTAGTACGCGAATGCAAACTTCGAAACGCCATATCTCCTTCATTTTTATGATACAAAGATAAATAAAATAATCTGAATTGTCAGTGAGACAAACCCTGCAATTAACATTTGAAACAGTTTTTATATCTGTAATAGTTTTTAATTTTCTTAGAAAATGCCTTTTTTCCAAAATTACGAAAATTCAATTTTCATTTTATACAATTATTTTTTCTAAAGTAAGCACTCTATACCCGTTAAACCACATAGATCTTCAATAACACCTAAGTAAAGTTAAAGGCAAGTGGGTTACATTTAATTTTTATCAGGGTGGTAATGACAAGGGTGTAATTTTTAAATTAAAAAAAAAACAAGAAAGGTGATACGGTATTTTTGTTATAAATCAGTCAATTCTTATGCATAAGACTTATGTCAGTGCTCATTTGAAAGGGTATTTTATGCACTTTAGGAGAGGTCGAATGAGTTATCCCCAAAAATTTTACCATTTTTAAGTTATTGAAGGTTGAATATTTTAAATTTCGGTGTTCTCGAAAAATAACCATCCTTCAACGAGCCAAACCTCAGCCCATGTTAGGTTTATAGAGGTCATTCAAAAACAAATCTCTTTGTTATTTTATTAGCTACATTTTTGTTCTAATTGTTATTTCCGATAAAATGAAAGATTTTCAAGTTATTGGTGAAAAACTGTTAAAAAACATTAATTTTTCATTGAAAATGTGTAGCTTCTATCGTGAATAACTCGAAAAATATTAACTTTACAAAAAAACTTTATAGGACAAAAGTTACATAAAATTGATGAGTCTATCGATTTCCCGGCTTATATTGATTAAAAAATTTCTTACCCTTTAGAAGGGGTGGTTCCACTCCTAGGGAAAACGCACACTTCGGCACAAGTTCAATTTTGAATAACGTTATAAATACTACCTAAATCCCAATTCTCAAAGAAATCGACATTGTTTCCCAAAATTCCAAGCGAAAATGACTGATGACTGGACTATAATTATACGTGCCTCGACGGAAGACTCTTTTGTGAGGTAAAGTTATGTTGATTAGTGTTACTACTGAGAATGCTTATCCTTGTTCTGTACTAAAGGTAAAGTCTCGTAAAGCCATGAGCGCGTCATGTGTTTGCTGTTAGTGTCAGTTAATCCTAATTTTCATCTTCCAATTGGTTTAAACATAAAACTGGTTAACGTAGCAGACGCGATATTGGCTCTTTAGAAAAGTCGCCAGATGTTCACTGATAGAACACTTCAGATCTTCAGCTAAGAGACAAGTGTCTACCCTAGCTGGTAGCCCGAAAAAATATAGGAAATTTTGCTTTTTAAAAGGGACTCTCTTACGAACCACCGTCGAGAGAAGTTCTCCGTTACCATTTTTGCTCATCATTTTATATTTCCGTTCTTGAGTTAAATACAATAGTGACAATCTTAGTCAGTGTTTACTTGAACACTTAATCAATAAAAATTCACACAACATTAAGTCGAGGTGTGAAGTGTGCTTGTCAATCTTGAATAAAGTTGGGGAGTTAACCAGGCATACGTTTGTACACTGGTCATAGTCAACAAAAAGTTTTAAAGGAAAGTTTTAATTTACTTAACGTAGCAGTTTAAAGCAGTTTGGCATTATTCTATCCCATGAGTTTTGTCCCAGAATGACATTTTTTGTAGGAAAAATCATTCATACAATTTAGTCTATTTTCAATATTATAATAAATTATTTGTGATTACTATTTCTCGGTTGGTTGGGAATATTTATTGTGCTCAAATTTTATCGATGTAGCAACATCAAGATCATATTAAGCAATAAATGAAATATGCTCCTAATATTTAGTTGCTACTTTTCGACGTAGCTGAGTCGCGTGTTAATTCCCTAATTATCACAGTTCCTTATGATACGTTTATCAGATTCTATTTATATTTCTCAAAGATATCCTGGAATATTACCTAAACACACCGTTTTAAGTTCGTACATAAAAATCCACATTTAAATCATCGACACTTTTATGGCTCATTACTCTGCATGGTAATCACTGGTAGCACACTCGGCACACGAGTTGTTGGGAAAAAGATTAGGCGCAATAAATTAAAGAAGATTACACTTAATATTAATTGGCACTCTCCCCCACCAAGATTTATTATCAATTTTTACACGAGGATATTGTTCTGCGGGGATCTGTTCATAAAATAGCAATATCGCAATTTCGCAGCTGTTTCTGTTTGTGTAAGGCTAAAGCGCGTACGTTTCAAGTGTGGTGGAGGAGCTTCGTTGTGTTTATTTCGAAAATTCCATGATGCTGTTAGACGAAGTTACGTTAATAAACGTTATTTGCTGGAAATGTTTCAACTATTGGGAATTTGATAACAAAACATTAAACTACCAAGACGAATTAAAATAGATGGGTTACTTTACAGCACTTCTTTCCAATTTGGCTTTTTGTAAAGGATTAATATTTGACCATTGAAATAAGGAAAAATACCCTGTTTAGTACTGCGAAATATCCTGGTATCTATGAAGCGTTCTAGGTAATATTGACCTACGTGTTGTTAAAATTACTTCACAATAGGTAATTAATTACAATACAATTACTTTGAGTAAATTGTAATTAATTACAATTACAATTACAAAATATGTGATTGTAATTGCAATTACAATTACAATTACATTTGCTTTTCAATTCAAAATATCAAAAAACTTTTATTTCTCGTCTGGGAGAAAAATGCTACTGAGGTTTTTTGTTTCCCTTGTAGAAGCGAACGACTTTTGTAAAAAACATATTTTTGAGAAATGTACATAAAAATAGTTATATGCAAAAAGTTTGACATTTGACAAAGACGTTTGACAAAGAAATTTTGACATTTGTATTTTTTTAACGCCTAGTTTAACGTATCGATACAAAATTAGGAACAAAAATCAGTAGGTCGAATATCTCGGTCAAGTTCGCTAATGGGCCAAATCGGTATAGCGGTTTCAAAATGGCGGCGTGTTACTTTAAAAAAAAACACAAAAAAACTTTTATTTCGCGTCTGAGAGAAAAATGTTACTTAGGTTTTTTGTTGCACTTATAGAGGCGAACAACTTTTGTATAAAACATATCTTTGAGAAAAGTACAGAGAAAAAGTTATTTGCAAATAATTTAAAATTTTGACGTTTGTATTTTTTCAAACCTCGTATGCATTTTTTGACACATCGTGTTATATTATTATATATCCTACCCACTACCCATAAATCTACCTTTCAGTCTTTCATGCCCTGTTTTTTTTTAAGTAAATTCGCAAAAAAGTGTAAATTTACCCTTCTTTTTACGAAATTTTGTAAAAAAGTGTAAATCTCTGCTTTTCCGTAACAAAAGTGTGAATTCAAACTTTTTCGTAAAAAAGTGTAAACTCACTTTTTTTACGGAAAAGCTGAAATTTATACTTTTTTTACTAAAAAGTGTGAATTCAAAATAAAAATAAAAAAGGTTGTACTTGATGTGGCCCATCTACGCTACAAACTGCTCCAACAAAATATACTTGTTAAAATTATAATAGGTAATTATGATTATGCCATAAGGTCAAAAAATGAATAGTTACAAAAAACTTCGTTGTTTAGGATTAATAATAGGATAGTTAAAGATAATCGTTAATGCTAAGCACTGGTTGGGACAGTGATAGAGTTGCGTTAGTGAAACCAGGTAGTCAGAACCCACAATAAGCAACTTTAAGCTACTTACATAATTGCCTACTAAAAATATTAAAAAGCATTTTTGTAGAATGTAATTGTGAAAAGTAATTGAAATTGTAATTGTAATTGTACCGAAACGAGTAATTGAATTACTAGTCAATTACAATTGGAAAGCAAGTAATTAATTACTGCTTCAATTACAATGAAAGTAATTCAATTACTTTTTTAAGTAATTGTAATTAATTACTTAACAACACTGCCTACAGGAAGAGATTCTACCACTTTTCTGCGTAAGATTCGGTCACATTTTTTATCTATTAACAATTGAGTGTAATAAATCCAAATGAAACAAGCTCTAAAATGGCGTTGTATAAATGTTAATAAACAAATATCTTGCTTAGAAATTTGCAACATAAGGAAAAAATAAAAATAAATAATAAATCTTTAAAATGATTATAATTTGTTTATATAACAGACAATTTCTTTGCAATAGCATAAGTCAGACAATACAACTGTACAGATACCATAAGAAAGAAAGAGAGCCGAACTATTAATATGAATCGAATACAATAAAAAAATGTTCTTTCTATTGCAAAATCATTGTACAAAAATATTAACATCTTTAATTATAAACATTTAAGGGTCACTTTTTCCTTATTGCCCAAAAATAAAATATTTCTTCATATTGTGAAAGCTGGCAATTTGAACACCAATTTTAAGAAAGTTGCTCTAGGGCAATAGGGCCGAAGGTAGCATTTTTTTAAATTCATAAATAATTTATTGACTTTTTATTTAAAAATTATTATTTGGAATTTCTGCTATTTTTCATACGTGCAATAATTTTACGTTTTTCCGCACTTTCGTCAGAGTAATTTCACTTTTTTCCTATTTTCACAACTTGGAATAATATTGTAATTTTCATATTTTTAATGCTTAGAATAGCTGTACTATTCCGCATTTTCGACATTTAGAAATATATTATATTTTCCGTATTTTTAGGCACACAATAATTTGTATGTATATATTTGTATAATTTTATATTTTTCCATTGGTTAATACTTATAATAATTTGGAATTTCGGGCCTTTTCGATACTTAGTGTAATTTTATATTTTTCACCTTTTCAGAACTTAGAATAATTGTTTCTTGCTTCTTATTTATTTTCAAATAATTCACAAAATAAAACTGCGATCTGTTTCCACACCAAGTACCGTTTGGGAATTAAAAATAATAATCTCGAATTTATAAACCGGCCGTTCACTCTGACACTTAAATCTCTAGTCCGAAATAGTATAAAAACTTGAAAACAAATAGTTTTTCCACAAAATGTAAAAATTACTTTACCTATATAATGTTGCCGTTACCAAACCGTAAACAAACTAATCTAAGTATTTTCCGTCTTGTGTGTTTTATTCTTAAGGACAGCCCTGGCATCCTCCTAAGTAAGTAAACTACCTAGGGATGTAACCAAGAGAGAACACCCTACAAATCTGGCGCCCGAGCAAAGCAAACAGTAAATCCGTATTGTTGAACTCCGTCCAAGCGCCAAACTCTACAAGTAACTAACCCTTTGAAAGGCCGTTACAATAGAGATAGTGATTTCCTGAAGTAATTGCACGTTTTGTATATATATATATATATACCGCTTTAACTTATTTTCGCTTTAAAACACACTTAACCGATTTTGCTAGTTAGCTGCTTTATTAGTTGTGTAATTTTTTAGACTATATTGAGTATTACTGTATTTACTATACAAACTTGGGTTAGTTTGCATCCCGCTTTTGCTGTACATAATACATCACTATTTCCTGTGAATGATTCAGTTAGAGTTGCCGAAAATAAACTAAGTTACTGAGGCCTTGTATCCTGTGGTCGTGGTTAAATAAGCTAATTTAACCAATTATTTATAAAAATTATAAAATATGAAGTATTCATTACCTAATAGATATCAAATCAATCAAATAAAATCTATACAAATGTTGGTATTTATAAATTTAAAGAGGGTATCCTAAATTTTATTACACATCTACAATTCATATTGAAATTTCAAGCTGTTATAAATCCTCCAGCTTAGTTACATCTGTCAATGAAACAAATGCTAGGCATTAATCGAGAGATTTAAATAATCGGATGATCGGTCCTTGAATAATTGTAATAATCGAGTGATTCCATAATCCAATGCTTTGTTAATATTAATTTACTTTTTCCTTGAGGTTTACCGTTTCTTGTTATTTTTATTAGTCAGTCTGGTATCATCCGACTTTGACACATGTTCATTCCAAAATCTTCTTTTAAATTGAAATTTTGAATCAATTGATGTTGTAACGCGCTTTGTGCGGTTACTTGGGAGATTTGGCGCTGGGACGGATTTCGGGAGTTCGGAAAAGGATTTTAAAAGTCGGTTTTACGGTTTTGCTCGGGCGCCAGATTTTTAAGGGATTTCTTCCTCGGGAATATGCCTGGGTAATTTACGAACTCAGGAGATTACCAGGGTTGTCTGTAGGAATGAAACACACGCTCCAAAAAAGAAAATCTAAAATTATTTTATTCCCAATCGGTAGTTAAAACAATGCGTACGACTAACACCTGCTTAGGTCGTCGAACGGAGGTCGGCAAAAACTTATTTACAATTATTTATATATCTCGGAAAGGAAACACACAAATGCGAAAATATAAAACTATCACAGTTGGAGAGAAATAAAATTTTATTCTAAATTAAATCGGAAAAATCGAAAACTATTTAACTAAGCGAAAATGCGGAAACGGAAAATTACAATACTTTTGCAAAAAATAAAATTAAGATCTGGAATATGAAAAACCCTCTAAGTATTGAAAATGACAAAACGGAAAATTATCCTTACAATTTCACAATGAAAGAGAAATAGCTACATACGGAGACGATAAGAAAACGTGCAGTGTCTAATATCCAGTAGTGCGGTTTTTACATTAGGAGAGAGTGATAGCGAGAGAGCGAGCGGAAAAATGTGGTGAATTAATTTTTCCCTAACACGACGAGGGAAAAATTAACTCATAGCGGTTCGGAGAGACGGACATTTTCACGATGCTACAGACCACTCACATACATCGGTCGGTAACGGACAATTACATAACATATAACGGTGGAACAATCACAGATACATATAATTCGGTCGGTATTACGTTCACAATCGGTCGGTCTAGATCTAACGGTTCGGTAACGTTCACAATTACATGTATCGGTCGGTAGTACGTTCACAATCGGTCGGTTATGTAACAAATAACGAGTATTTCGGTCGGTTTAAATCTAATCTAACGGTCGGTAACCTTCACAATTACATACATCGGTCGGTAGAACTGAAAACGGATCTCAGAGGCAACGGAAAAATACGGATAACGTAAGGTTTGTCAAAGACAAGTGTTGGTTCTGACCTTGGATTAACTCAGGTACAGGACAGCTGGAGGAGGAGGTTGGCTTAGTTAAATTTAGTCTGGATGTTTAAGCGATGGTGATTGAACAGTGCCTTATCGGCCGCCATCTATCCGAGATAGGTTTGATTTGGCGATTAAGTGTATAGTGGGTGGTCTACCCTTGACTTTCGAAAATCGGCTTCGTTACAATGTGCTAAAAAACTACCATCAAAAATTCTATGAAATCAATAGTGAACATTCAAGGGTTCAATTACAATTTAAAATGGCGGATAATTCGAATATTGCAGATCATTGCAAAATCTGCTTTACTTTACAAGTTAAGGTCAATGCTGTGGTCGATGTATGTACATAGGCGTGACGTCACAAGCGACGCCATGACACCTACGAGTGTTTTGGCACGAAATTTAAAAGTATTCATAAAAGTCTCATTTTAGCTACTAAACATTTGTTTTATGCAGAGGTTAGTTGTTTTTTTTTTGGGAACAGTACATATTTAAGAACACAACACGGTAGTTTTTCAAAATTAGTAATCATGCATATTGAGTGTCAGACATTGACAAAAAACTACTTGATATAACGATTAATGCTGAAGCACCCAGTTCATATTGTCGCGATGCGGCCCCAATTAGCGAAAATAGGTCGCCGTCTAAGCTTATTCAGCACCGAGGCGACCTTAAACCGAAGGACGATACGACTCTCGGACAGGTACGACATCACATTCGTAAACTTCCCGATTGTATTTATACAGCTCGATCATAACGATCAGGGAGTCAGTCTGTTACCTAGTATCACGTCACGCTGCCCGTCTGAGAGCCCGTCCTTTTCGGCATGCCGCTAATTGGAGGAGCCTCGCACCTGCTGCCCTTCGTCACTCTAAAGTAAGCAACCACCTCCCTTTTTTCTCATTTCTTATCATTTGCTCATTTGCCTTGATTTTGTATGATGTTCTCTCCCCTATTTTTTGATGCTCAAATAAATATTGTATGTGTTACCATGCTTTCGTTTTAGCTTCCACCTAGCTACACCCCCAACCAGAGCACATCCCTTTGGACCCTAGGTCCTCAGGCGTGTGACATATGGTGGAGCTGCCGAGTTTCGACCCCTAGGGGAGATTCCTCATAATCTCTCATACCGCCTCTGAGCAATTTACTTTTCCACATCCACATAAAGATTCCGAGTTTCGGCCATTATGGGAATTGGTTTGAATCCCTTTTGCCCCAATAATTACATTTCTTGGTCTCCACCACGATTTACATGTTTTTAGGCATTTTAATTCAAATTAATCATTTTCCTTTTATCTATTGGTTATTTCTTTTTTTTTTCCGAGCGAAATCGTCGAAAATAATTGTTGAAATTCCACATCCTAATTAATCAGCATTTTTATTTAATTCATGGTCAATCGCGCAATTCAAAGTATAAACTTAACCTTGATGTGTAATTCAAGTGCACGTAATATTTATTTAAACATGTTTAGTAATTTCTTTCGTATCTAGGTTACTAAAAACAGGTGAGAGAATGTTAATAATTAAAAATCGATAACTTTCATAACAATTTTATTTAAACTTTATCTTTTTTTTAACTGGTTGCTTACAATATTCCTAGCCCGTTCCCGTATATCCAGCCCTAAACCCTCTGCCCTAAACCCTCATAAAAGGCTCCCCAATGAATTTGTGGCATGTCGTATCCACGTCTAATGCGGTCCATGGCCGAGATTTTAAACTTTGTTCCCGAGATTATTCCCGTCAAGCAAGTGCAGTTCTCCAACCGAGGCGAAGCATCCTACAGGCAACGGTAGTGCCCTTGCCACCACAAGTTGAGGACCAAGAGACGCCTAGCAGCAGGAGAAAGATGGACTGCAACCCACGGGACGAGAGGGACCCGACAGAAGAGGACGAGGGGAACAAGGACGTCTACACCCGCTACCGAAGACGGAAGGGCTACGACAAGGACACGCAGGACCTACAACAAGGGATGGAGGCGTTCGAGGACGTCGACGAGAGACGTCGAACCAGGCAGGGCCGGGACCACTACGAGGCACGACCCTAGAAACAGTCGACAAACCTAACTATAATCCTATAATTACTCAGAATCCTATCCAAAAACCTAAAATTAGTCAACAAACCTAACTATAATCCTATAATTAATCAAAATCCTACCTAATAACCTATAAATAATCAACAATCCCAACCTATAATTAAGCTAAAAACCCACCCATCGCCCTACAATTAAGCATCCCCCTTGTGAACCTAATAGCGAACATCCCGGACGAACAACCTGGACAATATCTAATCTCCCATCCCGTCTAATTCAGTCACAACAAACAGTTATTTACGGTATTAGTGTGTTATGTTGAAAATAAGCCACGCCAGAAGATTTATATATTTATATATTAGAATTTATAGCAAATTCTCAAGTGACTTATATGGAAATATATAGTGGAAATAAAACACGCTTGTGGCATACAATGTTTTATCCAACAAGTGGAAGAAATCTTTTTTTTTGAAATAATTATTAATAAGCTTTGTGATCAAATCAAACCTACTAGCGGCTCATTACCCTATAAATGTCAGAATGACTTGAGAGTGACTTTTTTACATTTTGGATAAAGTAGGTTGTTTGTTTGGTTTCAAGCTTTAAATATAAATACTTTAAATATGAACGTGAGTTATAATCTATAACACACAAGTGTGTTATTTGATAGTTTACTTGTCTAAAATGACATTAATAATGGCAGTCATAACTGTCATGTGTGGAATAAACGAACTAATACTATATTGCCCAATATCAATACACTTCCTTTTGACGAAGACCACATCGAGTGGTGTAGCTTTTACGATACTTTCAGCTAATAGTCTATGACAATAACGATCTGCCTGCAGTGTAAAATTTTCATTATTTAAAAAGCGCACTAAAGCGACAAGTACTACATTAATCTCGCTTCTCTCAATGCCTCTCAAAAAAATTACTTGGTAGCCTGCGATTTATTGCCCACTCGATGTAAAAGACCTCGTCAAATATTACAGGCACATTCAAAATCATTTATAGAGCTGCCAGATATTGTTAAAGGTCCTCCCGTTAATCTCCGAAATTTGTTTGAAAAGGCACAATTGCATATAGAAACTCTAAGGACGCTGAATCGATCTGTGACACATTTTGATGACGTTTTACTGTATCTAATAAGCAGAAAATCAGATAAAGCTGCTCATAAGTATATACGATGATATACGTTTTATTATTATTTCTATTGTTATTGTTATTATTATTATCATGCATATTATTGTTCTCGAAGAAATAATATTATTACAAAATAGCTACTAAATGATGATGCATTTTACAAGACACAAATAATCTCGATTACAACGAAAACAGAACAGCTATTGACTTGTCCAGATTTGTCGTCCTAAACATAATATTACAAATAATAAATAGCACTTAAAATTATGCGAAATGTTTGGCATTCCTTCGTCATACAAAGTGCCAAAAAGGTAGCAGAACTAACCATTAAAAACTTTCTCTGAAGAGAAAAGTCTCAATCTCCCCTGCTGGTGTACAATGTCATACGTCACAATACAATGTTTCATTCCATGAAAGCGCCAAAACGGTACTCATATTAACGTGCTTTTTCTCAGCCCCTATTGGCCACGTGATCCATGCCGCCCTGTCATATATAACGGACTGTTTAGAAGAAGGACTAGTATAAACGATCGGAGAGAAACTATGGGACTTGTGGAAAATGATGGAAGCGCTGAAGTGAGTAGGTATGCATCGTCCACGGCGCAGCTTGTTTGTTGAATAAGCCAAGGAATAGAGCACTTTGTCGTGACAAAATACGCGAGGAAAGTGTGACGTCAGAATTTGATAACCATGGCAACTGTTTCTACACAATTTTTTTTGTATTTTCAATTTTAAGTATATTTTCTAATCGATTTCTTATTTTGTAGTGTAAATTATTAAATTGTGTTATAACTGTATATAACATTACAAATTGAATTCATGGACTGAAATAATATTATTAAGATATACCTCAAGTAGAACGTTGAAAAAATGAATCAATTTGGAAATTTCGTTCGTAAATTAATTTTGGACCGTCCAACCTGTACACAGGTAAATATTAACAACTAAAATGGTACACGTAAAATATGCACTTACCGTGTATTTAAAAAATCAGGATACGACCTCGACCCATCATTTTTCCGGCATTCGTGTAATATTCTCCGCACAAAGATCTCATATTGAGAGCTCCCCCTAACAAAACTCCATTTAATAAATCCTCACGACTCTTCCGAAAATAAAAACCCATAACTGGAAACCGTCGGAAAAAATCAGAGAGAAATGAAAAACGACTCATGCATATTAAAAGCTGACCTTCCTAATTCTATCTTCCATTAAGTGCCTCGGTGGAATTCGCGAGCGCTCTCGGAACGAAAGTAAATATGAATGGGGAATTAAACAAAGAGGCATTCTGCTTTATTTACAAAGAATTGAAATGGAAAGGGGTCGTCGGCTTTTAATCAGTTTCGCGACAAATAATAATAATTTCTATAAATGGACCTGGATGAATTTGAAAATTGGAAAGTTTCCAACGGCGCCTCCTTCAGTTTTCCATTAGGGAAGTTTTCGCGTCCCCTTTCCGCTAACAATGCTCCCCATTAAACAACTCAAATCCAGAAATTATTGTAAGGATCTTCAAAGTTTAAAAAGTTATTTAAAGTCTGTCAAAATAACCCATGGAGTAATAAAATCTTATTATAATTATTGCAAAATCCATACAAGGTGGCATCCTCTAAATTTCGGGAGTTTTATAATGCCTTACGGAATCGCTTTGTATTCTGAGTGACTCACCCGAAACACGTGCGAATATTGTACGTCTGGCTATAGTAAACATACAGGGAATAATCACTCTCTGGCGTACGGTCGGGGAAAATGATACGCAATAGTCTGTAACTGGAAAAATTGTGTGTGTCCTGACTCGCATCGGAATTTGGATTCTTGATGGAATCGAAACAATTCAAAATTAAAACGTCCTCATTAACTGAGAACGGTGCGAATTTTGGGCATTTCGATGGTCCCGGTAAATTCTCTATACTCCAAAACGTATCTCCGTATTTTAAAAATACCACTATAAACACACAGGACTAATGGTTTCCTGGTAAACTCAGGTCTATATTTTGAAATTCAAACTGTCACTGTCTAATTACACACACTTGCACGTCTAGGCAATGATGACTGATTACTGATAAACTAATTTTAAATGAAATAAATGGGTCGATGTTATTTACATAAACACCAGCGATGTTAACGCAAGGATTTATAGCTGCAGTTCCCTTAACTTACCTAGAATTGCCGAGATGACAATATCCGTTGTGGTCTCTTCTTGGAATAGTTTGGAAAGCAAACTTTGAAAATATAACAAGTAAAGATCTTTATTGCGTAAAAAATATTTATTACGCCCCTTCGCAGTCACTTCCTGGTCTGACAAAATTAACATTACTGACGTTAGTGACGGAACATTAGTAGAATCAATGAGTGTGTATTAATCAGTGTAGCTACAAAAAAGTTGATAGTATTTGGTTGTAAAAGTAATTGAAATTTGTATGTAATGCAAGTTTTCACATTTCACAAAATATTAAGTACATGCAAATCTCTCCATACATAATAATATAAAAAATGAATGATTGAATTAATTAAAATTCCATATTTGATCATCGTTATCTGAATCAACAAATTTGCAAGATAGACGTCAAAAATCCAACACATCGTTATAAATTGGAGATATTAAAAATATTACCCTAAAATATTATAAATGAATAACTAGTTCTGATATTACAATATATTATATTAATGCCAAGTTAACAACAAATAAGGTAAAAATGGAAGCGTTTGTAGCGTGTTCATTTTCCAATCGAACGCGACTACCGTCTTTCGCGTTCCGTGTCCAGTTTAGGTTGGTACGTCTCGTGAACTAAGAGCGACAGGCGCTTCGTGAGCTACGTCTCCCTTGTCTCTTCCCTCTTTCCCGCCGGCTGTCTACCGATTTGGACGTTCCGAATCCACGTGCTGTTCGAAACTACACTTGCGTTCATCCGCTCCATTTTGAGTATCTTGTGTAGATTAAAACGCACAGTTCGTTCCGCAAAGGCGTTATCTACAGGTTCCGACGTTCATTTTCGACGATATCGTATTCGCCATATTTACGTGTGATACATAACCCTCCTTCTGCGAGGGTTTTTTTTCTCCCGGGGAGCTACGTTCGTAAGTAGAAGACCACTCACCACAGATACGTTCCTGCCGAGGCTCACTGTTCTCATCGAACTCTACCGCTCTGTTGAGATCTACTGTTCTCTCTGGACATTACCGTTCTCGCTATCGTTTCGTTGAGGGCTACCGTTCCTGTTAAGAGCTATCGTCTCGTTGAGAGCCATCGTTCTCACCGAACCCTACCGTTCCCACTAAGGGCTATCGTCTCGTTGAGATCCACTGCTCTCGCTGGACATTACCGTTCCCGTTATCGCCCCTATCGAAGGACTACCATCCATACCGAGGGCTATCGTACCCATCAAGGACTGCCGTTCCCTTCGAACCCAGGATACTTCTAAGTACCATAACCAGGTTGTATTCTTTTGTTTTTGTTTTGTCTTTCTTAATTTCAAAGTTAGGAGTGCCGCTGTGTTTTTGACCCATTATAAGTGTAATTCATCGTTCATGTAATATTGTTCCGTTACTCAGATACATTCTATTAAACCGAACACACCGGCACTATTGTTGTTTTATTGACTGGTCCAGCGCACAAGACTACCGTTCCTAGTGGTTTCACTAGGTGGCGCCCTATATTTCTTGTTTAGTACCGTTACGATAAGAATTTCTGATTCCGACTCACGACCCTAATGCTCTCCAGGCGAACAGCTGCCGTAAGCTATGTGTAGGTAAGTCAACCTTCGCTACACGTTTCTGAGTTGATAACATTCGCAGTCGTAATGCGTACCTTTTATTAAAACAATTATAACGGTTTTAAGCAAACTTATCATTACATACACGATTATAGCTCATTTATTAATTTCCGTTCATTTCTTTAAGAACGAACGCCTCTGGTTACCGGCGAAATAATCGTTTTATTACTCCACGGGTTATTTTGACACATCTGAAATTATAATAAACCAAACAATAACGTAAGTAAAAACTCTGCTTTCAATTAAAACAAAAACCATTAACACTTATAAATAATATTTATTTACATCAAAGTTTGTACATTAGAAAATCTTAACAAGTTCTTTACATCAACTAGGTATACACACATATATATCCAACTAGCTTAAAAAAAACCTCGTAGTTTTAGCGTAGTAATCATCAGGCGGAAAACTTTTACATCTTACGTTTACTTATATAAGTTTCGTCTATTCTAATGTATAACGAACGAATTAATATCACACTTTTCAAAATTAAACAAAAAGAAAGACGACGCGACGGTTCCTCAGAGCGGAAACATGACTAGAGTTCAACATCCAAGCGAATTGTATTTACAACGTCCTGGAAACACTGAGGGTAGTTTATAACCTTAGGGTTGCTTAACGCTTAAACGGCAAAGTGTAAAATCACTCGCGCCCCTCCGACGACATTGCCTGGGAGCGAGATGGGCTCAATATCGTCCCGTGCAAAGTAGTCGGAGTGTAGGTAAAATTTTACGATAAATAGATGGAGAGGAAAATAGGGAGAGTAGAGAGAGTAAAGAGAGAGAGAGAAGCTGGAGAGTCACCAAGATAAATATACGTTCGAGGTGTACGAGTGTGGTTTATTTGAACAATCGAGTGTTTACATGCTCATTTGACTCAAGATTAAAATTAAGTTCGCTCTCAAATAATTACATAGGTCTGCAGCGATTTTTTCTATTTGAAATGTAGTTTCATATAATATAATTAAAGTATTCAGTGTATTTATAGGCTATTGACTATGTCATTTTATAAGGAACCAACGCGTTCAATGTATTTTATGGTTTCATACGGTCAATACAATAATCCAAAAGTGCTACTAAATCAAGCCATGCGTTTTTGAGAAGTGGGTAAGTTTGACTATTTTTCGGTTTTTCGGCTATAGCGCAAAAACTTCGCATTTTTCAAAGGTCTATGTCGTAAGGTTTTTGTAGAGAATTAAATTGCCTATCAAAACTATATTTTTAAAGTAAAAAAATAAGAAAAAAAATTCAAAAACAAATTAAAAAAAAATTATTTTTATATTTTTGAATATAACTTTTTTCTGGGTGAATTCAGGTATAGGCATTGCTTCATAAAAAATAAAGTTTACGAAATTCTCTTTAAAACGGTGGCTTACCAGACTTTATGCGTTTAAAATTGACCGAGATACAAACGTTTGAATTTAGGCATTTTTCCTGTATTTTTACTTTTTTTTTAAATGCGTCTCATTTCATATTTTTACCAGAAAAAAATGATTTTTATGCAATAATAAATTTATGAACGTAAATTCATCATTAATATTGAATATTATTCTAATAGACATTTTTAATTTAAATGGTTGGAGGTTTAGAATTGCAATAGTAAATTACAAATGTTAACGTTTCATTAAATTTAAAGTATATGCAATAAAATACATAGTTCCTGTTCTATTGAAATATTTTCAAATGCAATATCTACTTTTTTATCAATATCAGTAACTATGGCTTCTTCCGAAATATCTGTAGCATCAACGATTTGGCAATTAATGCCCATGCATTCCTTGTAAAACATTTTGCAGTTTATCCACAGTTTGATATGTTACACAATATGTTTACAAGCAAATGGTACAAAAGTAACGATACATTCGACTTATATCTTTCAAGACGGTTTACATACAAGAGATATATTTTGAAATGTAAGATACAATATTGAAGTACACATCTCAAAATTTTGTTTTGATTCAATATTTTTTTATAAACACATTTTAAAACAAATTTATACGCATTGCATATAAATTTAGTTTTAAAATTATTTAAAGACGAATTAAATATTTATTTGTAGGTGTACGTAAACGGACTTTAAATATAAATAAATAAGATCATTTTGTATATTAAATCATTCTTACGTTATTTATTGCATAAAATAAATTTTTTTTCAGGTCAAATTATGAAATAATACTCTTTTTAAGGAAAAAGTAAAAAATAGAGAAAAAATGGCTGAACTCAAACGTGTGTAATGTCCTCTTATTACCGAGGACATTCTTGAAAGAAACTCGGAGAATAATTTGAAGTAACGATGATTTATTGTTGATTTCATATAACTCGGTTTGCGGTCTTTTACATACTGTGGTTTAATAGATACTTTATGAATCGATCACTGCGACTGTTAACATGAGTACTCAGCGTTCAACTGACGATCGCATATCTACAGGTGAACTGCCTTTCGTTCAGTCACCTGTTGACAAAGCATAATTGGAAATATGGTATTGAACGGATGTGCGATTGTCGTTGTCCGCGTAGGTATTGCTAAGTTCGATAATGCGTACTTAGCTATTTGTGAAATAAACGATAGGTTAATGTACTTAATTAAGTGTCTTTTACTTGAGGTCATAGAAGGGCATTACACCACCCCTCCTAAATGAGCGGACTCCGATATTGACGCGGAGTCTGCGAGAGCTACTTGACCTCGAGTAAAGAGCTGCAATAAACCATAAAAATGCGTGATTATCTTATATAAAATATGGTAGATATATTAAGTATAAACACATGTTAAAATATTGAGTTATATACATCATGAAATTGTTAAAAATTATTAAATCTATTATTATATTATATGAAATGTAGATTAAAATTATTAAAAAGAAAGAAAAGGAAGAATTGACAACAATCGAAATAAGATTGTTGTTTTATTGCGAGACTTCGTAACATTGTACGTGTTAAACGACGTTCGTCTCGGGTTGAGAATGAATTCTGCGTTCTGCACTTTTTGCTCTCCATGCTTTAATAATTGCGTTGCTTTGGGGTACAGCACTTTTAGAGGTTATCTTAACAACTGGGTCAATGAATACTAATGGTGTTAAGTGCAAAGTGCAGTGTTATTGTACTAATTATATTTGCAAAGGAGGTTGTAACTATTACTTAGGTATGTATGCTATAATGCTATGTCGAAACTTAACTTATATCAGATTGTTTTTGTGTTTGATAAATGTAGATAAAAATTCGTTCGAGTCAGCGTTCCTTATTCGTCGGTTATAATGCTTACGTTAAGGATAGGAGAGAGAGAAAAGGAGAGAAAATGGAATGGTAGGTAGATTTATATATTATATTATTAGCTTATTAGTTAAATTAATTTTTATTACATATATATTTATTTTTTTTATAGTGGTTAAGCTTCTTGAGCGTCCGTTGCGGGGCCGTATGGACGCACACGGTTTTTGTGAACCTTCGCTGTTTTTCCTTCATCATTCGAGATGACGCAATTCGGATCCTCTACTGTGGTAACTACAAATGGTCCTTTATACCATGGATCAAATTTACGTCTTCCTTCGTTTGTCAAGGTTACTAGGTCTCCGGGATTTATATTTAATGGTTTCGAATTTATGTTTACTTTTGAGTTTCTTTTTCGTTTTTCAAGATTTCAAGATGTTGCGCTACTCGTAAGTGAGCGTACTGTAATCTGTATCGGAGTTCCTGTTCGAACGCATCGATATTGTAACATGGTTCTATTTTACTGTTTCGAAGAGTATCTGGCAGATGAACCTGTCGGCCATATACTAATTCGAAAGGTGTGTAATTATGGTACGTGCTTGGTGTTGTATTATAGCAAAATGCGTAGTAGTGTATCCAGTTATCCCAGTCATTGTGAAATTCATTGATATACATTCGAAGGAATTCATTCAGTACTCTGTGATTACGTTCACAGCCTCCGATTGTTTGGCTGTGGTATGCTGTAGATATTTTGTAGGATATACCGAGTAATCGAGTCAGGTTCTCGAGCACCTGGTTCTTATACTCGGTTCCCATGTCTGTCCGAATTTCTTTCATTGGTCCGTATATTAGGATGAAATGCTTTACTAAGTTTTCCGCGATTGTATTGGCTTCTTTATTGGGTATAGGGATAACTACTACGTATTTTGTTAGTTCGCATTAATCTCTACTTTTTGCCTAGCCCTGATGAGTATGATGCTGACTTTTGTTAAATAATGATTACTTTCCTCTTTCAGTATATTTGGAGTGCACTCCTTGAAAATTTGGTCGTTAAGACACAGTTTAACTTTTTTTATTTTCATATCGCTGGCTATTTTATTTAGCTCAGGCAGAACTAGCGCTAGAGCTGTTCTGCCATTAGCGACTGGGATGGTTCTGCGCGCGATGAACCTACCCTTATGCCTCAGTGACATCCTTAGATGTGTGGGCGTTAACTGAAAGCTTAATAGTGGTATTTTTATTACCTCAGCATTATTAAGGGCCTCATAAGCTTTGGGCTCTGTGATTGCATTATTTACGGGGTTGTTACTCTTTTGGGGCTGGTCGGAAGATCGAGACTTTGATCGAGTTACTACTAGTACATTACTGACATTTTTTGCTATGGACTTAAGCTCGTCGATTGTGATGCGTGACAAGGCGTCTGCACATACGTTTTGTTCGCCTTTTACATATTGGATGTCGAAGTTGTATTCTTCGAGGTCCAATCTCATACGCGTTAACTTAGATGTTGGGTCTTTCATGGAAAATAAGTAGATAAGTGGTCGGTGATCTGTTTTGACTGTAAATTTAGTTCCGAAAATGTAGCAATGAAAATATTTTATTGCCCAATGTACTGCGGTCAGTTCTTTGAGGATTGTGGGCTTGTGTGATTCGCCTTTAGTAAATGATCTGGATGCGTAGGCTATAGGTGGATCGTTTCCATTGAAATTTTGAGAGAGAATAGCACCGCATGCATAGCCTGAGGCGTCTGTTGTTATTGTGAATGGTTTCGAAAAGTCGGGGTATTGCAGGATTTGCGGTGATGTTAGTGCTGCTTTTAATTTGATGAAAGAATCTTGACATTCCTTGGTCCATTCAAACTTCACGTTTTTTCTCGTAAGCTGATTTAAAGGTGCTGTTAACTCTGCAAAATTTCTGATAAACCTGCGGTAATAATTTACAAACGCGACGAACCGTTTAACCTCGCCCGCTGCAGTCGGTACGGGGTATTTTTTGATGGTGTCATATTTCGTTTCGTCAGGTAGAATACCTTTATCGGTTATCTTGTGGCCTAAATATGTAACTTCATTACGAAAAAATTGACATTTGCGCGGGTTAAGTTTTAAATTGAATTTTCGACACGTTGCGAACACCTTTTGCAAATTTGACAAGTGGTGGTCTGTTGAACAGCCAATAACAATCAGATCATCCATGTATAAAAATGCTCTTTCTGGAGTAATGCCTGCGAAAGCTATTGACATCATCCTCTGAAAGCTATTTGGGCTAACTGACAAACCAAAAGGCAATCTCTTAAATCGGAAAGATCCAGCATCTACGCTAAATGAAGTTACGTCTCTAGATTTTTCGTCGAGTGGGATTTGGTGAAAACCAGATATCAAATCTAGCACTGAGAACCATTTGGCTCTTCCTAGTTGATCTAGAATATCTTCTATTCGTGGTAAAGGAAATTTATCGGCTAATAATTTTTTATTAAGCTGTCTGTAATCAATAACTAAACGCCACGCTTTTTCGCCATTTTGTGATTTTTTAGGAACTAGAAGAACTGGACTATTATACTCCGAGACTGATGGTTCTATAATGTCGTGTTGCAAAAGTTTGTCTACCTGCCTGTTTAATTCGTCTTTTTGAGTGTGCGGTGATCTATAGTTCTTTACATATACTGGTTTTTTGTCTGTAAGTCGTAATTTTTGTTTGTAGAAATTGTTGACAGTAACGTAATCAGAATCTAATGTAAAAACGTCCGTGTATTGTTCGCAAAGTGACATCACTTTGTCCTTCACGTAATCCGGTATTCCCTCGGTGTTGATTTCTTTACGGAATTTGTCTAAACGGTCGACGTTATCGTCTGTTAGTTTGTATATGTGAAAGTTGCGTAGGTCAGTTGTGTTGACTTTAATGTTTTTTATTGTCACTGGGTTGTCGTTTGTATTTAGTAGTTTAATGAGTGGAGATTTGTTTGAGACTATCGTTCGAGCTATGAATACACCTGGATGTATTTCGTCATTAGTTACTACCGCGTCGTTTGTTAATGTTTTAAGTTTAGGGACAGGTCTAACAACTTCACATCTTGGTGGTAAGATTATTGTCTCGTCGTCGGGTCCACTAGAAATTGGGAGTTGTAACTTCTTGCGTCCTACTTGAACTGTCATGCACCAATTATCGTAATCTAATATACACTTGTATTTAGTAATAAAATCTCGACCTAGTATTGCATCTGATGGTATGGGAAAATCGGATGGGACTATCTGAAAAGTGTGTTTTACTTCATGTCCCTTGAGAAAAATTTTTGTACTCATTGTACCTAATGATTGTACTGCGCCACCTGTTACTCCTTTAATATTTGTTTTATTTGACTCATCTAAAATTTGATTGGGGTCTAATTTTGATTGTTTAAATATGGATATATCTGCCCCCGTGTCAATTAGAAATGAACAGTCTAAATGGGACATAGCAGTAGTAAGTACGATTGAATTTGAAAATGAGAGATCAAAATGATAAATATTCGCATCAGATTTTCCCTTAACCTCCGTTACTGGGGGTCTCGGCCGTTTCCCTGGTCGGGTTCCATTTCATCGTTGTTTTCCGATGAAAGGTTATATACCCGGGTCGCGTTTCTGTGACCTCGTGAACGATTTCCACTGCCGCGGATTCGTTGACTGCCGCGATAGTTATAATAGGATCTATTTAAATTCCCTTGACCTTGGCTTTGGCGGCCTCTCGAGCTTATCGCACCACGATTGTTGCGAGTATTATTATTGTTATGATTACCTCGACCACGATAATTATTACGATAAAAAGATGGTTGATTTCGTGTATAGAAAATACTAGACGAAGATGTTGGCTGTGTTGGACTAACGCTTATGAATTTAGTGAGAGCGTCTTGGATGGTGGAGAAATTTCCAGCTTCCATTACTATACTAGCTCTCTCTGATGTTGTATTTTTGATTATGGTTCGTACTGTATGTTCAGTGGCGTATTTGGTCGCCACCGCAACTGGTACACCCTCAGCTATATAGGCTTTTTGAAGTTTTTCCGCCAATATCTCCATTTCTGCCGCGTATGCATTAATGTCTTTGTGGTTCTGTTTGCAGTTAGATAATTTAGTTGCAAGCGACTGAGAACTTTCAGTTTGAATTCCTGATTGCAGTTTAAGAATTATATTGTCTAAGGTATATTCATTTGTAATAAGGTCCCTCGCCTTGCCCGTTAAGCGAGTCTTAACGAACGCAATGGCATTGGGGCCATGATCATTGGAGATTGTTTTCAGCAATTCTAGTGCATCTATGAATGCACGGAGTTTGTTTGGTGAGCCATCAAATTCTGCTGGAAGAATTTGACTGGCGAGCTTGAAGAATTCAATGTTTGATAGAGACATATTTGAGGTTTAATTTTCTTCGTCTGAATTGTTTGTTAGTTGTTGAAATGTTTCTAGAGTAATATTACGGGAGTAAAGGGTGGGAAACGTAAAATTGTCGCATAATCGCTTAACTCGTAATAGCAATTAGTGAGCAGCAAAGTCAAAGTAGTTATAAATTTTACGATAATTCAAGATTCAAGTTTATATCTTAGTTCTTAGCATAATTAAGTTGTAATTAATCCTTAGTCTAGATGATTTTTATTTAATTTTAGCTTAGATTTACGTGGGATAAGATAGTATATTAAAGTGCTTGTATATACGCAATTTGCAATTATTATATTCGCTAAGCATGGGAGAGAATAAAATGCAAAACTTACATTATTGTCCATTCCTTTTAGCTATAGGGGTACGGGTGTCATATCGGCGGACTACACTGTCACTAACACTGACCACTGACGCACTGACTTGTAAGTTCCTGAGGTGCAGCTAATGTCTGGGTTGTTGTGCTGGCCTAAAGGTCTTGGAGCGGGTCCTGGTACTGCCTGGGAGCTGGTGCCGGTGCAGGTGCTGGAGCTGGTGCCAGTGGGAAACGTTGGATGCCTTGGAGTGCCGGTACAGCTTGCGGTATGGTCATTGTTGAAATCGCGTATCCCCTCTGTATGTTCCTTTTGACATTTCTGCGGTACATTTGGAACATTTTTAGCAGGAACAGGGCAGTTAGGAGTCCTAGGATCGCGTACAGTACGACTTTCACATCCTTGGTGACGTTGTACTCCTGGTTCTCAACAATGAAGTTGGAGTTTACTACGCCGCTTTCGTGTAAGTCTTGAGTGCTCGACTTAGTGTTGCCCATCTCTTCTAATGGTCAGGATACTTCCACTTAACGTCCACTATGATTCCACTGGCAGGATCGCCATGTAATGTCCTCTTATTACCGAGGACATTCTTGAAAGAAACTCGGAGAATAATTTGAAGTAACGATGATTTATTGTTGATTTCATATAACTCGGTTTGCGGTCTTTTACATACTGTGGTTTAATAGATACTTTATGAATCGATCACTGCGACTGTTAACATGAGTACTCAGCGTTCAACTGACGATCGCATATCTACAGGTGAACTGCCTTTCGTTCAGTCACCTGTTGACAAAGCATAATTGGAAATATGGTATTGAACGGATGTGCGATTGTCGTTGTCCGCGTAGGTATTGCTAAGTTCGATAATGCGTACTTAGCTATTTGTGAAATAAACGATAGGTTAATGTACTTAATTAAGTGTCTTTTACTTGAGGTCATAGAAGGGCATTACACGTGTATATCTCGGTCAATTTTAAACATATAAAGTCTTATAAGTCACCTCTTTAAAGAGAATTTCATAGGCTTCCCTTTTTATGAAGCAATGCCTATACCTATATGCACCCAGAAAAGAGTTACTGTCAAAAATTCGAAAACAATATTATTTTGAATTCATTTTATTAAAAGATAATTTTTTTTTAATTAAAAAAAAATCACTAATAGGAAACTTAATTCTCTACAAAAAACCTTACGACATAGATCATCGAAAAATGCATAGCTTTTGCGCTATAGCCGGAAAAATCGAAAAGTTTCCAAACTTACCTCGTTTTCGAAAACGCATGGCTAAATTTAGTAGCACTTTTGGATTTTATTTCTTTAGTCAATTGACTGTATGGCTCAATAAAATACCTTGAACGCGTTAATTATTTTTAACCCTGCTTTTTGTCAATAGCCTATAACACAATAGGTTCAAATTTTGGATTACATTTCTGACTATCTTACGGACATTCTAAGAAATGGCTTCAGCCATATTATGCAAGCATATGTAATTTTCAGTTTGTTGTTTTACACAGACACAATGTGTCGTAAAACCTATTTCCACACCTTTTAGCATGTTTTTCAATATTTAAAAAATAGGCTGTAGGTCTGATATGGGTTACATATTGTGGAGGTACATTATTTGTGTACAGTTCCCTAAACATCCCTAAACAGGGATTTGAACAGATTAAAAGAGGGTTTAAATATCCCTAACGTTTCGTGCTGTTCAAACAACAAGCACTCACCCCTGAAAATCCTCGTAAACCCCAACAATTTGTGAAATATTTGAATGAAGTTTTAAATCGAATATTATTAGGTATTAATCTATTTCACCATAAACACAATATATATTGTAATATGTCTACTCAGAGTCTTTAAACGGATACTCCTTCTCATTTTAAAACTATTTGTAACAGTCTTATATTTTACTTCCCCCTTACTTTACTTAAAATCATTAAATTTACTTAAACGATCAATCTGTTTAATTTATTGTGTGTTGATCTAACGACACAATTAATGATTGTGTGTATCGTCCTCATTCCACCTAATAAGATTTCTCCTTTAAGAAGACTCTTTGTAACGTTACTTTACTTCACGTAATGTTTAAATTATATTTTGGTAATATGTACTTGCTGTAGCTGGTACAGCAAGTTGTTGCGGATATAATGATTGTCATACAAATTTAACCTTTTATGATGATTACTGCTGTATCCGTAGGCTACCTCATAAAGTGCAAATGTAAAGATCCTTATGAATGTTTTAGTTTTTAGCTATAATGAGGCATCGGTTATGGAATATTTTTGATTGACTGCGTTAAATAATAGCAATGAATTGCTTTCCTCAAATTCATTGATCTAGTCCCATGCTATATGCTTAAATATAATGAGAACATTAGTATTCTTAGTGATTAGCATTAGCAATCGATACATTTTTCTTATTTTTAGGTCAAAGTGTTGTGTGTTTCATATTAAGTTTTTTCCAAATCAATTTATTGTCAAGGACGTATTATTCCGATATTATTTTTGACGGGATGAGTTGAATGGTATTATTTTGTGGAACAAGTAAACAGTGAGCTTATGTTTCATTAATATGGACAATCTATTTTACAGTCACTCTATTAGATTAAAGGGGTAATTGAGAACTCGTTTTTACTACAAAATCCTCATTAGTTGTGAAGAGGACAGAGTTATCTGTAAAAATTTATCGTTTTTATAAAGACCAGCTGCATAAATATATAATATTATATATTTATATGTATTATATATTTATATGTATATTATATTTATATGTATATTATAATGTATTTGTATATAAAATCCGCAAAACACAACAATATACAGGGTGTTAGGGGTTTGACTGCCTTTATTTTAACAGGCGATGGTATGCACCAAAATAACCAAAAAAATCTTATATAACAGGGGTCCTAAAACCAACCGTTTTCGAGAAAAAAAATTAGCAAACTTCTAATTTTAAGGTGTAAACATTCAGTTTCATTAAAGAATCTAACATAATTTTGTTCATGAAATGACCTTAAGACGTATTGTTTTAATATATTTATCTTTAATTTTTAACAAAACAATATTTTCTTTAAAGAATACAAAAATGTTTCCAATAAATACAATTTGATAAAGTGGTTATGATGCGGTGTGGCAACACCGCGAATTTATCGCACGCGTCGTGAAGCATTGACCCCGCACAGCTGTTTACATGTATACGTATCTTTTCTTGTCGGTGTTGCCAAGTTGTGCTGAAATGCCTTGATAAAATAACTCGACTTTTCTCGAAAACGGTTGGTTTTAGAACCCCGTTATATAAGGTTTTTTTGTTTGTTTTGATGAATACTATCATCTGTTAAAATAACGGCATTCAAACCCGTAACACCCGGTATACAAAAAATATTTCTTTCTTGTACTCTAGATTTGATAGAGTGAAATACAGGTTTCTCCTCATATATTGTGTTAAAAGACGGGTGTCACATATTTTAAATGGGGTTTGTATGGGCCAAAATAAGCCATGCAGTCTTAATGAACATGTGTCTGAAAATGTTTAGCTTTTGAGACATGACAGGTTTTTGGAAGATTATGAAGTTCTTATTATCTTCAAAACTAATTTCATTAGACAAGCAAAGTTTAGGACAATTGCTTTGGTGCGTTTACAATTAGATTTACCCTACCTTTTTTGTACGCAACTGTAGAGAGATTTTAACTAAAAATTATGAAAAAAATGAAGCTTAGGACGTCAAAATTGCAATTTTGACCTTTACCCTTAAGAGCAGCTTTTTCTGAAAAATAACTAAATTGTTTTTATGATGAATTATGAAAAACAAAATTCTCGAAAATGTTTATGATCCCATAAAGGCAAAAATAAATATTCTTTAACACTAAAGCTGTCTATTTGCGTACCTTCATTAATCATTAAGTGATTCCTGATAATTTGGTGCCTAATAATGTATTAAGATTTTCAATATTAATCTTATGGAAAACTGCTTCTTTTATTGAAATGGCAAAAGAGTACATGTTGTATGCCAAAATCATCATTTCTTCACAAATCGTAATCAAAACCTCTAAAAGCTATGTAGATATATAAATGTTAGGTAATTTTTTTACCCTTCATAGCCACTAAAATCACATTTAATTAATACAGGTTAATTTTCGATATCATAATTTGTAACCAGCACACCAATGTTAGTTATTGACCTAAATTTCGCTCATCTACTGAAATTTGCTGTGTAGATATTAAAAAATTCTTACATTTTCAAAAAGTTTAACACATGTTAAAACTTTTTTGAGTATTGTGGGCACTACTACCCCTTTCACAAAGTATGTTACGCTCGTCATTTAATATCATGTATTTGGTGTAGTTCATTTTCTTTATAATTTTAGTCTTAGTCAAAATTTTTTCTTTTAGTTTTGATTCAATTCATGATTTCAAAACGTGAACAGAAAATAACTACAACACATCAAAATTATTAGTGATATTTTAATTGGAATTTTTTAAGACAAAATCAATGTTTCAAAAACTTATCCTAGCGCATACAACATTTTTGCACCCTCCTTCATTAAGATGAATTTTAAAAATACATCTTTGCTATATGTGGTCCGATCAGCCAAGCATTATCAAAAGGAAAAATTTAAAAATAGAGCAAATTGTCATGGAAAGTATGCGACGTTCAGAAAACCAAGCATCACGTCGATATTATATACTCTATTCAAAACAAAACCCGATGCACGTGATTTTGATGACGTCAGAATCATCCAATACTACCAACTTAATATAGTCACAGGACATCGCAATTTATGTGTTCCGTGTATATTTTAGGTTGACAATATATATGGTTATGTGTATTCTGAACCTAAAATATACACGGAACACATAAATTGCGTTATCCTGTGACTATATTAAGTTGGTAGTATTGGATGTTTGGTGAGGTCATCAAAATGACGTGCATGGGGATTTGATATGAATAGAGTATACCTGTATTCCTCGCGGTTTCGGTAACTCTTCAGTTCTCATATAGTCCTAATCAGGGGATATCATCCCAATTACTTTAAACATATGTACATTGTCATTATTTATTTACAACAATCAGTCTTCGTCAATTAATAATATTTAATAATATACGGGAATACCTCATACGTAGTTGACGACGGATGATAGTATTAAAATCGACGACTTCGCAATTCGCGAAACCGAGAAGTAGCATTATACAGAGTGTTTAAATGTGAATGGCGCATCATTGATCACGTTGTTACCATGTTTGCAACTATTTAGTCGGATCTATAGGAGGTGAAAGCAAGAGATAATATGTGTGCCCAATTTCCTAGATATTCCAAAATATTAACGTTTTTTGGACACCCGATATATTCTTAGCAATATTAAAAGGGCACTCAGTTTGGAGCAAAAGAGTATAATTTATTATTGCCCGAAAAATGAGGCAAACTAAAGTTATTTGATACTTATTAATCATTCAAAAAGCCGTGTAATCCTAAGGTACCCAAAATAGGAACTTTATCAATTCAACATTTAGCATGACTTTGATCTACCTTGTATATCATGTTGAAACTTGACCAGTATTTGATAGTAAATATTGTGTTCCCAAAATGTCACTATGCTAATACGCTAGAAATTTAGACTTCATGCTGGAGGTGTGTCATAATTTACTGTACTCTTTTCAAAACAAATATGGATGCACGTCATTTTGATGACGTGAGAATCATCCAATACTACCAACTTAATATAGTCACAGGACATCGCAATTTATGTGTTCTGTGTATATTTTAGGTTGACAATATATATGGTTATGTGTATTCTTAACCTAAAATATTCACGGAACACATAAATTGCGTCCTGGGACTACATTCAGTTGGCAGTATTGGATGTTTGGTGAGAGGTGCTTGAGAGATGCTAAAAACTACAACGAAAATTCGAAAAACCAAAACCGTATTTACTATGAAGAGACCGAAACACGACACCCCCTAATATTGAAAAAGTTGAAACGTTCAAGTGTACTTTGCATCATAAAATTTGACGTATATAAAGTCTTTTAAGAATGGGAATGATTTTGGACGACGACTACACTTAACTATTGGCTTCAAGAAAAATTTGAATAAAATCAACCATTTTCTAAACTTTTGCTTTTGGATATTGGGACTAAACAAAATTTGGCCAAGTATTACACAGTTTGTTAAAAACAAGTATAACATACATTAAGGTGAGGAGGAAGTGGAACGGCTCAAAATATGCAGAAAAGTCTTAATAAACATGTGTCCGAAAATACTTAGTTTTTGAGATACCACGAGTTAAACGTTCTGAGAAAATATGAAATTTTCTTAATGTTTCCAAAACTAATTTCAATAGATTTTTTTAAAACTTGGACAGCAACTCACTTCCCTATGCCGATTAAAATTATTCTAAGGGAATTAAATTTGCTATAAAATAAGTGAGGTTGCTGGGGGTAAAAATGACATAACCCTTTATTATACGTAGCTGATTACAGGTCTTGGCTAAGAATAATGACAAAATGAAACGTTTTATAACGTTGAAAACGTGTACTCTTGCGCAATTACGATATTTAGATAAGAAGCAGTCATTTAGAAAAAATAAATAACTTCATTATTAAAAATCGTATAATACCAGAAACGTAAAATATCTCGTATCTCCAAATCCGTCCATTTCCAGGCACACATTAATTAAGATTTTTCTGCCAACTTACAGTTAGCCGTAATTATCAATATACCATCCACAGTTAAAGTTTGTATCAAATTACAGTTGTACAAATCTTAGATGTACACCATTAATATTTTCACAATTCCTTGACAAAATGTCACGTATATTTTCGATACAATAAATATAATCAGAGCACAAAAATATGGCGTAAATTTCGCTACTCGATTGAAATTATTTTTGAAGATAATAACAAAACCAAACATTTTTTCAAAAATTTAACAACTTGTATCTCAAAAACTTTCTCAAGCGTTTTCGGACACATGTCCATTAATATTTTTTTTTGCATATATTGAGCCAAACCACCTTCCAACAACACACTTGTTTTTTGACACCCTGTATAATAGAAGTAATATATAACAAAAAACCACCGAAATATCATTAATTTCTTGATTCTATACTTTGGTAAGTGAATGATGGCAACTCAATGTCTCATTCAAGGGCTACAACAATCGGATATAGGGCATAGAATTAATATTACCTATATAGGCTTCTTCCGCAGATTTTTCTCGGGGAGCAACTTTGTAAAATGCCTGCCTAACCTGCCTCCAGTGAATTATAGTATGCCATAAAGAAAGATTTTGTTATTTTCTTTATGCAACGGTATTAACATTAATTCCTGCTTATAGTAGTTATGTTGGATATTTGGATTAGCACAATATTGTTCAATTTACTGTTGCTTTATACTGGTGTATATCAGAAAGTCAATTGCGTTTACTCTAGCTTAAACACAAAACAGGTTGGTTAGCATGAAGTTTAGTACCCAGCCGTGTTTAAATAATGGGATAATCAATGAAGTTTTAGTTTTACGTTCTGAACATAAATGACATATTTATTTTGTTATAGATTAATAGTGCTGAAAATATACAGGGTGTACCAAAAAAGGGAATATTTTGAAATACCGTCAGAATGTGTAGCACAAAATTGTTTTCTATTGAAAGTAAGAGTCAAATAGGTGTCTAATTTTATAAGTTCCGTACCAGCATAATAATCGCGTTGGTAGTGATGCACGCTCAGATCTAAACACAATGTAAAAAATTTATAGCATCTTTGATACTAAGCAGGACAACCTCGGTCGTTTACTACTGATATGTTCCTGGAATTACAAGCTGAATTAGCACCGAGTAACGCCAGCCGCGTGTCCTCACTTATACTTTGGTGAAGCCGAGTAGTTTCCTGAACGCCCTCCTGAAGTCCATGTTGAAGATCGTGTAGATGATCGGATTGAGCACCGAGTTGATGTAGCCGAGCCACGTGATGAAGTTGATGAGCCTCCTCGACGGGCAGCATATCGGGCAGAACGGTATGATGACGTACATGAGGAAGAAGGGCAGCCAGCACACGACGAACACCCCCATGATGATCCCGAGGGTCCTCGCCGCCCTCCTCTCCTTCGACAACGAGATCCTCTGCTTCTCCTCGATGAACTGATAGACGAAACCCGGTTTCTTGTTCTCGATGACGGTCTTCGGGCTCGGCTTCGAGTTCGACATGGTGATGGTCGTCATCGAGCTGCAGACCTGCTTATCGGGCAAGCAGGGATTGCCGGAGTTCCTGCGTTGCGAGCCCGAGGAGTTCTCGTAAGCGTCGGTGAGAGAGTCTTCGTGAGATAATATCGGTTTGAGAGTATTTTTATCTTCCTTGCACTTCTTGTTCTTTTTCTTCTTCTGCTCTTTCTGCCGGTCGTTGATCTCGAGGTGCTCGTTGTGCATCGTCTCGCTGCTGACGCTGTCGCCGTCGCGTTGGTCCTCCTTGTCCTTGAACGCGTTCTGGTTCTTGGAGACGTTGATCTTGGCCGCCTGAGCCCTCTCCCTCAGTCGCCGTTTCGTCGCTATAAATATCTCGACGTAGACGATGGTCATGATGAAGAGCGGTATGTAGAAGGAGCCGAGCGAGGAGTATATCACGTAGCCCTGTCGCTTCGTCAGCTCGCAGATCTGCATGAGCTCGAAGTCCTCGGCGGACGGCCAATCGTTCCAGCCGATCAGGGGCGGCGAGCTGATCAGGAGTGAGAGCAGCCAGACGCCGCCGATCATGAGGAGAACTCGCTTGACGGTACGCTTCTGGGCGTAGTTTATCGGGTCGGTTATCGCCCAGAAACGGTCGAGGGCTATGGCGCATAGGTTCAGGATCGAGGCGGTGCAACACAGGACGTCGGACGTCAGCCACATTTTGCAGATGTGGATACCTGAAATGGAAAGAGAGGTTCAGATTCAACCGACATCAAGTCTACATGATTCCAGAGTTAAATCAACTAATACAATAAACCACGACTTGCCCCGATATATAATAATGATTTCCAATAAATGACTGTCGATAGTAGAGAAAATTGTGTTACGTCTCTTTTGAGCCCACGTAGGAAGGCGTATTACGCTTATGTATATTGTTTGTTCAGCGTTGCCCCCCACGAAATATTCTGCTATTCGTTATGAGAATTGTTGTTTGTGAGGTACCGTTATGTCTGGCCTGGGTTACAGAGAACATTTTTGACATAGAATGTTGGAGTTTGGTCAGGGTGGAGCTCAATCTATTCACTATCGCTGGTAAAAATAAATTAGGTTTGAGAATTGTTGTTAGTGAGGTGCCGCCATGTCTGGCCCGGATTGCAGCAAGTATGGTTGACATAGAATGTTAGAATTTGGACAAAATGGGGCTTATTCTATTCACTATCGCTGGTAAAAATTTGAAGGTGTTCCGTTATAGGGTTTGTCTGTAATTACAATGTAAGTGAGTTGAGGCGCATAACGGTAGCGAGATAATCGGTACATTAATATAGTCATTCTTTATGGGTAACAGAAAAGGGTCATAAATTTCAAAATTATGCAGAGAAGCGCTTCTTAAGAGTTGGGTTTCGTTATGCGGAGAGAGAGTAACGGATTTTTCATTGTTCAGGAGATTCAGAGTGAGAATTCGATTAGAGACATTTTTGGGGGAAATTTGGAAGACGGAGAGAAGAGAGAGAGGCATTCAGACAGGGGACTCGGGCGAAGTAAGGTTTGGGTTGGGATTTGAAATAACAAATTTTCGCTAGGTATCTCCATAATTTGAGGAGACCTAAAGTATAAGTTTGTGAAGTGTTAAGTGTTTTGGTGTGAGTCTGGTGACTCTTTTCGTCTGATCAACCCCCGTGCAGTCAGGTGACTGTTTTCGTCGGATCGAGACGTGATTTCGGTAGTGTCGTGAACTTGCAAAGTATTTATAAAGAGGCCTCTTTTCTATCAATCGATCCATCTAACTATTTTTCGTATTTGTTGTTTGCTGATTATTTGTTTGATTATATGTTTGTTTGATTGTTTTAAAGTGAATTTTATAATTCACGTTTGTAGAGCAGTAAGGAATGTTTACATTGTATATTTCGGAGTCACCATAATTGAACCGCTTTAAAATTAGTTTTACTTTGTTCCGACCACGACCCACTAATAAGTTTTGCAGATAGCCGGAACATTTATTTTAAATAAGTAACGAAAAGCCATCGTAATAATTGGTGCACCTAATTCTTCTAATAACGCTAGTCGAGTCAGTGAACCAATAGTAACATTCACTGACGTATTATTAATACATTAGTAAATATTTTAATAACATAAAATACTTTGCGAATCAGTGACTTTCAGTATGGCCTCTGGGTTGCTACCTACTTAAAAATTTGAGATATGAATTGAACAAACATCAATTGTAGAGATTGGAGAGTCCAAACCGGAGGTGTAAGTAGTGTGGATGTGTACGTGGAAAAACTATTAAATTGGGATAACGTAACATACATTCTGACATGAGTATCAGGTCAAGGAATGCGCGTACTTTTGTTGAGCATGTTGAGGAGTGAATAATCTAAAAGGCGCGGGGACCGCGAAAACTACAATCTACAGATAATGTTGTAAGAAAGAAGTTAAGAGTAGATCCAGAAATTGTATAGACCAATTCTAGACGAGTAAATAATTGGGGAGTAAACATGGAATTCAAATGTGTGAATGTTCTCGGGGTTGTGTAGCCGATAGCTTAAATGGTTTCTCTGGGAGCCCCAATGAAAAGACGATTAACGGTGTAGAATGTCTTTTAATTTTTTTGTTTTTATTAAAAACGACGTTTCGCTCGCAATTGCGAGCGAGTTCTATAATAATAAATTACAACAGGTAAGTATGTGTAAAGTAAAAATCTCTCAACTTATATTTTTTAGGTGAAGGAAGATATATAGGAATAGATGGTCGAATTCTTAGATGTTGAAGATGTTTTCACCTCACTACCATATATGGTCTGTTTATATAGATATTAGGGAAGGCCGTTATTAAAGTTAATAGAAACACTTCCCTCAGTTGATGGATCGATGTTAAGATCCGAACTGAATACGATGGAATTTTCTGGTACCTTTGTTTTGGTTGTGGTTTTTTGGATTTATTTTATATTGTTAATGTATTTTACCGCATTTTTAAAATATTCTCTGTATATTTTAGGGACCTCTATTTGTAACGCCGCACCGTATTTCCATACAGTGACGTACTAAGAAATGGTAGCGTCTGCCACCAGCCCAGAAATTATTTATTTAAAATGTCGCTCTGAACGGACGGCACTGTTTTTGGCCCAGCGGAGAAAAGGTTTCTGACCAACCTCTACAGGAACGCGAGCCCCAGGGCTTCACAAATGCCTGTCGATTTCAGTGGGGGTTCGGTAGCAAAATAATACTCAAGTGCTACGTTTAAATGAAATTAAAGTTTATATTGACTAGATAAAATTTATGACTATACAGTGAACAAAAAAATATCAATTAAATAAAAGAAATTGAAATAACCAAGTAACCGTTCACAAAAAATAACCGAATTCAAATAGACATAAAATTACGCATGCTACCCTTACAAGAATGCGTACAAGATATTTCCCCAACAATCAAAAATATAATAAACTCCACCCGATTTGGGAAAATCCTCTACCCCGTACCTAGATCAATATTTGATTCTATCGTATTCTTACTTCCAAAGCTCTAGTTCTTACTTGTGACTGAAACTAACCAAAATTACGAAACTGTGAACTGATCAAAGAATTTACGTAGTTGCGCGTTAAGATTTCAGAGTTTAAACCTGGATACGCCTCTGTCCCGGGTCGTCGAAATTCGAACGGAACCCACACACACGAAACCCAGTCAAAGAGATAAGAATTAAATACGAATCAACAAAAGAAATGATCGCCTCGTCTGTTCTCCGTGTCTGGAAAATTAGTAAAACCCGTAACTTATTCCCGACTCACCACCTTGGAGTTCTGCGCTGACTTGCACCCTAAGATTCGTCGCTTCGGCTCTGGTATGACACTCGGAAACGTGACTCTACACTCGATACGGCCCCAAATAGCAAAAATTTGGAATCAACCCCAAAACTAATGATACGAAAAATATCAACAAAATTAAAATGAAACTTGAATAATTGATTGACGTTAAAGCAAAATTCCCAAACTGAATTCCTTTACTTTACTTGACATCCTCGGTACCAATAAGTACCAAAAACAAAACACTGACTCGAAATCGCGCCCCAAACGCGTAGCAACCCCGTTGCTATGACCTCGTCCGAACACCACTGTTCCCCGGACCGAAGTGAAGTTCTTTCGTCCTCCATGCCAGTTGTGTATTTTTCAGTCATCAATTTTCGCACAGTTACGAACTGCAGCGGAATATTTATTTCGTCACCCATGGCCTATAATAATGTCAAGAACCCTCAAAAAAGAATTTTTCCAGAGCAAGCCTCTCCCCTATGAAACCTGTGCTTTAGGTATCATTTCCCTGAACGCTCATTTCTGATTACGCCGAGGTTTTGACTATGACTATGACTTTTGTCATAGTTTCAATCATTTAAGTTTCGATACCAATTATACAGGGTGGAGCCTTTTCCCATTTACTTAATCAATTTCTTCGAATATCCCTAAATAAATTAGTAACATCCCCAGGATGTTACATATTGATGTGACGGAAAATGTTGAATGTCTGATTAAGGAGTCTTGGTCTGTTACAGATGTTAGATGAATGAAACGACCAACTAGTGTTTATTATGATGCAATTAAATTTCTGTAAGACTGAGCAATGTTCTGAAAATCCTGTTGTCTATTGCAATTGTGGTCAGATGTCCTTATGATGTGATATGTTCCAAAGAATAGTCACTTGAACCAGTTACTTTCATATCCTAAAATTTTGATGTTATCGAAATCAAATGAATGTCCTTTTAAAATGGAATGTTCAACTAAACCTGAATGTAAGATATTGTTGTTCCTAATGTGTAATTTGTGTTGGTATATTCTTTTTTTAATATATTGTTGTCTCACCTATATATACTAATGGGGGATTACAATCAGTACAAGAAACTTGATATACTACATTATTTAAATTATTAATGTCTGTGTGGTCTTTTGTTTTTGAGAAAATAACTCTGTCGAACCAGAACATAGAACACCAGGCAGCAGATATACCAAGAGGTTTTAATAGTGTGAGTGATTCTAATGATTTGTGGTAGGGTAGTTTAACACATAAATTCATTTTCTTTAATTGTAGGTGAATAGTTATCAATGATTGTGTTGGTATTATTATTTCTATTTTGTTTTAGAATCAAGTATTGTAACCGTTTACGTATTGTTTGTTGTGTGAGTGATGGTGGGTACATATTTTCGCGCATTATTTACTTAATTGATTCTATGTTTTCATTCCAATGTGTGAGACAAAAGACAGGCTCTGTCAACAAGTGAAATTATGGAAGCTATTTGGTATTTAATAAGTTGGAAGGAATAAAAATTTAAGAATCTATTAGAAGAAGTGGTTTTTCTATACCAGTTAGTTGTGAAGGAGTTATTGTTGAATTCGACAGTTACATCTAGGAACGGGATTTTGGTATTTATTGGAAGCTCAAAGGTGAATTGAATCCTATTATGGAAATTATTGAATTTTTCAAAGATTTGTTGGTGTGTGTCTTGATGAAGAGCAAAGTGTCATCCACGTATCTAACATATAGAGGGATTGGTGGAGATATATTAGCAAGGATCTTTTCTTTCAAGCAGATCAAAGCTAGGTTTGCAAGGATGGGCGATAAGGGGCCACCCATTGGACATCTATAAATCTGCTTATAGATATTGTTCCTAAACTTAAATATATGTGATGCAACAATGAACAGAATGATTTGTAAGATTACATCTGAAGGTATCGTTGTGATTAGTTAATTGAATCGGTGTGAGATATATTCTAAAACCATATTAACAGGGGTGTTGGTGTACAAAGCAGTGACATCAAAGGAAATGAAATGATGATCTGTTTATGTATTGAAGTTAAAGTTATTCAACCTGCTGACAAGTTCAAATGAATCTTTTATATTGTATTTACTGCGGCCTAACGGTGAAATAATCTTGTAAATTAGTTTAGATAAGTTATAAGTTGGACTATTAATATTAGAAACTACAGGTCTTAATGGATAGTTATTTTTGTGTATTTTTACCAAACCGTAAATTTTGGAAATGTTACCGTTGTGGCATATGATGTCTCTGTAAGTTTTTAAATCGATGTGACCATTATCTAGGAGGTTTTTGACAATTTCATTGTTTTTGTTTTGTATACAAGGTGTTGGATCTTTGTTTAATTGTATATATGTATCAGTGTATTGTAAAAGTGTTGTTAATTTTTCTTCATACTCTAGTGTGTTCATTAAAATTGACACATTGCCTTTGTCGGCTTTTACTATGATGACTTGGGGATTTTCCTTCAAAAACCTTCTAGATTTGGAAACATCAATATTAATTATATTGTAAAAAATGTTGAGTTCATTGTTGGAAACAGTTGATTTAAAAGTTGAGAGAAGATGTGTAAATTTGTTTCTTGTATTGTTAATTAAGTTATTGGTTTGAGACAGCTGTTCTTCAGGAGTAACTGCCTTAAGTTTGTTAAGAGAGTATTCTAAGGAAGCTATGAATGAAATAAGGAATCCTTTTCTATTCTTCTATGAACACGGTATAGTGAAATTTGGACCTAGTGCTAGGATATATTTTATGTTATCTGGTACATTGACATTAGAAGTATTTTTAAACCACTTGTCACTGTTTTGTAAAACGGTATTCATGAATGTTTTGTCTAATTTAATTAACCAGTTAAGTTTGTTAATGTTTTTGTTTTTGATTGTTTGAAGAATTGTTTCATTTTTATGTTCTTCGTGTTCTAGAAATTCATTTAGTTCATATGGTTTCAAAACAGAGCTCAGTCTGTTTATGATGTTACATCTGGTTCTATTATGGCTTCTGTGGTCTTTTTCGTACTCATTAATCTCATGTGTTATTAATCTACATTTTAGGTCAAAAATGTAATGTTATTGGGATCTAGTATGAAGGTGTAAGAATTCGGTTCTGAAATTTAAAAAGGTTGGGAAAACTCTTTCGGTTTTGCACCTACGTAAATATATATGTCTTCCTTCACCTAAAAAATGTAAGTTGAGCGATTTTTACTTTACATATACTTACCTGTTGTAATTTATTATTATAGAACATGAGCATCCTCGCAATTGCGAGCGAAACGTCGTTTTTAATAAAAACAGAAAAATTAAAAGATATTCTCCACCGTTAATCGTCTTTTCATTGGGGCTCCCACAGAAACCATTTAAGCTATGGAATTCAAATGGTTCAGGTCTTCTAGGGGCGAATGGGGTGTGAAGAAGTCTCCTGTAATAGCTGAAATAGCGAGACTCAAAGTCTAGAAAGACTAAAACGACAAGGATGATTATCAGGACGTTAAATGAAATGACCTCTACTACTGGGTAAGCCTGTTGTGATTTTGAAGGAGAGAATAACACGTATCAAATGCATTTACCAAATACTCAAGGCAGTCTTCTATAACCTCAGGCCACGCGAAATTATTCTTTTGCTTGTGTTGACTACAGTAGAACCGACGGAGGGTTCAGAACAAACCTCAGCTTTACATATATGAAATATTTATGTTAATCAATTTAGATGTTGATGAAATGTTTCACAGCTCACTAGAGCAGATGAAGTTAGACAATACTTTTCTGGAGGTAGGTGTCTTCAATACACTCAATTTCTTAAGATGTCTTGATCAAGATACATATTTGAGGTGTTTTAAGTGTGCGGTCAGTACAGTATGACCGCAAGAGTACGAGTATGATTCATGATTTATTATGATTATGATTTGTATGATTTGTTATGTCTTAGATTCGACAACATTTTCCGTGTTGCTGCTCAGAAGCAGCAATTTATATTTTATTCTTGTAATTTGCCACTTCCACGTGGTAACTTGCAAGACGGGTTTAGCATTAGTTTCATATTAGTTTTTTATTTGTGCAGGTAGAAGATGTAACAGTATTTTTTTGGTTTTGGTATTGGTTATTTGTTTTGTTTTTATGTCGTCTCCCAATTTGTATATTACCCTTTGATTCACAATTTCTGCAATATAATCATCTAAAATCAAACAGCTAACTTTCAGCGTAGAAATCAAGGATTGGGATTCTTTTGATATAACTATATATACCAAATGCGTGAAGGCCAGTGCCTATGGCTTCTCTGAGGGTAAGTTTTGTAGGAACAGAGAGCAGCATAAAAGGTATTTGTACTGTATCGTGGAAGAAAATTATTTACTGACAAAAAGAAATATCTATACAAATAACCAAAACCGCAACCCCTCCTGTAATATATTGCATTATCATGCTCCAGTCGAGTTCCGTCTTAATGAGATTTATTTGTTCTATTTCCAGTAATGTGTTTCTATAACATAAAACGAATATAAGATGAATTGGGGGAGTATACAAGAAAGACTCCTGGCGAAATTTATTTGACAGCTATGGAATTTTTTTCCCAGATTACCCACTGTAAACGTGGTTTTTAAGCCTTTTCCTTATAACTAGGAATAACATTCACCATCATTTCGATAAGATTTTTTCATATTCCATACAGTAAGCTGAATATAAGGTGCAAGATACCTTAGATTCTCGCGAAATAAATATGTAAGAAATCGGTAAAAACATAATATAAATATGTTACAGAAAATATCACTTTAATGGAAAATTGGATCACATTTACAGTGTTAAAAAGCAGATAAATTAAACATTTCATTAAATGTATTGTATTCCACCCGTAAAAATATCTTATTTGTAGTATTCAGTTATATTTCGTCTCTTTACACTGTAGTTAAGTGCACTAAAAGCAAATGAAATAACGTACATCGTCAGATGTAATACTGGCATAAGGTATTCGATAACCATATTTTAAGAGTGCAAAATTTTAGCACTTTTGTGTTTGATGATATGATTTGAATCTTTTCGTGCTCTTCGGGTTTTTTCGTGTGATCTGTTTGTTAATAACTGTTTGATGTTTCTTACATTTATAAAACAATAATTAAAAAAAGTGTTAAAATCTGTGATATTTGAAAACATTAAAACCGTTATTCTACCCAAATAATTTCATTCACAATTATTCATAGTATGATGATGTAGTGTACACAATACATTATGTTAGGGATAGAGTAAATAATATATTCTCTCTCTCTCTCTCTCTCTCTCTCTCTCTCTCAAAGTAAGCCTGTAGCTGTAGTTGGTTATCTCTTATCAGTGTACGAACCGTCAGAACCTATGTTTAAACCATCAAGTGTGCCTCAAGACTCCATCTTGGGGCCTGTGATGTTTTCAATATACATCAATGATGTCTACTCGTTACGAAAGCACTGTGCTACAACAGCACTACACAAATCAATTTAAAAAAGTCTCCTTTACATGTTTACGAAGGTTATCTTCGATTAACTGAAATTGATTTTGAGTTATTGACAAAAATTCGTAGACAATTAACTGAAACTCCAATTTAACTGAAACCGCCCAGTTACATTTAATAAGGTGTAATTTACAAACTCACATAGTTTAGTTTGCTTAGCTAAAATAGTTGTCGAGTTATTGATGAACGAATCAGGTATACTTGAATTGATGGTCTTGAGAATTTCCAAAATTTGTCAAAATTAACTGAAATTACAGTTTGCTTGAAACTCCTTAAATCCGTTTCAAAAAGTCTACTTTACATGTTTACGAAGGTTATATCCGATTAATTGAAATTGTTTTTGAGTTATTGACAAATGGAAATGTGTCGCACTTCAACTCGTGACATTGAGATTTTCAAAAATTCTTAGAAGATTGACTGAAACTCCAATTTAACTAAAACCACCCAGTTACATTAAATAAAGCGTACTTTACAAATATGCGGAGTTTAGTTTGCCTATCTGAAACCGTTGTCGAGTTATTGACGATCGAAGCTGAGGTATACTTGATTTGATGGTCTTGAGAATTTCCAAAATCCTTCAAAATTAACTGAAATTACAATTTACCGGAAACAAAACAAATCTACTACCTTTCAGGTTGGTTTGGTAATATTGTTTCATATTTTTCCGGTCTGACAAATACGCATTTTTGAATTACGAGGTAATGAAAATATCACATATGAAAGGCATCTTCATAGCGGAATGCAAGAAATCGATAGCACTGCTAAAATTTATTGGAAAGGAATTAAACTTAGTTATTAAAGTAAAACTAGAAAATTAATACAAATTGTTTTAATCAGAACGTTTGAAATTTAAATTTAAGAAAGTTAATCAGGTTAATCAAACGCCCAGGTAATATAACATAATGAACACCCGCAAAAATTTGACAGATAAAGATTAACAACCCTTGTAGAAAATCTCTAGAAATAACTTCGTGGAATTACGATAAAAGGGATCTAAAAAAGTTAAGATAAAAAAGTATTTTATTCGTCTCCAAAAAAACTTTTTTAAATTATATTACCCCAATTTGGTTAAAAATTTCACCTCTCGTCTCGCTGTAGAAGAGTCTCCGATGGCCGTGCGGCAGAATTCATCAAACAATTTACGGGCGAAATAACTTTATGCACTGAATTTTGATGGCAGGTATGTTTTTATTAGCGCTTACATTTCAGTTCGTTTCCTATCGAAGGTTCGCACAAAGCAGGAAAGAAAAAGAGAAAAAACATTGCTAATAACACAAAATTTCCTTCCTACTTTAAGATGTCTTACTAGCAGCTAGTTTGGTTAATATCAATACATTTGTAATGCGTACGTAAAGCGTTGTGTAGTGTGATCTTTAACTCGCAAATAGGCAGCGGGCACTGCAGTGGATTTAATGATTTATACAAGATATTAATTCAAATAGGCAAAGTCATAAGTTTATGCTACACCAGAATACCAGAATATTATTCATAATGGACGGGATAATGACACATATTTATCAAGTTACGTTCCGTATCCAACAGTTCCATGTAACAGTTTCATGAATTTAGTATGCAGATCGTTCGACGCCCGTGTTATAAATTATTTATGGTGTAAGTCGCAACTACATTAGGAACGCTTACAACTTCTGGAAAAGGGTTATAACTTAAAATTTCTTATTTATCGTGAAAGTTTACGAGAGTTGATAGAAATGAATATAGTCCCGAGTATAACGGTTTTTAACTGAGGATTCTTTTTTGAAAGTGCGTTTCAACATTTTATGTCAGCTCCTGCAAAAGTTACTAGCATGAAAATTAAGCGAGGAAGGGCTTAAAATACTATTAATATGTTCCAGAAATTCATAAGATTGAGAATCGATGGATTCGAAAAAAAGTTTGATCAAAACACAAAAGTCGTTTTATAAATTTTTTAGTCGAAAATAAAAATGTGTAAAAAGAGAAATATTTTTTATGTTTTTGGTTTATTTCTCTAATATAAAATTCAATTGGGATATTACCGTTTAAATTTGGCGTTTGAATGTTAGACCCAGTTTCCTTTAGACATTTAAACATATATATTATTACACATATAAAATATATGAAATTGCATCATTTTAATTAGATATGGTTCCTAATTTTAATCACAACAGGTAAGTTGCTCATGGTTAAAAATACGTTGAATTATTTCAATAAATAAATTATATAAAAACAGCGAAGAAATTTTTAGTTACTTATAAATACATCATTAAACTTTTCGATCGATTGAAAAATATTTTCTGTGTCATTTCGCAACAATAACCACCCCTAAGGGGTGTCAAAAGGGTTGCAATATCCTAAATTACCGTATATAATGTTCCAGAACGTAAAACAATCATTATTCGATACATTCCTGTCTTATCAACAAATTAAATTTAGTTTCATAATTTTCTTGCATCAAGAGGGTTGTTTTCACCCCTAAAAACCAAAAAGGGCATATTGGGATTAGGAGGCGTTTAAACTAAAGGATGACAACAGCTCCATCCCAAATTTTTATAGAAATCGGTATTATCCCAAACAATTCAGAGGTAATAACATACTTTAAAAGTCTTTTTAGACTTTAAACTCTTTTAGTCTTTTAGACTTGGATTTTAATAGAGTTTACGAAATTTGGTCCAAGGTACGAAAATGCCATTTCAGAAATTTGTCCCGTGTTGAAACAAAATGATAAATATTAGACACAAATATCATTGCAACATAGTATTTTTGATGTTTGACATTCATTTCCTTTAACATTTTCTTAAGACCCATAGGACACACGTATTGTTTCTCATACTGGCATGTATAAAAATGTACGCTAAAACCATATCGTTAAAAATGAAATATCACACGTGAAATACCTAACTCAATGACGTGTCCAACAATGTATTCTAAAAGCGTATCGTTAAAAATAAATACGGTAGAACAATCACGTCATCAATATTTTTTTTTACTATTACAGAAATATGTACATAAATCTACAGATATTATCTATGAGTCTTAATAGAAAGTGGTGCCGAATTTGTATTTGAATATCAGAACATTCAGAATCTTTTGTGCAAAATTCAAAGAGCAGACAGTTCAACGTATCGTCTTTCATGTCATGATATTCTATTCGAGAATATAGAAGAAAATTGTTTTATGTGGAAGAATTTTTGAAGAATTGTAAAATAAGGGTATAAACAGCTAGTAGTACTAAACCAATTTACATAAGTAAGTGATCGAATCGCTCTGGCAGCGCAGGCCAGATGAACAAAGAAGAATAAGAAGAACAAGATCTTGATGATTTTGCCGTATAATCTCGACTCATGTCGATTATCTGTTTCTTTTACACTTGCACGGCGAAGTCTACGCGGAAATACAGACATTCATTCGTTCTTTATATATGGTTAAAAGACTAAGATCTATCCAGAAAAAAATCGAATCTCTATAACAACTCATAAGATAATTAACAGGACCGTTTCACTTAATTGAATATGTATCAGCAAGCGTACTGAATTAATTCATTGTTTTTGAGTTATTGACAAATGGAGCTCTGTAACCATCAAGTTACATTACCTAAAGAACACTTTATAAATGTGCTTAGTTTAGTTTTCCTAGCTAAAATAGTTATCGAGTTATTGATGAACGAAACTGAGCTATACTTGAAATGGTGGTCTTGAGAATTTCCAAAATTCGTCAAAATTAACTGAAATTACAATTTACCTGAAACTAAACAAATCCATTTCAAAAAGTCTACTTAACATGTTTACGTAGGTTATATTCGATTAGCTGAAATGGTTTTTGAGTTATTAACAAATAAAGCTGTGTCGCATTTGAACTCGTGGCATTGAGATTTTCAAAAATTTATGGAAAATTAGCTGAAATTCCAACAGGTTATTTTATTTTCTGACACTTATCTACTTAAATGTCAAACATTCCACTGGTTAGAACATGTTGGTAGCTCCTGCTGGAACATACTTATATAGTTATATATTTCCCAGTGTGTTATTTTTCCCATACAAAATCGTACATGTTCTCAACTCACCGAACACCCATCTGCCCAATATGGAGTAGGCGACATTCAGCGGTAAGACTAGTACGGCTACCGTGAGATCGGCGACGGCCAACGAGATGATGAAGAAATTCTGCACTATCCTGAGTGGTTTGTAGGTGAACACCCCGAGGATGACGAGGATATTGCCGATGATCGTCAATAGGATGATGAATGTCAGGGTGCCGATCGTGAGGATCGCCTCCCATTCCGGCACGTCCGTCGAGCCGATGAAAGTGCTGAAATTGCCGTACGGCTCGGGGGTGCAGTTCGGCCCCATTATTTCATCCTGTTGAGCGACCGATTAGCAGAGACGGATCTGCAACAAATGGATAAATGTTAATATATTAACGAATTATAGAATTAAACAAATAATTAGGAAAAAACATCTTAAGTGCGCTAAATTTTTGTATAATATATAGGGATATTTTTATTGTCGGACATCATGCCTCCCTGGATTCGTACTTATTACTTATTTATTAGTTATTATATATTAATTATTTATTTTTCATTATTATCATTAATTATTATCATTAATCATTAATCATAATATATATTTTTTTATTTAATTTTTAATTTAATTATTTATTTTGTCTCTTTTAATTTATTTTTAAATTTTCATTATATTTATTTTATTTTTATTTTATTATTTAATTTAATTTTTAATATATGTTATTTAATTTACTTAATATTAATTAATACTAATTAATCATTATTATCATTAATTAACATTATTAATAAATTTAATTATTTTATTAATGATTTATTATTAATTATTGTTTTAACTTATTGATCAAAAAATCGAATTCCTTTGGTTTAATTTACTTTATACCAAGGATCACGTTAAAGAGTAAAGTCGTTATTACGATACCTCATTTAGAGTGGCGCTTGTTGTAATGGACAATATTTGTCAGGTATTTTCTTAAAAAAAATGATATTTAATTTCTGATAAGTAACAGCTTAAAAGTAGAACCAAATAGAAACTAAATTACAATAGCAAAACAAATTTTAGGGGTCAGTTAGACTTGTAGAACTTTATAAAATCTCATTCAAGAAATCTATTGATCTTCAACCTGTCATTTTCCTTCCCACTCAATTGCTCTATACCAACATTATTTAAATTAAAAGTTGTGTGATGTCTATCAGAAGTATAATGTTGCTGAAATTCTGTTCAATGCTTATGAAAATAGCTTATGAGTGTTCTGTGTAGACTATTTCTGCAGAATGTGCTGATCATTTGGTAAACAATTATAAAGCAGAGCCTTTACAAGATTCTTTTCTGATATATGAGCAGAAAATTTCAACCAGAAAGTTCAATTCGTGATATCACATTCAGCCAATTTTAAAAATTTAAAATAGTATTGTCAGATTTACAAAGTCCTATTTAGAGAACCATATTTTACAATACCAAAAATACAGAAAAGTCATTTGCCCTGCTCCTAATTTCCGCAGTAAGTAGGCGGAGTCTAATATATTTACCTAAAGTTTATGTCTCTGCCACCCTCTTGCGTTATCAGCTCGTCTACAGAAAGTATAGGGCAACGCATGTAAGCAGTCAAAGAGAGTTTAGAGAGTGAACGCCAAACGATTTTCGGGTTTCATGATATTATTAACATAGTTAACGTGGAAATGAAATTCAAGCTTAGTGTAACATAAACCCTTGTTAAGTAGTGTAATAAATAAATGAGTTACATTAGAGGCACCGTTGAACCAGGCAATAATTACATTATCATTCATTTGGAAAATGCTTTAATCTCGCCCTTTTGCTGTCGTTCGCGAAAAGACGATAACAGGGTGGAAAAGTTAGTTACGGTATTAAGCGCCTTAAGGGTTACCGAGATTAAAATTTTCCTAGGGCGCCAGATTTGAAGGATTTTCTCCCATGTTTCAGACAGTTCATACTCAGGAAAATGTTAGGGCGTCTGTAATAATAAAATGCTGAATTCAAAAAACACTTGCAATAATTAATATTAGGGAGTACTTGGCTTTCAATAGTAATGTTAGATATTATTTCTTCAACACCAAGTTAACTGTACACTTTGTCGTATGAGACATATGTTATCAATTTTGATTTCTTTTTTTAAATTAGATTGTTCCCTACTTAATGCGAGTTACAGCTGTTTGGGCTAGATTACCTACCCCATGTAATCCAAATGATACTGGTTAATTAAAATATATGTTATACATGTTTAACATCAGCTAACACCACCCAAACCGAGCGCCCCTAAGCATCTATAGGGCCCTAAGCGTGACAATATTAAATAAATATTAAATAAAATCTACCTAGCTCTTTGAAGAGTATTAAAGGATCAGGATATCGTAAGTAACATTTGAGATGAAGTTATAACTTATGAGTTACCAGCTACCAAAAGTGAGTTTAATAGATTTATATAGCAATGTGCTTTGGATATGGTCGTGTAAAATAATTGGGGACATCGGGGAACTGCTAGCTTATCGAAATAGAAACAAGCGTATTTACTATTTTAAAAAGTTCAATTGAACGCTGCAGTTGGTATAGTCTTTTGAAAAGTTGCTTTTGTTGGTTTCATTACTATTCAAAGATAATTAAAAAAAAATGTTTTCTCTAAATCTCTTCTCCCCTTATCTCCCCCCTTGCACGGACGAGGAACGTTTTAACAGATCAAATTCCCGAAAAACCCGACCCGTTCCACGTTATTCCCTTATCGTAAACCGGGAGCAAAACGGGATTAGAATCGTCTCGCGTTTCGTTTTCGACGCCGAACATTCCGTATAAACAGTACGGGGATCCCAATTCCTGAGACAAACGTATCTCTCCGAGCAAGTTGTTTGTTCTCTAACAGCTTCAATATTTGTCAACACAGTATTGCTCTCCGGTATGAAATTCCGTGGAATAAAATGTAGTAGTTGAGCGTATTTATTCTGGGAACCGGCCGAAACGAAGTGTTTATGCAGAGTTGGTGTGTTGAATAGATGTGCATCGAGGCAATTGAAAAATAGTGAGATTTGCCTAGCAATACTAAAAGTAGCCTGTTATTGTGCAATAAATACGAATTAAAGCTCAGGAAAAGAAGCAAGAGAAACGACTTCGTATTGAACTCCATTTAGCAATTACAATACAAAACGGTTTAGACGATAAATCGAAATATACTCTTTTCAAAACAAATCCCGATGCACGTCATTTTGATGACGTCAGAAGCATCCAATACTACCAACTTAATATAGTCCAAGCACATCCCAATTTATGTGTTCCGTGTCTAATTTAGGTTGACAATACACATAACCATATATATTGCCAACCTAAAATATACACGGAACACATAAATTGCGATGTGCTGGGACTATATTAAGTTGGTAGTATTGGATGCTTCTGACGTCATCAAAATGACGTGCATCGGGATTTGTTTTGAAAAGAGTATACGTAAATATTTGTTGCTACTACGTATCTTCCATCATTGATTTTAATTGCAGTATTGAGAAATAAATTTATTGTTAAATAGTGTATGATTCACACCTTCATGGCACGACAGTAATAATTTACTAGTCTCACGTCGAATGAGTGATATATTACCAATCACTTTTTATCAGTAATAAAGTCACTTGTATGACTTATTGCACGAAGTCAGTTGATACTGTATGATTAAAAATAGCGCGAATTCCGCTCGAACTCACCTTCCAAATGAATTTGAAATGTAAATATTCGTTCCTTGTGGGAGTTCTATAAACATACAAAATAAACAATATTTCAAATAAGATGTTATCGATTTCGAGAATTTTTTAAACATCCAATGGCTTATATAAGAAACTAAAGTGGTAAATTTGTCACTCCCTACGTAAGTACCTAAATAAGAATAAATTTACTTACGCCAATTCCATCGTAACGCCTCCATTGACACTAACAATAATTCGATATTAACGCCTCAACTCATCACAAAAAAATGAACGTCTTGCCACTTTCTTAATTATAAAACTACTAGATAATGTCACAAATAGACGATAATTGTACGTGTACATATCTACACATATTTACTCAGTGCGTTTTATATACCTACCATGTGTGTATGAATGTACGTCGATATAGAAACAATCTCAAGTGAATTAGATTAGATTATAAAAATATTCTCGTAACTCTTGAAATCATAGAAAATACATTTAAGGTAGTAAGTAGTCCAGTGTAGAAAAAAAGCTGAAATAAATTTATATAAATAATGTAAGGTTCTAAATGGTATTTAGGGGGTACTAGAAGATTAATCCGTGAAGAAGTACCGGTCAATTTTGCTTAGTTTTTTTTAAACAATGGTCAGAAGTGGAAAAAAATATATTTTTGTTCATACAACGTTTCCTTTACATTTTTAAGAAAAATACTTCATATATAAGTTGTAGCCCATTAAAGCACCTTTAATTTTCCGTTTCATATATTCAAATCGGTTAACAAATGCCTGAGATAATGGCAAAAAACGCCTGTTTTTCATTAATTTATAAATGTTAATAAATGTACTATTAACATAATAACATTTAATATAACTTTTTGGAAATGAGCCTTTTGATGTGTTTCTAAGGTGTGCTAAATTCCAGTCAGACTGATCAAATAGTTTATAATGTAATGGAATTTCACTAAGTATCAACATTTGTTTCAATTTGTTAATTTAGCTGACTTTAATTAATAATTCAATAACAATAAAGGAATAATGAACTCGACCAAGTCCACTGCACTTTCACCTAGTTAAACGAATTTGTTAACAATTTATATTAAACTGTTAACTATGCAATTTTTGTAAATAATACTTACTTGTAAAACGACGAAGAGTTGCGACCGAACGGTCGAGTAATAAAGATAAGTTTCGCTCTACAACCATACCTTAATTATGGATTTACCTTCTCCCTAAAGTTAAGGTTACCTAAGCCCTAAAGTTCACACCGCCGAACCATAACATCACATGGCGATCCTGCGACTTCGAACCAAGTAGTATAAGTGGCAGAAAGCAGGTGGTTTCGACTAAAGGATACGTATAAGTGATACATCGTACAAAATGGGAAGCAGTCAATCCAAAGAAGAAGTGATAGTTACCCAAGCAGGAAACAGTGGAGGTATTTCGAATACAATCAACGGTTCTGTTGGAGAAATACTGGGCACAACCGCTTTTGTCTTGGTCGTCGTTGGAGTAGTGCTTTACCTAATTGCACGTTTAAGGAGAATGTTGGAGAATAAAATTCGGAGAGAAGTATCAAGGAGCCGACAACAGGTCTAAGCCGGAGGATGCTATCACCACCAGGAGATAAGTGAAGTGAATAAGTGACGGAGTGAATAGGTGTAAATAAGTGACTACGTGAGCAGAATGAGAAGAGGCTACAAGTGATGTCTAGGATAGAACCATTCACTAATATATATGAGGAATTGAAGGTATTTCTACGTAGGCTGAAAAAAAAGATAATCAGGATAGGCGTACTAATTTAAAGGTAATTCATCAAAATTTAAGCTATTTGGACGCGATTGAGAAAGAATATAATGAAGTTAGGGAAAGTTTTAATCAATCAGATAAGAGTAGTGTAGAATTAGAAAAAGCTAAAAAATATACTGAGGCTATAAGTTTACATTTTGATGAAATAAGAGGGTTATTGAAAAGTAGGTTAGATAGTTTAGATAGTGATAACGATAACGAAGGTCAGAAATTAAACATAATGGGGGATTTTGATTTAAAAACCGCTGCGAGTCTGTTGCCGCTAATGGACGACAGAGAGGATTCTGTTAAGCAACTTATCGATGCCATTGAACTTTACAATAGTTTCATTAACGTTGCCAGTCAAAAATCTTTGATAACTTTTGTATTGAAAGCAAGACTTTCGCAAAACGCAAAAATTCGCCTAAAGAAATCTTATGAGAATGTTGAGGGATTAATTAGTGACATGAAAGTACACTTGTTAAGTAAAAAATCGGCTGCAGCGCTCTCTAATCAGCTGCACAATGCTAGACAAAATAGTAAGTCTATAGATCAATTCGGTAAATCAATCGAAGAACTTATGTTAAATCTTACGATAACCGAAGCAAATAATGACGAGGAGACTCGTATTTTGGCAAACACTAATGAAAAGTTAGCAATCAATGCCTTTGCTAACGGGTTACGTGACAACGATTTAAAAATCATAATCAAATCAAGAAACTATCAAACACTTCGAGAAGCCATTACAGGAGCAAAAGAAGAAGAAACTTTTAGAAACGGTTCTCAAAACCAGCAAGTTTACTTCTCTAGAGCGCAACGTTCATTTAATAGCAGTAGACGGGTGAATTTTACACGTTTTAATCGTAATAATAATAATACACGCGGTAGAATATTTCAAAATTCACGCGAAATAAATCAAAATTCAAATCGAAGCCCTTTTCATCAAAATCAACATCGAGGCTATAACAACAGAGGACGTGCTTTCTTTAATAACAATGGTATAAGAAGGCCAGCTTATAGTAATCGTCCATCTGTTAATCATCAAACTCACAGGTCATATTTTATGGAAAATAGCGAAAGAGAAGCTTCCACCCCAACAGGTTCCAATAATAATTTTGATACACGGTTTTTTCGAGTCGAAACCTCTGATCAGTAATGAAAGTAGTAATGTCTTGAGTATGAATGGCTTAAATTTCGTGCGTATGAGATATGGTATGAAAGACTTAAAATTTTTGCTTGATACTGGTGCTTCTTTAAGTGTGATTTTTGCGTCACATATAAACGAGGGTCAAAAGGTTATCAAAAATGCTAAAACTAAAATAACAGGTGTTGGTGGATCTGTATTTACGTTAGGAAGTACTAATATTTCGCTAGAAATAGGTCAGTATGCAATTCAGCATGAATTCCAAGTCGTGGCTGACTTTGAAAGTAGTGTACAAGGTATTATCGGTTCGGATTTCTTTATTAACTATTCAGCTGTTTTGAATTATAAAAAATTCGAATTTTCAATCATACACAATAATAACAAAATAATTATACCATTAGAATCAGAGCACAGCATTTTTACCATAATTCCTCCAAGATGTGAAATCATTAATTATTTTCCTGTTAAAACCGACAACGAATGTGTAATTATGCCGGAAGAATTATGCGAAGGTGTGTTTACAGGGGGATTGGTTGTCAAACCTGTTGACAATAAAATTCCTATTCGAATACTTAACGTCAATGAAGAAGAAATTAGGATAAAAAATTTTTGCCCATCTTACAAAGATGTTTCAGATTTTCACATTTACAGTTTTTCAGCCGTACCCAATAGCGTTGAAAGAGTTGATAAAATTTTAGACTTAATAAAAACCGACGGTCTATCGTTTGACGAGATGGACTCATTACAAAAAATTTCTGCAAAATTTGCTGACGTTTTCTACTGCGAAGGTGATCAGTTTACAGTATCACATCTTAATACTCAAGAAATAAGATTACAACAAAACGTTTCACCGTCATATATTAAACCCTATCGTTTGCCGCATTTTCAAAGAACCGAAATTCACAGTCAGGTAAACAAAATGTTAAGAGACGGAATAATTGAACCATCTAGATCAGAATGGTCATCGCCACTTTTAATAGTTCCAAAAAAAGAGGATAAAGCCGGTAATAAGAAATTTCGAGTTGTCATTGATTATAGGGAAGTAAATAAAAGAATTCAAAACGATAAATTCCCACTGCCTAACATAGAAAAAATACTCGACTCATTAGCAGGGTCAGTATACTTTTCGCATTTAGACTTGTACCAAGGCTATTACCAAATTAATCTAGACAAAAAATCGCGACCCTATACAGCTTTTACGACAGACCAAGGACAATTTCAAATGACCAGACTGCCTATGGGACTAAAAATCAGCCCTAGCTCCTTCTCGAGAGCTATGACAGTAGCAATGTCCGGATTGAATTATGAAAATTGCTTCATTTATTTGGATGATTTAATAGTATTTGGACAAAATTTAGTTACTCACAATCAAAATTTAATTAAGGTATTAAGCCGATTACGGGAATTGAATTTAAAATTAAATCCTGCTAAATGCGATTTTTTAAAAAAAAACAGATATTATTTTTAGGCCATGTTGTCTCGGCTGAAGGTATTCTGCCAGATCCGGAGAAAATTAAAGCAATGCATCAATATCCTGTACCAAAAGACGCTAATGAAACCAAACGTTTTGTAGCGTTCGCTAATTACTATAGGAAGTTTATAAAACAATTTGCAGAAATTACTTCACCTTTAAACAGATTGTCAAAAAAAGGAGTAAAGTTTGAATGGTCAAAAGAATGTCAAATCGCTTTTGAAACTTTAAAGACGTTGTTAACTAACCCTCCTATTTTAGCATATCCCGATTTTTCTGAGTCAAATGAATTTGTTTTGAAAACGGATGCATCCGCACTGTCGATCGGTGCTGTTTTATCCAACTCTGATGATAGGCCAATAGCCTATGCCAGTAGAGCCCTTAATAACGCAGAGAAAAACTACCCTATTATAGAAAAAGAACTTCTAGCAATAGTATGGGCTGTGAAAAAATTTCGGCCCTACCTATTTAGCAAACAATTCAAAATTTATACAGACCACAGAACTCTCATTTTTTTATTTAAGAAAGCAGACCCAAGTAGCCGATTAACAAAATTCAGATTGACTCTAGAGGAATATAAATTCACCATTCATTATATAAAAGGCCAAGATAATGTCACAGCAGACGTGTTATCAAGGATCATCTTAAGCTCAGATGATCTAAAGCAAGCAAGCATGTTCGTAATGACCAGAATGCAATCAAATAAAAATATCCTTACCACCAATACTTCTACTAATGTTAATAACGATAACAGGCTTGATCACCCTGGAGTCGTTGAGATTATTAGACCTCCTCCAGAATTTGTAGAATTGCGGGTTATCACCGATACCGAATTTAATGAAAGTCTAAAAAAAAGTTGCAACTCCTCATGTAAAGAAAACTTTATATGTAAAGGAAACGTCATGTATAATAAAAAACGTAAGATAATTTATATCAAACAGGCCCCTCGATCAACGTATATCTTAGGACCATCGTTGAGAGCCCTGAAAGAGATATATGAAGAATTTAACATTGCGCAATTAATAATATTTAAAGTCGACGGTAATAAAAAACTATTAGAAGAGATACGGAGTACTCCAAATAGTATTAAAAATATTGGTATTAAAATAGCAATTCTAAAAGAGGTACGAAGGATTGATGATAAGGAAACTCAAAAATTAATTATTAATGATTTCCACATGCTTCCTACAGGAGGACATGCTGGGATTAATCGCACCTATAATAACATCAAAAGGTATTATTATTGGACGAATATGCATAAAGATATTTCCAATTTTATCGAAAAATGTGAACTATGTCAAAAAGGAAAATATTCTATTATAAAACCACAACCCTTGACAATAACGACCACTGCGTCGTCAGCGTTCAGTAAAATACTTTTAGACATTGTCGGGCCCTTGCAAACTGATGAATATAATAATAAATACATATTAACTTTACAGTGCGATTTAAGTAAATATGTAGAGTATTACCCTTTACAAAATAAAGAAAGCGAAACTGTTGCACGAGCCTTTGTAGAAAATTTTATATTACGGTACGGAGTACCAGACGAAATTTTGACCGATAAGGGTACTGAATTTTTGTCGAACATCTTTAAAGACACATGCAAAATATTAAATATAAGGCAACTTAATTCTACGGCATATCACCACGAAACTTTGGGAGCGATTGAAAATTCTCATAAGACTTTGGGAAACTTTTTGCGAATTCATGCGTCAAACCATCCTGAAACATGGAGTTCCTGGTTATCATTTTGGTGTTTTGCTTATAATACCAGCGTTCACTCAGAAACCAGATATACACCGTATGAATTAGTTTTTGGAAAATCTTGCAAATTACCATCAAATTTAAGTAGTACAGTAGACCCCATGTATAATTTTGATAATTATCCAGTCGAATTGAAATACCGAATTTAATTGGCTAATAAGGAAGCTAGAGAAAATTTAGTGACATCGAAAGAAAATCGTAAGCGGCAATATGATATTAAATGTAAGTTTATTCATTATAATCCGGGAACAAAAATTTTGATAAAAAATACATCAACAAATAAAAGTGAAAATATTTTTAAGGGACCGTATGTTGTACTAGAGGATAAAGGGGTAAATTTGATTGTTTGTATAGATAATAAGTTAGTTGAATTACATAAAAATAGAGTGAAATTGTATCATGAATAAAAAAAAATGTTAATTAAGTAAATTAAATTTTTTTTTCTTGTAAAAGGGGAAGGTGTAATGGAATTTCACTAAGTATCAACATTTGTTTCAATTTGTTAATTTAGCTGACTTTAATTAATAATTCAATAACAATAAAGGAATAATGAACTCGACCAAGTCCACTGCACTTTCACCTAGTTAAACGAATTTGTTAACAATTTATATTAAACTGTTAACTATGCAATTTTTGTAAATAATACTTACTTGTAAAACGACGAAGAGTTGCGACCGAACGGTCGAGTAATAAAGATAAGTTTCGCTCTACAACCATACCTTAATTATGGATTTACCTTCTCCCTAAAGTTAAGGTTACCTAAGCCCTAAAGTTCACACCGCCGAACCATAACATCACAATAATTTATTCTAATTGTTTTCGCCAGAAGACAATTGTTTAAACAATTGTCCTTGTCTAAATAATGAATTTAGGTAAATTTTGAAAATTAAAATAGATTTCTTGTGGCTTCTCTTTCTTCATTACATCCGAAATCCGAATGAAGACAGTGAGAGATGAAGAGTATTAAGATAATCGTGGAAGAAAATTTTTTGTAATTAGTTAAAATACGCCAACTTAAAATACAAGACGCACTTGAGACAGAATGGAACTTGGAAAGAAATGCAGAGGTAACAATAAGAAATTATTGGCATAAAGGGAAGATTAGTGGACATAAAAATAAAGAAAAATACACATGGTAAGACTCAACACCAAAAACTTCCAAAACAGAACAGGATTATTATCACACCTAATAAGAAAGCAGAGCACTTAAAAAATAAAGTTAGGATAATTGTGGACACAGAAAATTTTGTAAAATGTCATGTAAAATCTATGCAGATAATTGTAAACGAATAAGCAATTTGAAGCGCACTAGCTGGTATCAAGGAGGTTTTAGTTAAAGGTCATGAGAGTGAATATAAGTTAAAAGACATAATGAGAGATGTTGAATAATTAACACAAACAAATACGTAACTCACGATAACACCTAATGCGTATTGGAATTTAAACATTTAATTTTTAACAATAATTATTTTACAATATAAATACCAAGCAATGTTATGAGGATAACATTTAATAGTTATTTATGATACTAGTGTCTTATGTTGAAAATAAGTCACGCCAGAAGATTTATACCACGAGGCCGTCAGGCCGAGTGGTATAAATTCTCAAGTGACTTAGGAAACATAACACGCGAGTGGCATACAATGTTTTATCCAACAAGTGGAAGAAATCCTTTTTTTATGAAATAATAATTAATAAGCTTTGTGGTTAAATGAAAGCTACTTGTGTCTCAGTACCCAAAAATTGTCAGAATGACTTGAGAGTGACTTTTTACATTTTGGTTAAAGTAGGTTGTTTGTTTGGTTGCCACAGGCAATAAATAAATAAATAAATAGAATACTACTTTAAATTAGAACGTGAGTTATAATCCATAACGCATTAGTGAGTTATGGATTGTAACACACTAGTGTGTTATTTGATAGTTTACTAGTCTAAAATGACATTAATAATGACAGCCATAACTATCGTGTGTTGGATAAAATATTTTATTTTCCAACAATAATCATTTTATAATATTAATATGAAGCAATTGTATGGGAAAAATTGTAGGACTCTACAGTAATGTGTGAAAAATCTATATACATCGCATACCTGTGAGATTGCCCAGAATATGTGTTGATAAATACTCCCGTACAAACAGTTACATTTGTTATGGATGTACGAGGAGCGAATGGGTACCTACTAACTCTGTTATAGATAAACCTATTAATTCCGAATTCATGTTCATATCGAATTCCTATTAAACAATTGTATGAAAATATAAACATAAAAAATTATTTCTTCAGCAAAAACCTATGCATAGGAATATATCGTTACCTACACACAACTAGACATTAACACAGCACTTTTTAGAAATAGGCTGACGTGGTAAGGAACCCGGAATCTGACTATATTACAATAGTTTACCTATTGTACTTACCAGTTAATTACTGGTACAAGTAACGACACCAGTTAATTTTTGAATGGATTAAACACCTCAGTTAATTAATAGATATTCCATTTATTTTATGGAAAAACTAAAAGGCAAGGCTAAGTACACTGGACATGCCAAAGCAGATAAAATAAAGAAATAAAACTGAATGTAGCATACGGACCTATTCTATTGAAATGCAGTGTCCGAAATCAACAAGACCGAAAGAAAAACTAATAGTAGTTCGTTAGTTTGACAGAGAAGGAAGTTTTGCAATGTCGCCGGACGGACGGTCCGTAACCCATTCCAAATATTCCCGTCGGAGGCTATACAACGATCCGGTAGAGTGTGGCGATGACTGTGATGTTTCGCGAGCTAGCAACGTCGCAAAAGTTCTTTCTCTGTTTAGCCAAAGAGAAATATATAGCCTTTCTTTCGCTCATATGTTTATACCATACTGCGACTCTGTAGAAACGGTCTATATAGTAATAATTTAGATTAATCACTAATTATAATTACATAGATGAAAGAGACGAGATTTAGTGATTTCGTACATACATGATTTTAGCAACATTTACATAAATACCGTTCATTTTTTAATTATCATTATAACGTTGAATTTAATTTTAGTTATTTTTTTGGGGATGCTGCAGCCCCCGCTAAAATGTAATTTATCTTCACTTTTTAATAACGATACTATATATTAAATAAAACATTAAATAAAATAGAAACCTTTCTATACGCTTTAGGGTTATAATTCAAATGACATATATATATATATATATATATATATATATATATATAACACTGCTCTGTATATAATTTACAGTTCTCTCAATTTATACTTCATCAATTATTTATATATTTTTTGAATGGGTAAAGCGGTATGCATATCTTTTTTTAAAAACTGAATATTATGCCTAAAATATAGAAATATATACTTCTTGATTCTGTCTACTAAAGTAAATTACCTGTAAAACGGCGATAGGTTTCGACATATCATATGACAGTTAATAATCTGTTTTCAAAGCTGGGGAAATACTGGATAATAATTCCTTTAACAACGTTGTTAATTTAGTGATTACAACTTCAAACTTGCTAAAAATTTCATTAGAATAATCTAACTTGTCACTTTTGGAACCCACAAAAACTAATAAAAGGATATGAACAAGCTGTACTATAATATATGAATAAGTACTTATCCAGAAAAAAATTTCTTCGCTTTCTGTACCTAAAAGACAATAGCGCCTATCCTTACCTCATTTCTTATCGAAGTATGTTAGATACATATAAGTACCAAAAACTCTGTGATAGAAGAGTGAAATACTCTGTGATCTTAATTTATTATTTATTAAATATTATCAAGTACAATAATTGTTCTATAATTAATGACATAAAATTTCATGTACCTAAAGTAAATCTCAGGTGTCAAAATTATAAATTATTTAGTATTAAGTAACCTTTAGATTGTCCCCTGAATCAAATGCTAGAACATTGCAATAATGTGTTTACAAATAAAAATTTCGACTTCGTCAATCTAACTTTTAGACAATTGAAGATATTAATAACTTGATGTAACATATTGACAAGGTTTGCCACTTTATTTTATTTTATTTTAATATGTTGTGTTTGTTTCATCTTATTTTGACTATTTTATCTTACTAATTTCTAACTTTAGTCTTATCATTTAATTACCTCTTGTTAGGTGTTTTGTAAGACTGTAATTGAATAAATAAATAAATAAAACTGGGGAGAAAAGTGAAAAAAATGAATATTTTTCAAAAAGTGGTCTTTTAAAATATTGCCTGAAATCATTAAAACAATTTGGACAGAATTGAAGGAAATGAAGATTTATTTGAAAATTTCATCGATTTCAATGACAGACTTTTCGCCCAGAAAGTTCCAATAACTACAATAATATTCAAACTGACACAGATTTAAGTAGTTACTTAAATTTCTGTTGGAAGGCACAAAATTACTGACTTTTTCTATCTATGTCAGACCTATTGTGCAATATCCAAGAAGTTCATACGTAACAACACTAATATATTAGTAATCTTGTAACAAGATGTGACAAATTTAAGACACATTTACAATGACCATGTTAATATAGACATGCCATTTCAAACTCTCAAGGATATTTGTAATAAAATTTAATGTTGGACAAATAAATATAAGCTCCTTGTTATACAGATAAAGATTGTTCTATACCAGACGCAAAGTATCGTCAAGATTTTGATAAATTTGTTCCTATATAAATGCGAGTACAAATCAAAGAATTATAGGCGTACCTTGATGCCCCAATATGATAATAAAAATAAAACAATTCTTTTACTCCAGTTTTCATAAATATAATAATATGAAGTTTGAACCTGTTATGGTTATATTTGCTAAATTTAATGTATAAATATGCTTATACATTTGACATATTTTCCTACATATTTCCCATCCGATAATGATCATTATTCATCATTACAGTTCATCGATCACAGTCAAAAAGAAAATATGGAGATAAATATAAATCTCAGAATAAAGAAATTCGTTTTAGAAAGTGAGATTAGCAAAATACAGTACGAATTCCCCGAGGACGGGAATAAATTTAAGATAACCAATGAAAAATCCATTCATTAAAATGAAAAACTCTCTCAACTTGAAAGTATTTTCCTTTGGAATTACAACAGAATAGAAATTAAAATAATTAATAATCGATGGATATATCTACCAACTTTGTTCCGGCAAAATGGGATTTCCAAAATTCGGAACGAGCAAGTTATATAGAACGGAAAATATAATTTCTTTAAATTAATGAAAGCAATTTAAATAATAAGAACTGTTTGAGATATTGGATAAGGCTCGAGGAAAATTGAAATGAAAATCGATGGAAAATTAAATTAAGATGGCAAATCTCTGTTTAAGCAATTTCATACCCAAAAGTCGCCATTACCTGAATCGTAGAGTTTTGCCTATATCTTAACGAAATATGATTGAGTTTTCAATTTAGTTTGCCAGACTATAAATTTGGTGGGTCGAATCAGGTCCTGGTTCCAGTCAGGAATTAGTGAGTCATCTTATAACAGGACGTTAATCTTAATGGGGCTTGGTTAGGATGAGCTGGTTTTAAACAAATTAAAGTGCTTCTGTTGTGGACATTGTTAACATCTTTTATTGTTAGGTGATCATTTGACATATGGATATTTCCAGCAAGGACCGGTTCTCATTCTCACAATCTGGTCAATATATCACCCTCTCCAAATAGAGGTAGAGGTAGAGAGAGCGAGAGAGAGTGTGTGTGTGTGTGAGAGAGAGAGAGAGAGAGAGAGAAAATTAATATTACATTATGCTTCACGTCTCCCTACTGTCTATGACGCAGTCACAATTTTTTTAAGGAAATACTCTTGCAACTGCACCCCTATTTTGAATGTAGCACATGTGGTCCAGCATCTTCAGATCAGACTTCTATGGACTTTTGCTTGTGGTCATAAAATATGGTTGATTGGAAAAATTTTCGTTAATGTTTATACAGGGTGTTAGGGGTTTGACTGCCTTTTTTTTAATAGGTGATAGTATTCATCAAAACAAACAAAAAAACCTTATATAACAGGTGTCCTAAAACCAACCGTTCTCGAGAAAAAAAATTAGCAAACTTTTAATAGTAAGGTGTGAGAATTCAGTTTTATTAAAGAATGTCACATAATTTTGCACATGAAATGACTACAAGATGCATTCTTTTAATCTATTTATGTTTAATTTGTAAGAAAACAATCTTTCCTTTAAAGAATAATTTTTTCCCTAATCAATAGAACTCGATAAAATGGCTACGATGTGGTGTGGCAACACCGCGAAGGTATCGCACGCGTCGCGAAATGAAAGCCAGACAGTGACACTAGTGACAGTGACAGTGTGCATCTTTGAATTTGAAAGATACCTGTGATCGTTACGGTTTCTTTTCGGTGCGTGTAAATTTTTCGGTTCTTAAAATGTTCAGTATACGTGAATATTACGATATGCTATTAATTTACGGGGAGGCGCGTTGTAGTTCTACAAGTGCACGTCGTATCTATCACGAACGATTTCCTCAACGACGACTGCCTAACCGTAGAACATTTGTTGAAGTGAGAGAACAACGGTGGACATTTTGAACACATGCTGTAATAACCAGGTAAATATTGAAAATTACAACATATCAATAACAGAATGATCATTTTCTAATGATGTTAGTGGCCCTGAATTACTGATCGCTATTGATTTACCATTTATACATGCAAATGTAATAATTACATAATTGAATCAATTGGAATCACAATTATTTCGTTTACTATTACGTACAGCGTAAAGACGGCATTTAGGAAGAGTTCGCAAAAACGTTAACCTCGCACGATAAGCTGTGTATACTTTAACCAGTAGCAATTGAAACACACTACAAAATCTGAATTTACCGAGGACATTCGAAAAGAGCCCGTTATCTCTATACAAAACACATGGGACATATTTCTTTGCTTATTCAGAAACGCACTGGTATATTTTAAAATGCAGGTGTACGTATTTGTGCAGTCGCCCAAGTGAAATCGTATGTGTGAATGTATGGATATCTACAGACAAAGAATTAAAGGGTCCATTGGGTCGTAAAATTTTTTTTACCACAGCGGTATTTCGTTTGTGTCTTCTTCGTCTTCTATGGAGCAGGTGTTCTTCTTCTTCGGCATTTATACTCGAGAAGCAGTGGTGTGTGTATGTGTGTGCCATTTATTTATACTATTTGAAAGTGAATTCATTGTTAGAGTTATTATCCGTAATGTTACGCCCATGGACGACCAGGAGGCACCACTTAAAAAGCCATTAAGTGTTTTTGTTACCGTTCCAGTTCGGATTGGACAAAGTATACACGTCATGTTTACCGAGAGCCAACATCAAAAAGTCATGTTTACGTTTCCTTTCTTGTCGGTGTTGCCAAGTTGTGGTGAAATACCTTGACAAAATAACTGGACTTTTCTCGAAAACGGTTGGTTTTACGACCTCCGTTATATAAGATTTTTTTTGTTTGTTTTGATGAATACTATCACCTTTTAAAAAAAGGCAGTCAAACCCCTAACACCCTGTATAAGCAGCTTAAAAATAATTAGAAATTTGACATTAAATTCGAAAGGTTACTAACTTCATTAAACGCAATGAAAAGTATTGAAAGGGTTGGGCATATCTGATGGTTGATCATAGAACTCATCTTAGTCATTTTACATAGAACATCTATTTTTTTTTCAGTTATCCGACAGGTAGTTCAACTTACCCAAACTTATACTCAAAATATTCGAATACAGCAATTCTATTGAATCAACTAACGTAGTATACTTATATTACGATTCTTTACAGAGATTTTACGAACTGTACATTTTTCGTCGCTTGCATTTACTTTTATGTGTACAAAAATAATATATTTCATTTTAAGACTAGAACCAAATTCCAGGACTGAGTATTAGTAATCGGCAACAATAGTTTTCCTTCAGATAACTATAAGAGAATTAGAAAAGTCGAATTCAGGAGAAAAGCCTCGTCGTCATTCTTCTTCAGTAAACTGAGCGTAAAAAATATCTTATTATGTTACTGTTGTTATTAAGTTACTATTATTATTTTTTGAGGGAAACGAGCCGACGCTGTCAGCTCATCATGTTCCATGCCCCAGCATGGCACTCTTCGCGAGAATCGTCGACCATAATTAGATCACTCCTGATGGGATCCATATTGTTTAGTACATCGTTATACTATATTTGATTAACGAGTGGATGGTGTTTAGATCGTCTCGAAACTGATGGAAATAATAACGTAGCTTGTTAAAATTATTGTCAATCATTGTTGTCGGAGGATAATGGCAAATATTGACAGCTCTCTCTCTCTCTCCGAACTTTATTCCCTCGGCGAGAACTCAGGGGTGTAGAAATTTCCAATGAGAGAGGGAAATCTAAAATAACTAGCGTTATTATCTTTTTACGATGTCATAGCGATTTCCATCAGACTAAACACATACATATCGCATATCAACAAATTTCTACTTCATCTACTATTTAGTAATCGTTATAACGTACATTTAGAGGAGCCAAAGTGAAATGTAATAGGAGCTTGAAGCAACGATTATTTTATAATTGGTTACAAAAAATATTATTATAGTTCAAAAACTAAAAATAATTATTTTTTTTAGAAAGGAGAATAGCATTACTCTCGTATGACCAACACATTTTGAGGCGTTTTATAAACCAATTAACAGACGAAGAGCTTCAAATTTGATATTTCCAACAAGACTCTGCAAAGGACACATACGGCTCGAGCTACTATGGGATATTTAAGAGAGAATTTTGGCGACAGAGTAATTAGTCAGGGCATTTGGCCAAACAGGTCACCAGATCTCACTTCATTAGATTTTTCGTTATTTGGGCTCTTGAAGGACAATGTCTTTAGGAACATATTGCATACTGATGAAGAACTGCAATAGGAAATAGTTCAGGAAGTGGCAAACATTACCCCCAATATGCTGGTGAATATCTTCGAGAACCTAAAAAGGAGAGTTAATTTATGTCTGGACCAAAAGGGTGGGCATCTTGAGCACTACCTTTAGCTGTTTAATTAAATTACTATTCTGTATTTCGAGTTTCATTTTTTAAGTCTTAATTTTTATTCACATAACCTACAATCTTATCGCTAATTTTTATGTAGAATTTTTGTCAAATAAACATATCCGGTTGTAGTATTGTCAAAAGAACAAGTAAAAAATTCTCTAAAAAGTGTTGCCAACTCAAACAGTCATTCTTGATCACCCAGTATTTCTACACAATTTTTTTATGGGAGATTAACATTAGAAAATTTTCAAGCAGCTGGTAATCTACGTAAACGGAATTTCTTAACTATTAGCTGTGAAAAGTAAGAAACATTGAAGTATGTAGTTTTCTTGGATATAAAAGAACACATGATGATACGTTATGGAGGAAGGAAGAAAAACGTGATTATTCACGAAGGTGACATTTCACTGTAATTCAAATTTGGTGCCACTTGTCACAGTACGACATCGACAATTTGTTTTGTCAATGTCACTTTTGCAAGTATGTGTGATTAAATATATCCAAAATAATCTACAAAATAATGATTCTGTTATTAATGTATTGTACTGTCATTAGTTCTTAATCGGTATGCGAAATTTTGAGTATGAGTAAATTATAGTTATATAATTAATATATATATAAATAAATAAAAAAATATGTTATGTAATATAGTTATAATTATAGTATTATAGAAGAGTCGGTTACAAACAAACACACAAGTGAAACTAATATAAACCGTGTATAAACTGGAATATGAACAGGACAAAACAAATGCAGTGTTAGTACAGTTATTGCAAATATATTTTAGAAAATAATATTTCTATTAAACATTCCATTATTTTTCGTATAATAATAATCCATTTTTCAACACATTTTTTCCTAAGTAATTTACAGAAAACTTTAAAATCAGTCATAACTAAGTAGGCTGTAATTTAAAATTTTGTACTTCTGGTAGATACCCTTCGTAGGACTACAGAGTTATACCCATATAATTATAATACATAGTTAGACCCATTCCAAAATTTTCAAATTGATAGAGCCTGCATTTAATGATTATCCACAATGTAATCTATCTTATTATTGAAAAAAATGCCCAGCATTTCGCTATTTCTTTGGATGCTGGCTTATTTATTACTAATAAGTGTAGACCAATGTAGATAATACTATTCTTGGATTCACACTCATTCCACCTATTAACGAAAACTGTGTATACTCTATTCAAAACAAATCCCGATGCACGTCATTTTGATGACGTCAGAATCATCTAATACTACCAACTTGATATAGTCACAGGACATCGCAATTTGTGTGTTCCGTGTATATTTTAGGTTGGCAATATATATGGTTATGTATATTGTCAACTTAAATTAGACCAGGAACACATAAATTGCGATTTGCTGGAACTATATTAAGTTGGTAGTACTGGGAGTATTCTGACGTCATCACAATGACGTGCATCGGTATTTGTTTTCAAAAGAGTATAATACACAACATGTTTATAACCTTATCGACACAATTTGGCGTACAGAATTTTCCATCTAATTTTAAAAATCCTTAAACTGTTTTAATACTTTTGCGTTATACTAAATAAATGAATATTAAGAAAATGCGAAAACGTACTAAATAAGAGGAAGTATAAGAGTATCCTATGAGTTCTACACAATGTCTGCAACTGGAAACCGCAAATGATCAACAATTTCGCATGGCACAAAATTAATTACATTAAAAAATTACATAATTATAAGTAACTAAAATGAGATGTACGTTACTCACAATTAAAAATCTTATAGTAGTGTAGCTGAGATTAAAAAGGAAACACAAAATTTCGGTTCCTAATATTCCAAACTTTTGGACTTATCACATATCAATTTCATATCAGCAAGAATATTTAAAAACACATAATGTTTTAATAAAATATAAATAAATAAATATAAAAATAAATTATAAAGTATATACAGTCTACGCTCACGTGATATCGAAGACGAGAATACAGATGTTCGCGCCAAATGTGACAGTGCGCCGATTGGACGCTTTTAGAGTTAGGTTTAAAGTTTGCGCCAATAGGACGTTTCTACATAATAAGATTAAAGTGTAAGAGGTCGCGCTTTCCCTCAAGATATTTCCTGTATTTCGAGTTGCGGGCCTGTAGGGGCATAACTTCGGCGACGTAGGCGTAGAGAAAAACAATTGAGAATTGACAAGATAGAGAATAACGCTGATTACTGCTGCATATTAATTCACGGGTGTGCATGCGAGAGACATTCAAAAGATTACGCCGAGTAACGTTGAAAAGCTGAGCAGCGAAAAGGACAGGAGAGTTTGTGAGCGGACCAGGTTGGCGAGAGAAGAGCTGGGAAGTTGGTGAGGAGTTGTGTGTGAGCGGAGACAGCCAGGGGAAGAGCGCTGTGAGCGGCGTCGTGAGCTCTCCGCAGGAGTGTGACGTGAGTGAAGAATATGTGCGCGTTTCGGTATAGGCGTGTGCGCGGTCGGCAGAATGAGTTGGTATCGTTGGTGTAAGCCGTCAGCGTGGGGTGACCTGCAGGCGAGATGCGTAAGAAAGAATGCTAGTCTGGATGGGGATATCGTCACGGCCCCTCTGAGCCACCTTGGTGGAGATGTCGTTACGGCCCCCTTGAGCCACCTTGGTGGAGATGTCGTAACGGCCCCCTTGAGCCACCTTGGTGGAGATGTCGTAACGGCCCCCTTGAGCCACCTTGGTGGAGATGTCGTTACGGCCCCCTTGAGCCACCTTGGTGGAGATGTCGTTACGGCCCCCTTGAACCACCTTGGTGGAGATGTCGTTACGGCCCCCTTGAACCACCTTGGTGGAGATGTCGTAACGGCCTCCTTGAGCCACCTTGGTGGAGATGTCGTGACGACCACTTAAGCCCCCTTGATTGGAGCAGATCATTTCATGAGCCTGACCATCGTAGACGTAAGGTGTCCGTGGCTATTTGCTCGTCCGCCTCACGCTCCGCGTCTTTACCCTCGAATTTGCGCCTTAGTTAAGAGCTCTGTTTAGGCCTTGAATGATCATTCAATCTTGTTCAATTTGTAGTCAAGTGATTCGTGACCCTACTGGGTTATGTAGAGTAAACCACGTTGTGATATTGTAAACTGTTATTATTGCTTGTATATTCACCATTTGTGCACTTGATGTTAATAAAACTACTTGTTCTGGCTTTTCCCTTTAACCGAAAGGGTTTTTATGCCGGAACAAGGAGGCACTCAAACGCGAACCGAGACTTTCATTTGTTTCAGCTACTCTCATTCATTCTTTTATCTTATTAGAACTCACGTAAGTAATAAGAACCCAAACAACAGAGAAATAGATAATCAGAGAGTGTGACGTTCCAAACAAACAGCTGAAGTTCAAAATGTTGCCAATAATTTTAAAACTAAACATGGGGAGCTAGTACTAGTTATGGCAATGAGGCAAAGACTGTGGAGAAGTTATAGTTTTCTTCACTATAATTATAAATATCCTTGATGATGTGAAAGAAAAGTCGAGGGAAGGGCATTTCCACTAGTTCAAGACACCAGGCACTATGTGGTACCTCTTTACCTGGATTAAACATCTATAAATGATGGTGATGGCATATAAGAAAAGAAGTCATGACATGTCTGAAAGCAAATGATAACATGTGATGGAAAGCACACATGAGTGCTATGCGGATTATGGGTTATGTATCTATCAACAAACAGCTGATGAGAATTTTGATAACTAAAAAGAGCATTGAGAAACTGTCTTCCCTTAACACAAACTAATGATGAGATATAGATTCTCACAGACTATAATATACAGGGTGGTCGTGATATAACTTTACAAAAAAATTCTGGGTCATTAGGAGGTTCCAACAATTCAGAAAAACCCATATTTGGTAGGTCCAAAATGATAAAGAAAAATTAACCCCTATCCACACTCATTTGACGCCACTGACTACAAAAATAAATACATACATATTTAACCAAGATTTAATTGTTAGTTACCTAGTTACAATAAATTGACAATTTGCTTGCTGACGTTTTCTTTTGCCAGTGATTTACTTGTCAGTTTGCATATGTCAGTTGTCATTTGTATGTCGTCGCCTTTCTTGTCTTTAATGTATTTTTTCTCTTATAATCACTTTTGTACAGGAAGTCTATAAAACCAGTCTTTTTAAAGACTTGACTTGCGTTTGTGTTTGCAGTTTGTAAGTAAATAGCAAATTTCATGGGTCAAGACACTAACGAATAATCATGATTGTGGTTTTAGGTTAGAATCTGCCGATAAACACAATATTCAACAAAGAACAATGATCTCAACTTTAAACGGCAAAGGCAACGTCAAGTTTATAAATCGGCTTTAACGAATAACAAAAGAAAACCAGTGTTTACTTTCGCATATTCTTGATATGTAAATTTCAGTTCTACCGCAAATTCAAAATTATTGAATTTGACAAATGTCATTCAGTTTACTAGTTGGTACAGGTACCGATTATCGTTGCTAGACGACCAAAATCACATTTTGTATCCTGATTAACTCATTGGCGTACTGCAAATTTTGTACAAATTTTCAATTATTTTTATCTCGAAAACGAAAAGATTTACTAGATTTTTTTTTGTATATGAGTTCTACTCATCGTCACCTATTAACGTTTTTTTTGTAAGGTTATATCACGACCACCCGATATATTTTAGTTTTTTGGTGGTAACGAGTAATTCTGGACATGTCAAGAACAAAAATGTTTGAATGGGCTTACCAGAATTTGTATGAAATTTAACAATTTCAATGGTTCCAGTTTTGATTTTAATTTGGTGTTAAGCGGTGAATTTTGGAAATGTATAGATTAAAAATTATTATTATTATTATATTATATTATTATTATCCTCTTGAAAACGTTTAACATGCACATCGAAATTGGTACGTATTCCGTTAGTTTAGTGCTAAAAATACCCGACGCGAAATTGGGAGACCAGGGTTCAAATCCCGGCTAGGCTAGAAAATTCCATTTTCAAAAATTCTCTTACATTTGTTTCATGTACACCTTTACCATGAATTAATTTCGAGAACATATTCCATCTATAAATTAAAGAGTTTAGCAAACGATCGATCAAAAACTGAATTATTCAAATGTAAATGTCTACTCTCTATATTGCCCACCCCTTTTCCACGATAACACAAGTCTCTTAGTAATTTCAAGCGTAAACTCGCACCGTTCCGTATTCGACATAATAAATATGTTAGGTACACCTTGAGATTAAATATCATCTGCGAAACACACTCGTAAACTTTATTAAAGCTATATATCCTTAACGATGATATAAACGGCACAGGGATGGTGCAAATGGCGGCGCACACTGGAACGGGATGGTGTCTTATTTATTCACTTCTAACGAAAAGTTTTTCGATTTTACTTTCTGCTTCGTAATTTACATGCCGAATGGACAAACATGACAGGAGATGGACTACGCGAGGTAAATTTATGGACAGGGAGAACATTTGTTAATAGAAGTGGCGGTTGACTTTGAGTACAATAATGTAAACAGTATAGCCTAACCTATTTGACCGATGCAAGAACAAATATATGAGATTATATAGCTGATCGAACTCTTAGAATGCAAGAATTGAATACCTTATTGCCGCAATTGTTATTGTAATAGTAATAAGCAATGGTATGCACAGTAAATATTCAGATAACTTCATACTTCATCTTACGTGTCGCCGTCGTAGCGCGTGCCCCCTCCATCGCTCTCCCGAACCTAGCCGATCACCAAATCGAGATTTCATTCGGACGCTGTGTAGTGTAAAGTGCACGACAGATAGATGCGTCGCATGGCAACCGTTAGGGTCGAGCTCTGTCTATTGTTGTCGCTCTCACTCTAGCTCGCACGCATGGGTCTGGCGTAGCGTTACAATGTTTTGTGAACCCGCAGGTAGCCCGCACATCGAAATATAAGACGTACATCACGTCAAAATATTCTAAATGATTTTTTCTATACCTACATTTCTATTACCGAACTAAGAAAAGATTTTATACATTACAGTAAAACATATGTCTTCAAAAGATTGCTTTATTATTTGAACGAATTCTACTCATCTTCCATTGGTTTCATCATCGATCAATACGAAATCCAATAGATTATTAATTTATTACCGAATTTGCGAAAGTTTGGATAAAATTTTTACGAATTGTTTCGTCATTATTCCCTTAAAATCAACTGATGGGTGTGATACGTCTCGCAATACGCCGACTGTGTAATTCAATAAATTATACGTGCCCGGCGATAATGATGAGCACGCGTATTACGGTGAACGATCGACTGGTCAAATTGACAGGCGACATCCCCCCCACCTGTCATATTAATTCAATCGCGTCATTAAAATCGGCAAATTGGAATTGTCCGCTCGAACCTCATTCATCACAATAGCGTATTACGGTAGGATAGAAGCCCGAACCGTCTCCAATGTTGCCGGGGGAGAAAGTGTGAGAGGCGTTATCAGTCTAATGAGCTGGTGTGATTCTCCTTTCGCCCTCCTCATTTTCCTTTTTGGAGTTGTCAGTTCGGAAATTTTTTTTCGGAATATCGGGTCCTTTGTTGTATGGAGAAATCTCGGCCTATCATTAATTTCGTGAAACGACCCGAGAGAGACGTCGAACCGGGAAGTGACATGGAAATGAATTTATTTTCGTGTAATGACGGCGCGGCCATTAAAAAAGGAATAATATCGAAATATTCCACCAGACAGTGACAAGGGGATGAATCGTAAAATTTTTATAGTATAAAACTGGTTTTGAACATTCACACTAAGCACCAAATAAACAAGCATTGGACAAAACTTCAATATTAAACTTCCAACATCGTAACGTATTACGCTATTACGTAATTACCTTCAGTCACGCTTAGAAGACTATTGGGTTCTTAAGTGTGAACGGTTTGGTAATTATAACTCAGGAAAAACGCGTTAGGCAAATCAACAACATTTATTTGACTTATGAAGAACAAATGGAATGCAGGTTAGGTATGTTAACTTAACATTGTTATACTCTAAATTGGGGAGAGAGATTTGGGCACATTAAACGAGATACAAGTGATATAAGGTGGCAAACAATAAACAGGTTAAACAATAAAAGTCAAAATTACTGATCATTGATTAATAACTAATCGCGGTTAATCTAACACTTTCTGGTAGAGATTGAGAGGCGATTTGGTTTATTTCGTTAAGCCTGCTATGTATTTAGTTCTGCATCTTCTTGGTATATAATAATCTTTTTCTTAACACTTCAATGGATACTTCATGATTTTTTGGCCGGGGAGAGTTTTCAAGTTTTCAATGAAACTGTCCCAGTCGACCTTCTTAAAATTGAATCGTCTATTAAATGATTCTGGCTCCAAAACTACGCTAGCGTTATCACCGTTTCTACAGAGTCGCAGTGTGGTATAAACATAAGAGCGAAAGAAAGGCCATATATTTCTCGTTGGCTAAACAGAGAAAGAACTTTTGTGACGTTGCTAGCTCGCGAAACATCACAGTCAACGCCACACTCTACCGGATCATTCGCTGTACAGCCTCCGACGGGAATATTTGGAATGGGTTACGGATCGGCCGGCCGGCAACGTTGCAAAACTTCCTTCTCTGTCATACTAACGAACTACTATTAGTTTCTCTTTCGCGCTTGTTGATTTCAGACCCTACATTTCAATATAATAGGTACGTATATATAATTGGTCTGTGTTGAAGGGAATTGAAAAATATTTAAAACGACTGTTATAAAAATTTATTTAATATTTTGTTGCTTAGATATTGGAAATAAAATAAAAATAAGCATTATTTTTAATTAACAATGGCAATTAATTGTAAAAATGACCTTACAACTTTGAAATTACGTTAAAAGTTGTGTCTTCGTTTACTTAATACGTGATAAAAATTTCAAAAGGAGTCATTGAATAGTTTTTGCAAAATTGTAATTGTTTATCCCACAGGACTTTTTTGCATGATCATTATATGCATAATAATAATAATGTTGGTACAATAATTCGACGGGCACCGAAAGAAAGAAGAATTATTTTGTTTTCCATCAACAATTCTCGACAAAACTCACAGGTTTAGCTATGGGATCAAATATTTCCCTTTTACTTGCGGAGATTTTCATGCAGAAGATTGAATCCTATCTGCGTGGATTCTTGCACTACTAGAACATACTTTTTTGGTATAGGTATGTGGATGATGTGATTGTCTTGTACCAGGGAAGTGATGGCGAATTGACTGAATTTCTTGGTTTCCTTAATACCATACACCCTTCTATACGTTTCACCATGGAGATGGAGAATGATGGTTCTCTGCCTTTCTTGGATCTCCGTATTTCTAGATCAGCTAACATCAAGTTTGAATTTTCGATATACAGAAAACCGACACATACAAACACTGTTATTTCATTTCTATAAGACCACCCGTTATTCCATCGTATGTCTTCTTTCCACCACCTATTCCATAGATTGTTCAGTATCCCCTTGTCACTTGACAACTTTAAGAAGAAACTTTCTATCATTTTTGATACCGCTAGATGTAATCACTTTTCCCACCACATCATCAATAGATTATACCATTCCTATCGAGGCAGATTTTCCAACAGAGGCCTCACATCACATACGCCCTCCCCTTCGCTTCGGAGATATTGCTCATTGCCTTACCATGGAGGAGTTTCTCTGAAACTAAAAAGAACGTCACTCCGTTATATTGAAGATATAAACATCTCCTTCTGCACCAATAGATTCAATCTGGGTTCCCTCATTATTTATAAAGACAAAGTGGCATCTGACGACGGATCTGAGGTATATCGAATTAAATGTCCATTTTCTCAATGCCATGCCACATACATAGGACCGGTGCATTACAATTCCGAACTATGGTCAGTTTTTCCTAATCCCCACTCATAATTCCGAACCAGAACCCTTACCTACCTTAATTACCTTTCCGAATTCCGAACCGGCCCCAACCCATAGACATATACAAGAAAGAATTAATAAGTACAAAAATAACAACCTAACTCATACCATTTCATTAAAACTGTGGCACATAAATATAATTCATTAATGTATATTTTTCAATTTTTTTGTATAAATAAATATATCAATTTTCATTCTGCGGTATATATTTACTAACAACGTATCATAAAAATATAATTCAGTAAACTAACATTAATAGATTTAATGAAATTGCCCATCTTGGGAGAGAATACGTTCAGACTAATTTCCCTAGATGAAATTTTGTTTATACTGTAGGTAGTATCACAGAATAATATGTATTATAGTGTAATCAAAAATTTTTTGAAGATTGGATCGGTCGGTGCCCGGGTTGTTAGTACGCGGATAGAGCGTAGGGTACCGCACTTTGAGTTCGGAATTCGGATAAGGGATTAGTGGTCCGCTACTGGCACCATACCTATTTCTAACCACAGTTCGGAATTCGGATGCGCCCCATAGGACAGACCGGTAGAAGTTCTTCCATCCGTGTTGCTGAGCACTGGAAGTGTGTGTTGGAAAATGTTAACAACCCGTTGGCTAACGTTCCTAGTTCTTTTGCCAGCCATGTTCTTGAACAGCACCACTTTCCAAGTCCTCTTCCTCCAACCTTGGAATATGATGCTTTGCATTTTGAATTGAAGGGATCCCGATTGAATCTATTACAATCTTTGGAGATAGTCAAGGCGTTGAAGGACCCTGACCTCATAACCTTATCTGATTCTGTTCCGCTGAGCTGCTCTAGTTTCTTCAAAGATTTGAAGTGCACGGACCCACATTTGACTCAGTTCTAGCCGCGTTTGTAGACTTCTTTCGGTTTTGGGAGCCCCTTTTTTTGGTTATTGTGGTTTTTCCACTACGCTTACGGTATGTGAACTTTGTAGGTTAGGCCAATACAACATCACCGGACGTTTTCGGGGATTACTTAAGCCGGTTTCTGTAATTTGTTGGTAAATACGCACCTTGTTCATACGCTACACCTAGCGGATTGACTAACTAATCTGTTCCACAGATAGATTCCTCACCTTTAAGTCTGACTTTGTAACTTTTAACATCCTCCTCCTCGGTGCCTTTCTCATGTGAGGTTGGCGGTCAATATGGCATATGACTCTCTGTCCTGGGCTTGGTGTAGAAGGTTGTTTCCGTCGGTGTGAGTCCAATCTCTTATGTTTCGCAGCCATGACTTCTTTTTCCTTCCTATACCGCGTTTCCCGTCGATCTTGCCTTCCATGATGAGCTGTAGTTGTTCATATTCTTCATGTCGCATTATGTGTCCGAGGTAGGCTGTTTTCCTTATTTTCAGTGTGCGGGTCAGGTGTGCACAAGTGTTCATTCTCTTTAGCACTTCGTTGTTAGTCGTTCTGGAGGTCCAACTTATCCTAAGCACTCGACGGTACATCCACATTTCAAAGGCGTCCAATTTCTTTATATCGTCTTGTTTTAATGTCCATGTTTCGCAGCAGTATAAGAGTAGGGACCAGTCGTAACATTTGAGTGTCCTTAACCTCGTTGCTATTGATAATTTTGGGTTACATAAAAACTTTCTCATGTTGAGGAAGCCCGCCCTAGAGATTTCAATTCTCCTTCTGATTTCTTTTGAACTTTTAACATAGATGGCTGATTTTCCGTTTATTTAAACATTTTTACAATTATATTTTTTATATTACATTTCTTATATTTTACATTTCGATGAGCTTCTAAAACTTAGTGCCCCTCGAACCCTCCCATGAGGAGTGCGGTTTGTGATTTTTATTTATACAATTTTAACTGTCTGGTCCTTTTGTGTTATTATTTTATGTTTTTGACCGACGGGTAAGATCTAAGTTCTACTACCTTCTAGTCTAGACAACTCTAATTTCAGTTCATTTTCTTTGGGCATCAGTCGAACGACTGATGATGGGTCTAAGGGACCCGAAACATATCTTTTGGTAATTAAAAAAAATCGACCTTTGACAACAGTGTTTCAATGCGATGGGGTGTTGACTTAGAGATACTCACTTGTGTGATTTGCTTCCCCGTCTTAGAGTCATGGACTAAGTACTTCATCTCGAAGAAAGAAGAAGAGTTTTCACCAAACTAATTATTTTGAGGATAAGAAATTCCCTTCGCTGTTTACCGTAGAGAAATTTCCGTTTTGCCTTTGGCCGAAATATCTGGTCCATATGGTCATATCTGGTCATATCTGGTCATATGTACTTGACGATACCAATTTTGTTAATTATTGGATGTTTCATATTTTTTAAACATGTTAAACACTGAGACGTCGTAAAAGGTGCAATTTAATTTCTCCTGCGATTCATTAACAGGCGAAGACTTTTCCGAATCCGAGGCGCGTTATTTTCTTTTCAAAACTTTTAGA